>BMAU01016507.1:1200000-1800000 GCA_019973935.1 Trichonephila clavipes
TAATGCTTTTAATGGGAGGTATAAAGCTGTGGCTTCGATAGCAAATTTTTAACATTTGGTATCAATCTTGTTAGGTTTAACCCTTAATCTCCTCTGTTAGTAGTGCCCCCCATTCCTTCTTTCTTCTGTTTTGGAGAAACTCCTCAAAAGGAAAAGCACAAATCAAAATTTTCTCACTATATTCCGTAATTTAGGACAAATAACAGATATGCCTCTTTAAAACCAAAATTGTGGGTATCAGTTTCGAAACTTTACTTTAAGATCTTTGTTAGTGCCTATGCCGATCAGTTCCTATAGTAATATAAAATTTTTATTTTCAATGACCTTATGAATTGATTGTCCACTGTGGTATTACCATAGTCCAAACATTCTCAAACCTAGTTTCAAAATCTGAATAAAGGGCATTTAAATGCTAAATGTAGATTAAAACATCCTAACAGATTGTGTGTGACAAATTGAGAAAACTCGCAATCTTCAATGTTAAATTGCTTTAGCTTAATTTTGGAAAGAAACGCTGAAATGGTCCTTGATTTAATAAAATTTATGGTCACTTTATAACTGCAAATTAGCCTCACTTAATTTAGTAAATAAATCTGTTAAATTGATAAAATTTGGTGTGTCCACTTGGTTTAATATTCTTAAATTAAAGTCATGATCCGGTTCAATGTGAGAGATACACTATCATAGACCCTCAAATTATTTGTTCGCTTATGTGAACCCCTTTCAAGTCACCACAGACCTCTAAGGATCTATATAGACCACTTTGGGAATCACTGGATTAAGTTATCTTTGCTACCTTGTGAAGCCCCCGCTCGTGAGGACACGTTCTACACTATCTACTCGACCTGTTTCTGTGGGGAAGAACGAAGAACCACTCGAATAATTCATTCTAAAATCTGTTTATTAAGATCTTAGTTTAAACACAATACACAACAATAATAATCTAAGTAAGATGATCTAGAATGATAAGACGCAACACGTATTACCGAATAATCACGCAATTGGCCACTGAATCTAACTTTATATATTAATTCATATATCACTAATATACGCCCTTTGTAAGGGAGCCCCCATCGGGTGCCCTTCTCCTTGATTATCAGCGTGAGCTAGAACTAGAAGCAGCCATGATTTTAATTTGACTTTATTAAGATCTTAACTTAAATGTCTAACAAATTAGATAAAAATAATAATGTGAGAGAATCTACGATGGCTAAACACACAATATACATAATACCGATGTAACATAACCCGGACCACTAGCAATACTAACTCGCCCAAGCTCAATTCCAATACTATCACAGATCCGAATATTAAATAGTCACTCCTACCTTAATGTCGATCGATCAATCCAATCTTACTGGAAGTTGCTGATTTACTGGAGTGCAATGGTATTCACCTTGACCTAATGGCTCTCTGTCACGAATAACTTCTGTTAGCTGCCACTTAATCTTTCCAAAACCTCTTCACACTTGAATGACGGATTATCAAAACATTCCCCGAATTGCCACCCAACTTACTCTAACTTCTGATATTTAAAAGCTTCATAATTTGCATCTTTCCTTCACACTTCACTTCTTGGGTTTGGTTGGAAAAGAGTTGCCATTAATTCTGGCCCCAAAGGACATGTTAATGAAAAAACGCGTGAGCCTGTCACAACTTTCCTTATAGCTTGTATAAATTCTCTTACCTCTATATCCTAGGTAAACAGCTACGTATGTAGCACTTCTGTAGTACCTTTAATCTGACAGTGTTCCTTTTGATCTCGAACCCACTTTTAGTTCGTCTGTACCGGCACGGCTAGGTTAATTCTCGAACTTAGGATTCTTCTAAACTCTATCTCAATTCACTTTATAGCTATTTCTCTCTATATATATACTTAGCGACTTCACTTCCCACTTAACAATCACTTCTGCACATAGACTCCGACATAGACCTAGCTCTACTGCTAACTTCCAATATCTATCTATCTATCTATCTATCTATCTATCTATCTATCTATCTATCTATCTATCTATCTATCTATCTATCTATCTATCTATCTATCTATCTATCTATCTATATATATATATATATATATATACGAGCTTATTGCAATGCGTAAACACAAAAGTAAATGTTCATCTGTTAAACGTGACCGATGTTTGGTTTTTATGGCGTTCATGGTTGAAAAAGCAGATTCGCAAAGATACGTCGATCCAAAGTATGATTTCGAATACAAGATCAATTTGTAAACATTTCCTCAAAATTAGTTTCCAAAAATCAGTGTCGCTAGATGCTCCGGATTGAGAAATATATCGCATCTTAATTTCATAATTTCTTCCTCGACCATGACTGATGTGGTATCTATTAAATGTCCTATTTTTTTCAGATACTTCATCAATGCTGACATTTTCATTAAATGGAAATGTCATAAAAATGAGTATTTCTTCCAACCTAATTAAATCGGTGAATCTTCTTTCAAATTCTCCAAACAAAACATCTAAGTGTTAAACAAAATCTTCGAAGACTCGGTTTGGACTAAGAATGCACTCTTCCTCCATGTTTTTGAAGTTTCTCAATTCATGTTTTCTTAATTGAGACGCATACCTTTTCATCGTTTCTTTGAAAGTTTTAATCGCACTCATCATGTGTCTGTTAAACCAGTGTTTCTCAAACTGTGGGGCGGGCTCCCCTGGGGGGCGCGATAACCTTACGAGGGGGGGCGCGAGCATATCGAAAATAAAAGATTTAAAAATATTTAATTTACTGGAATGAATTAAAACAAAATGCTTTCAGACATAATAAAAAATGCACTTTTACTCTGATATAATTTATAGGCGCGCGCGCGATATTAAATCATCAAAAATAAAAACTTCTTCAATACCTAATTAGCTATCTTTGATCCTATAACCAAACAAAGAAACTTTTATTTGATTTTCTGTAATCCCATGATGAGAGATTTTTTTATTACGCTTTCTTTTTAATCCTAACATACTACTCATTCAGAGAAAAAATTTAGGAACATAAAAAAAATTCATCACTCATTATTTTTGAAATACTGCACATTATAGCTGTAATCTGTTTGACTTTCTAAGTTATTGGTACAGTTAGTTATGACCTCTCTCTTATGTGTTTGTTTCTCATTTATGGAAGTTGAAGTAATGTATTTCTCTGTTGCGCTTTTTTCCATGAAAAGAGTTTTATGATATTTGGAAAACCACGGAGAGTATTTAAGAGTATTCTAAAATATATAAAGCACAACGAAAAACGTTTTACAAAATTTTTTATTAGCAACATATATATTATCATAATGAATACACTTTTTACCCGGAAGTGGTCACGCGGGACACACAGATTACGAAATCGTTAATTCTGGCAAAACTGTTTATTTATTACCAACGAAAAATTGAAAAGTCCTTGAAAGTAGGTAAGTATATTTTCTCATAATTAAATTATTCACTGAAATTACGATTTTTATTGTGTACTATAAAAATAATTATAAAAAAAGGATTGGGGTGACTCAATAACCCGGCTCGACCATTAGTATCGAGTGCGCGCCTGCTCCAGGGTTAAAACATGTTGAAGTCTTTTCGCTTTAAATATTAAAAATAATACAATTATTCTTCATCTGAATTTTATATTATTGTTCATTATTCAACATCAATTCTAAATGATAATTATGTAAGGCTTAAAATTATAGTTCGCTTTAAACTAATTATACTTTGAGCAATCAATTAAAAAAACATTTTACATTTTTGTAAACATTACCGTACACTTGGCTTTACTCTCCTTACAAAATTCAGCGATTATTTCAATAATGTTTTATTTTCTTATAAATGAACTCGTGCAAAGAGCGGGTACCTCAGCCGGTATACTTTTAATGTATCACTGCTCCATACTAGTTTATAACTAATTAATTAATACTAAATTAAGAACAAGTTTAATAAGTATTAACGATTTCCATGGGCTTGTCTTGCAAAGCAAAGTTGTTATAATGAATGCTTATGATTAGAAATTCACCCTCTGAGTTCTTTTTCTATATTTAGCAGATATCTATATTTTGTCTTCTAAGCTGCCACCGCATTTTGCAATATGTTCAATTTAAAAATTAGAGAAAGGAAAAATAACACACATAATAATTATCCTATTATTTTATTTATTTATTACTTAAAAGTAGTATACAAAATTTTAATACTTATGTTACTAATTTGTATAGTTTATAATTAAGATCGCGTATTGTAGCTTTAGCATCAAAGTTCATTATTATTGCATTCAGTACATTATTAATGTGTAAGGAGGGCGCGATAAAAATTGTGATCAAAAAGGGGGGCGCCAGAATTGAAAGTTTGAGGAGCACTGTGTTAAACATTTATTCTTTCCTTGTAGGTTTAGGTTTAAGCCGTTAAGTTTAGCAGTAATATCGCAGAGAAAAGCTAGTTTCATTTGTGAGCCATTTCTCATCTTCCAATTCAGTAATGTGCTCTCCTTTCATTTGTAGAAATTTTTTTATTTCTGGTGTAACAGAATACGAAATATTTTTAAAAAAAGCACCACGGCTTAGCCACCTCACGTCAGTGTGCAATAAGAGATCTCCGTAGTCTGATTCAGATTCTTCCAAAAGCGCCCGAAATTGTCGTCTCTGAAGACTTCTTGAACAAATTGAATTGACGATTTTAAAAGCAATTTGCATTATATCATTAGACTAGTATTTTTGAACACAATACCTGTTGATGGATAATGCAATGATAGCTGGTAAAACTGGGAATTTCCTCATCATTATTGCACAAGGCAATAAAACCAATTCGATTCCCGACCTTTACTGGAGCTCCATCTGTTGTAATAGAGAACAATTTATATATTGGAAATCCTGTCTTATCAATAAAGTTTTTAAATGAATTGTAGATATCTTGGCCTCTCGTTTGTCCTTTCAAGGGAATTAAAGTTAATAACTTTTCTTTTGAAGTCATATCTTCGAAAGCCATTCTCACAAAAATGCATAACTGTGCAATGTCACTAATATCCGTGGATTCATCAAATTGAAGTGATAGGAACTTACAAGCTTTTAAATCGCCATTTAATAAATCCTCCAAATTATTATTCATAGCTTCAGTCCGTCGCATCACAGTGTTACGCGACAAAGAAATATTAGTTATTGACGATATTATTTCAGATTTGTTTTTAAAATCGTAGAAAAGCACTTTTCCCGCTTTACATAAAGCTTCTTTTATCAATTTTCCATCTTCGAATGGTTTTTTTCGCTTTATCAAAACTTCTGTAATTTTAAACGACGCCAATGTTACTGCTTTAGCTTTGGTGCCTGGTCTTGTAAAAAACGATTGCTGTAAATGTAAATGCGACTTTAATTCATGCACTTTAACTTTTCGAAGTTCACTGCCGATTGGAAAGTCTGTAGCTTATTTTAAGTGCATGGTTTTAAAATGTCTTTCGACGTTTGCTTTTTTTGGTAGTGCCACACTTGAGTTACATATGAGAGAGAGACAAACACATTTCTTCTTCACCATAACAAAAAAGAAATCATCTTCCTACTCTTGTGATAATGGTTTATTTTACTTCTCTTAGCACTGATACCTGGCTGAGTCATTTTGGACGGATTGTTGAAACAACAGATTATATGGTATCTGTGTGGTTGGAAGCGAGTGACCTGCAACATAAGACGATTAACTGAGAACTGAGATTAAATGGGCGGGTAGACTAGTCAACTTGCCGCGTTGCTGTCATCGCGCCGGCTACTGGATACTAATCTAAGCATCCCACTTTGTCAAAAGTTGTTTCTATTTAATTCTCCACTGTAAAACGACAAATTCATTGTATTACTTTGCACAGTTTGTTTTAGGTTTTAAAGCGTAAGCTGTAGTAAATTTTTATTTTAAATAATTCATTAATTCTATGTCATAAGTCATAAATTAAATTGTAAATATCCGAGATCATTATCGAGATAATCACGCGGACTACCTAAAATGTCTTCGTGGTCGACGTTTTGGCCACCCCTGATGTATATGAATATTGTTGGATCATCTGTTCCTTATGAGCGCCTTTTTTCGGCTGCCGGCACCATCGCAAGTGATGAGCGGAACCGCTTGGATCCCAGTAGACCTGACAGACTGTTGTTTTTAAAAAGCTTATGTATTAAACATTGGGAACTATAAGCTATATTATCTATTTTCTAAACTTTTTAATGTAACAAATACATTTAGAAAATAAATGTCTTCTTTCATACCTGATACTTTGATATGGTAATGAAAAAAATTGTAAATGTCCCTGAAGTTCGCTGATTTTACTGATAAGAGATCGTTTATAATGGTATCTTTCTTGTTTTTCATAAAATGGATTTATATTTACATTGTAAATATAGACTTGAAAAAAAAAAGATCTTTTAGACCGCGATTTTTTTTGTGAATCGATTCATCAGGATACGATTCGAATCGATTTAAAAATCGATCTTTCTGGAAAGAATCGCCATCCCTAAGTCACATTTCTGTTTGTTGTCGTGTTCGAATGTAGTGCGGACTTGTCGTATTCGGTCGCATCAACGGAACGCGACATCATCTTTATCATGTTAAGAGGTGCCATCGCATACGATAGGTTCGTATTCAGGGCAGTACAACGGTCTAACGATATGTGGGTGAATTAATTCCAATCAGTCAATTGTGGGTGAGGATTCCCACTCTGTGTTATGAGTATAGATATTCAAAATAAAAATCTCTTACAATTTATTGCCTGTCTCTACCAATCCTTCTTGATGTTGCATTTTAAATATTACGTAACGTATTTCCATGGTTTCCTTGCTGTTTATGTCGACAGTATTATCGCGCACTAAATCATTTTCTAGATATATTTTCCAAAACTTTTCTTTTTCTTTTATTTCCGATAATCCTTTCTTTAATTGGAATGGATGATTTTAAAATTTGATTTAAAAACCACCTCATTTCCTTATACACCTTATATACCTTCCTTATGACACTCATAGTCATGAACAAATTTGTTTGAAAATTCGGCTTTTCGTTCGAAAATTCGTCGGTTCTTTACAAAAAAAACTGAACTATGTGACGAATCTGTACGGAACCTTTCCACTAATATTCTTCGGCGTCTTTTTGGGGATTATAAATTCGCGCATATTTCCAATCAACTCCAAAAAGTGAACGGGATATGCAAAGTAGATAGGGTATTTAAGTAGAGTGTTGTAAGCTAGCAAGTATGAAGGCTATTGAGCCAGCAGCAGTAGCCTCAAATTTAGAGGATTCTATTGGATTACGTTAGTGAAGCCTTATTGCTATTATTCTACGAAAGGATCTGGAAGGTTGATATACCAGGTGGTAACTATAATTTATTTACGCTTAAAATAAGCGTTAGTTTAATAAAATTAGTTAGAGTTAATGAAAGCTAATAATTCGATTTACGTGTATTTCTCGGACCTCCTATTTCGGTAGACCTTATTTGATCTTGAGCATAATTATTGATTAATTCCATAATTCGGAATTTAATTTAATATTAAAAGTAAATCCCTTTTGTTTGACGTAACATAGAAATATTATATGTTATTAGAGTTTTTTTTTTTGAGATTTGATATAATAAATACAAGTTATTATTATACAAAATGGCTCTTAGTGATTCTTTGCCTCAAATTAATCTTGGTGTCCAGGGTGAGACCCAGGGGGGTCTTCACAGTGGCGCCCAACGAATAAATCCCGAGTTTAGAGTCGGATCTAATTTTCGAATCATCCCTGAGCAGTATTTTTCGGGGATGGAGAACGTGACAGAGTTCTTGGAGAATATTGATAATAACTTAACATATTACGAGATAACCACACAACTGGCTTGGGCATATTTAAAGGGTCATCTCACAGGACGGGCACTAGATTGGTTTGAGGTTCTAGGTTATAGGGTTGTAGAAGACAAGGCGACAGATTACGCGCACTTAAAGCAAGCTTTGACAGAACAGTTCCCCGTGGTTAGGAATAGGTCGGAACTCGAAACACGTTTCTACGCATCATCTCAAAAGCACAATCAAAAACCTTCAGATTTTGTGTATGACTTGTTAAAGATACACAAACAATTAAAACTAGAAATGACGGAGAAAAAATTGCTAGATCATGTTATTAGTTGGTTAGAACCTCATATTTTAGATTATGTGGAGGTTCGGCATCCGCAAACCAAATCTACCCTTCTACAAATAATTGATAAGTACGAGGAAATGTGTTTCTAAATAGAAGGATCAGGGGTTTGAGTCGGGAATTCCGAGATGCAACCTAAAGCGAGAACAATCGTTTCCCTAACAGGAATCGGCAGGAAAATTGGAGGGAGACGAGAGGTAACAACAGATACTCTGACAATAGCAGACCGCAGGGGATTCAATAGGTTTGATGGTCAAGGCAGTGCTTCTCAAACTTTCAATACTGGCGCCCCCCTTTTCAATCACAATTTTTATCGCGCCCCCCTTATACATTAATAATGTACTGAATGTAATAATAATGCACTTTGACGCTTAAGCTACTATACGCGATCTTAATTATAAACCATACAAATTAATAGCATAAGTATTACAGTTTGTATACTACTTTTTTGCAAAATAAATAAATTAAGTAAGTAAGACAGTGCTTCTCAAACTTTCACTACTGGCGACCCAATTTTCAATCATAATTTTCATCGCCCCCCCTCAATAATAATGTATTGAATGCAATAATAATGCACTTTGAGTATTAAATTTTGTATACGTTACTTTTATATAATATATATTTTAAGCAAATTACTTTTAAGTAATAATTATAATGTTATGTTATTTTTCCTTTCTCATTTTTTAAATTGGGACAGATTGCAAAATGACATTTAATTAAAAATTTATTTCGTCCATCATGCATTTCTAAAAGTACAAATGTCATTAGAACAAGAAATATAAAAAATAAATTTTAAGTCAATTCCCCTACTTAGAGAGGCCAACAAAGAAAAACTTATTTTAGTTACTTTCTATTAAATAGTTTCAATTAATACAAATATGTAATACATATGACAGAATCACAATGTTAAGCGACAAAAGAGAAAGCGATTTTCCTTGCAATTTTTCCTTTTCTTTTCTATATATGGGGTATTGGAATATTCTTTTTTCGTTACTATTTATTCATTAATTAAATTTAATTAGTGTAAGAAAATAGTAAAGTAAAGAAGAAATCACACACATTCTTAGAAATTAGGCCATCTCGGATGGAATTCGAACTACCGTCCTTCAGATTAGAAGCCCAGCGCGCTATCCATTGCGTTACAGGGGACAGCATGAAAAGTTTTCCTTTCTATAAATGCTTTTGGACTATAATTTTTGTTTGTTACTATTTATTCATTTTTTTAAATTTAATTAATGAATTAAAATTTGAAAGAACTGTATTAACATGAAGTGTCACCCCCTACAAGTTTTAAAAAATGTATTTGAACATAAATGAATGAATAGAAAGTATTTTATCAACGATTGAAAATTTGAACAAGATATATATGAGACAGTGAACTTATAGTAGAAATTAAAAAATAGTCTACTTTATGTTGCGCTCTCTCATATCCATCACATCTGGCATTCTTGCGAGCGTCTGCGTGAGTCTGGCCAAACTATCGGACGTCTGCGCAAAACATGTAATAATGCTGTACCTCGTACAATTCCAATCAGTCATGGTCAATTCGATGCTTCTATAGCTACCAAATCTATCTTGAATGTACATTTTATAATTTGAGCGTTAGTTGTAATTCACACTATTAAGTATTACTGCAGAAAATTGGAACAAAAAAAAAATCATGGATAAATTTTTAAGTCGTAAGCGAACATTCGACGATAATAAAGCATCAACAAGTGCACAGACGAGCATAGTTCCGAAAATTAAACCAAGGAAATATTCTCAAGAATACTTGAATTTTGGATTTACAATTACTGAAGTAAATGGAGAAGAAAAACTCCTGTGTGTTATTTGCTCAAAAATATTGGCAGCAGACAGTATGAAACCTAATAAACTTAAAAGACATTTCGAAACGCTTCATGGTGAGTACATTAACAAACCTCGAGAGTTCTTTGAATCAAAATTAAAATCATATGAAAAACAAAAAACTTTGTCAGTGAATGAAAAAGCTTTACTTACTTCTTACAAAGTATCATATAAAATAGCCAGATGTAAAAAAGCCTCACACTATTGCCGAAGAGCTTATTTTGCCTGCAGCAATTGAGATCTTAAAAACTATGTTTGGAGACAATTTTGCCAAAGAGTTGCAGTCCATACTCCTATCAAATGATACTCTTTCCCGTCGAATTGATGATATCGCTGAAGATGTAGAGCAACAGCTTTTCGGTAAGTTGCGTCATAAATCGTTTTCAATTCAGCTTGAAGAGGCAACAGATAGCAATAAAGATGCTCATTTCATTGCGTATGTTCGATTTTGGGATGGTAAGTAGGTAGAAAAAGCCGATTCTGCTGTAAAGGCGGTGCAGGCGGTTGCAGGCGGTTGTAGGCGGTTGTAGGCGGTGCAGGCGGTTGCAGGCGGTTGCAGGCGGTTGTAGGCGGTTGCAGGCGGTTGCAGGCGGTTGTAGGCGGTTGCAGGCGGTCGACGGCAGTGTAGAGTTGAGTTGTTTCGTTCCTATTGACGAGTTGAGTTGTTTCGTTCCTGCTGCCGAGTTGAGTTGTTTCGCTCATGTTGCCGAGTTGAGTTATTTCGTTCCTACTGACGAGTTGAGTTGTTTTTCTCCTGCATTGGCTTTGATTTTCGAGTTGAGGGGGGCGAGTTGAATTGTTTTTTTCTACAGCTAAGTTGAGTTGTTTTTAAAAATGTGCACAAAAAATGGAAGTATGGGAATATTAAACGTGCTCATGGCGCCACCTATTGATTAAAATGTACACTAATTATAGATTTTAAAATGATGGAAGTAAATAACGCTCAAATAAAAAAAAATAAATCCAGATTCAAACTCACGGCCTCAGATCAAATTGTCTCCACAGGACAATAGTTTTTCAGTTACGCTAACCATTATCCTATGAAGGCATACAGACCTGAAGAAAACTTATGTTTATAATCTCATGAATTTAATTTTGCAGGCGAAGCAGACGGCGACATGTTTTAAAATCATTTTCTTGATTAAAATGAAATAAAAAAAAAATATTTAATTTATATTATTTTAATAATGTGTAAATTTTTATTCAGTATAATGATTACATACACACACAGTAAAGATACAAAGTAAATTGATTATTCAGAAAAATGTGCCGTAGTATACTCGTCATCAGCGTGAACGGGTTACGATTTAACTTGTTTTAGCTTGTCTGATCTTGATTCTACAAGACGGCGACTGAATTCTACGTCAGAAATTATCTCAATGCTTAGAGCGGATGAATACATTGCTTTCAACCACTCAGCGAACGCCGCTCAAGTGTAATTCGGTTGATATGCGTTAGACACTTATCACATTTTAGTTCACAATTCATTTCGTTTGTTAGTATTGCGGTGGGCTGTATTCAACAAGAAAAAAAAAAATATGGTGATGTCTGAAACACATAGTAAAAAACGAAAGTTTGGAAAAGCCGGGGAATCTTCTGTAAATAAGAAAGCCAGCAGAGAAGTTTCAAAAGTAAGTAACAACATTAAATAAATTTAATATGTAATTTTTATAATGTTTTTACACATTTGTGATCTTTATTAATTTTGTTATATTATTTTCAGAAGTATGGAAAATTTACCGAGGATTGCATACCAGATGGAGTATTTCCAATTGGAGATGATGTTTTTGTCTTTGCAAGCACCTATTATGATTCCGCATCAGTACACATAAGACGTTTCAAGAAATATGGCAAAACATACTACCCAACTCCCGAGGGAATAACATTAGACCCACGGTGGATCGAATATATCATGCGTAAAAAGAAAGTGCCGGAATCACTGGAGGAATTACCAAGTGGACTTTTCCCTCCTGAACGACACATTCAAATAACTAGTGAGAACTTCATTGATTTTACTTTCAAGCGCATTAAATACAGTCCGGATAAAGAGCCCACTTTTAAAGAAATAACCATATCCCGAGAGCAGTGGGCTGAAATGATTAAAAAATATGGTGCTATTGAAAATGCTGCTATAGACAATATGTTTCAGTGTATGGACTTTTTAACTGCATATAAAACCTTCTGCGAAGGCCCCATAGAAAATACATTACCTTCTTCTTTGGATGTTAGTCTGGGTCAACAATACTTGACGCAAATTTTGAAAAAATCTATTTGTAGCCTCCTGAACGAAAAAGGATTGAAACAGCCTCAGACTTTCGCTGAGGAGTTATGGGGAATCGCGAAGAAACATTTAATTCACATGTTTCATCACTTGAAGCTAATGAGATAGCTGATTGTTTTTATCATAATCTTTTTGAAAATGAACACTTTTTATTGTTAAAACCTGTACATTATGTAACTCAAGAATTTTTAAAAAATCTTCGCTTGGATATTATTTTAAGAGAGGTAAGAGACATGTTATGTCCACCTGATTGTTTTGAATACTATGAGGATTTTGTTTAAAGATTTTTATAAGATTCACACCATATTTTGTTTTTATAAATTTGAATAAAATTCTTTTTTTTTTATATGCTGAATTTGAGTTCTTATTATTTTTATTGTTTGTTAGTTTAACTTATGTTGAAATCGTTTCACATCTTAAAAATAAATAAGAGTATTTTTAAAGAAATTATCAAAGTATGTACAAGTGATATTTTAAATGTATTTCATATGAAAGTGAGAAAATTTATGCTCATGTTTTTATACATAAACTTTTTACCTTTCCCAAAAAGTATATAATAATATAACTATTCATTGTAATAGTCATTCAATCAAGTTCTTTTCATCGGTAACAATGCATCAAGATTTAGCAGCGTTTTACGAAAATCCTGAAGTTCCAAATATCTTCGGGGTGTGGAAGCATTACATCGCTCTGTAAAAGGGAAATATAGTAAAAAAGATGTGAAACATTGGTTATCGCAGAAAGATGCTTACACTCTTCATAAACCGGTTCGACATAAGTTTCAGCGGAATTGAGTGTTTGTAAGTGATATTGATCGTCAGTTTCAAGCGGATTTAGTCGATATGCAATCTTTAGCAGAATTTAATAAAGGGTATAAGTATTTGTTAACTTGCATTGATTTATTTTCAAAATTTGCTTGGGCAGTTCCTCTGAAAGATAAATTTGGAAAAAGTGTAAAGTCTGGGCTAGAAATTATTTTTAAAGAAAGGAAGCCTAAAGTGTTACAAACAGATGCCGGTAAGGAGTTTTTAAATAAAATAGTTCAAAATTATTTAAAAAATCTGAATGTAAATTTTTTTTTTTACAAATAACGAAACAAAAGCTAGCATTGTTGAAAGGTTTAATCGGACATTAAAAACAAAAATGTGGAAATATTTCACTGAATTTAACACTAAAAATTACATCGACGTCATTGATAAATTAATACACAGTTATAATCCCTCGTATCACCGTTCAATTAAAATGGAACCTGTTTCTGTAAGTAGACATAACCGAAAGCAGGTATTAAAAAATTTATACGGTGGTCTAAGAAATGAGAAACCTAAAGCCCCTAGATTTAAAATGGGTGATGTTGTACGCATTAATAAACAAAAACTTCACTTTGAAAAAGGATACGAACAAAACTGGAGAAGAGAACTTTTCATAGTTTTTGAAATCGTGCAAAGAATTCCGATTGTTTATAGATTAAAAGATTTAGAAGGTGAAGAGATTAAAGGTACTTATTACGAAGCAGAATTACAAAAAGTTGTCGACTCTGGTTTCTACCCTGTAGAGAATGTTATCAAACAAAGAAAAAGAGGAGGAATCACTGAATATTTTGTTAAATTTTTAGGCTATCCTGAAAAGTTTAATGATTGGGTGACTGATATTCAAAAAGTATTAATAGTTAAACTTTTTTTTATTGCCGACTCATTTTCAAAATGTCTTTCTACGTAACAATACCTTCTGATAGTTCTATGCATTTCTTTCCAGAAAACAAAATATCTCATTTCAAAACTCAATAACCCTCTCCCGTTTGTTTAAATGGTGAATGGGAAGTGGGATTGTCTGAAATAATCTACCCTCATTCTTGGCTTAACGTAAATGAAACTAACAATTATTTTCTATACAATGCTGGTGACGGCAATATCTCTTCAACTGTTAAGCGAACAATTGATGTGATTTGTTATGAAACAATGTTAGATATTATATCAGCCGTACAACTTGCTTTACCCAAAAATCCTAATCGGTTCACAATAATTTACAATAAAGCAACAAAACGGGTGAAAATTAATGCAGTTCAAGGTAGCAGCCTTCACTTAGAGAATTTAGGCGAATTGTTAGGATTCAAACGCAATGCAATTATAATAGGTAACAGGAAAAGCGAATTCGTTGCTGATGCATGGTCTAATTTTTCAGTTTTTTACGTTTACTCCGATCTAATTTCACCCCAAATTGTGGGGATACACAGGCTCCTTTATTGCGAATCGTTCGCACTAAAGGTAAAGACGGGGAAACGATTAGTCAATACTATGATAGACCTCAATACTTACCTTTGGTGAGACACTCGTTTCAAACTATTCAATCTGAACTGAGACTCAATTCGGGTGATTTTGTTCCCTTTGAAAGAGGTAAAGTGATCATAGTGCTTCATTTTCGCATGAGGCAAATACTATAAATAAAGCAATGCATTTCTCATACCCTCATTTGGAGATAAAAGACCAAGATGAGTGTACCATACGTTTGCTGTACTAAAAGATTTGAAGACCATTATGCAGGTCAAATAGGTTCGGGTTTGACTCATTACAAGGGCATTAATTTTCAAAAGGGTTATGGAATCGGAGGAATATTTCGTCGATTGTTTAGAGCAGCTTTACCTTTTTTAGTAAAAGGAGGTAAAACTATTGGAAAAGAAGTATTAATGACAGGGAGTCGTGTTGCCTCTGATGTATTGTCAGGAGAAAATTTTAAAGAAGCTGTAAAAACAAGAAGCAAAGAAAGTGGAAAAAAAATTAGCTCAGAAAGCTATTGATAGAGTTCAGTCTATGGTAGGAAAAGGACAGTATAAAAGAAAGCGTAAGAAACAGAAAAATTCATTTCATCCAAAGCACGTAAAGTGAGTGTACGTGACATTTTCGACTCGTAAAAATGGCATTTATTCTTAAAGATTCTCCTGAATGTGTTAAATCTGAATTGGAACTTTTCAACTTACCAGGAACTCAAACAGTTATTCAAGATGGGCAGTGGAAACAATTTCAACCTCTTTCTAACGTTTTCGATAATGCACCTGTAGAATTTCACATTTCCGGAAGTGCAGAAGATTACATAGATCTCAATCAAACACAATTATACGTAAAAGCGAAAATAGTAAAAGTGGACAATACGCCTATTACTAAAGATGATACTATAGGACCTGTGAATTTATTTCTACATTCACTATTTTCTCAAGTAGATGTATCCTTAAATGATCGCGTGGTTTCCAATTCCAGTAATACATATCCCTATCGATCTTATATTGAAACTCTCTTAAACCATGGATATGACAGCAAAACTTCCCAGTTAACGGCTGAACTATTTTACAAGGATTCTGATGATGGTCTCAAGAAAAGAACCGAATTTTTAAAGAAAGTGCACTGTAGACATGATTGGTTGTATACATTCGATTTATTTCATCAAGATCGTCTATTACTCAATTTAGTGGATTTGAAAATAAAATTAATACGAAGCAAGCCCGAATTTTGCTTACAAGGATCTGAGGGATTTAAAGTTGTTTTGGATCATGTTTCATTATTCATACGAAAAGTTCGTGTGAATCCTGGAGTTATTCTTGGTCATGCGAAAGCACTGGAAAAACAAGCGCAAAATACCCCATTAACCGAGTTCTGTGCAAGGTGTATTCGATTCCTAAAGGAAGCATGTCTTTTATTCAAGTTAACATATTTTCAGGCCAAATGCCAAAAAAACTTTTTGTAGGATGTGTAGATAATGAAGCTTTTCACGGAGCATTTTCAAAATCTCCTTATGAGTTTAAACATTTTAATTTATATTTTATTGAGTGTATGTGGATGGACAACCAGTGCCTCACAGTCCATTAGAACTCGATTTTTCTAAAGATCAATACATACGGGCCTATCAAACTCTATTTGTTGGGACAGATCGAATGGGTCAAGACAGAGGTATATTTATTTCTAGAAAAGAATATAAAGATTCAAATACATTGTTTGGATTTAACCTCTCCACGGATTTATGTTCTTCAGGAGAACATTTAAGTCTGATAAAACATAGCAATTTGCGATTAGAATTAAAATTCAGCAAATCTTTAGAACAAACCGTATGTGTTATCGTTTTTGCCGAGTTTGAAAATTTAATCGAAATAAACAAATCGAGAAATATCTTGTATGATTTCGGAAATTAAAGAATGGATGGAATGCAAATGTATACAGTTTTATCTCAAGAGAAGACAACGTCCCCCTATTTTCAAGGTGTTTATTCTAGAGATACGCTCCCTCCTCTGGAAGAAAACATGTGTGCTATTGTGAATTCTGATGACTCATCGCAACCTGGGACACACTGGTTAGCATTATTTGTAAATGATAAAAGAGAATTAGAATTTTATGACTCGTTTGGACAACCTCCTGTATTCTATAACATTAGTACTACTACCTATTTAGATGTATTATGGAATTCTAAAGTGTTTCAATCACCAACATCCAATGTTTGTGGACAATACTGTATTTACGTTTTATTCAAACGCAGCCAAGGCTATTCTATGCATTATATTTTGAATCAATTGTATATAAATGATTTTCAAATGTATCAATTTGTAAAGAAACGATATGGTGTAAGATTTGTATTTAGAAAATAAAAAAATGGAATGAAACTAAATATGTGTGTGTCTTTTATTTTCTTTAATTTTTTTTCTATTTATTTTCTTATGATAATTTTTTTCTTCTAAAAAAAAAAATTATTATTTTTCTATGTTAAATTTCTTTTTCTCTCAAAAAAAAAATTTTTTTTTTCTATGATAAATTTTTCACCCAAAAAGATTAATATAATTTTATTTAATTATATATTTGAAACTTTTAAATTTTATCAAATAAGTATATTTTCCTCTGCAAAAGAAAACTGTTCAAATCATAAAGAGACAACTGAGACAATTTTTTTTTTTAATCAAATGAGTATCATTTATTTCAAAGTTTCAACCATGCATTTCTGCGAGCATACATTATTGGTTTCTTAATAATTTTGTTATTCTGATACAATTTTTTATTTACATCTAGATTTTTCGGTAAATTTACATCATTCAAAGCTCTTAAAAATACATATCTTCCTTCAGGTGCTGATTTTCGATTCCGTAGAAAATCATTCACGAGGAATGCAATATTGCTTCTTGGAATAACAGTGTTTTTGTAAATAATTTCACCATCAGAATTCCAACTGAAAGATTCTTGAAGCTTTAAAAACTGGAAAATATTTTTTGCTTTTTCTTTATACCTAGCTGGAACAATTCTAAAAATTTCATCCTCAAACACTTCTTTTTCCGTCTTTACTACTGACTCTTTTAGATTTTCTTTTAATGATTCCGTTTCTTGATTTTCTGATAGAGATGCTGCATTTGGAACTGGTTCAGACTCTCTTCGATTTTCGTTAGAAAAGTGCGTATATTTTTGTAAAACTTGTAAATAGAGAATTGTTTTTCTTCTTCCGTTAAATCCTTATTATGGAGAATGAATTTCATGCGTTGATCAAGTTCCGATAAGTGTTCCGTTACTTAAACTTTTCTTCGGGTACCAGTACAAATTTTTTGCTAAATTCCATTTTGAATTAAAGAACTGATGACTGAAATAGCTGCAGGCAATAAAATATTTAAGAATCCTTCTCCTTTTTTGAATTAAAATTTTCTTTTTCTCGTAAAGAGGTGTTTTTTTGTTAGAAAGTTTCCTTAAGCTTTCTTTATAGGGAGATAAACGATTTTTTTTTAATTTTAGTCAATGATATGTTACCACATAAAACATTCAGCACACACTCGCACAAAGTTTTTATTTCTTTCTTTGAACACTTTTTCAAAATAGATTTTGGGTGTTTTGTTTTAGAAATTAGTTTTAAGAGCTCTAAAGTTTGTTCAGAACACACCGGCATCTTGTGAACTATTGAATATTCATTGAACAATTTGAATCTATTTATATGCTTCAAAGTAATGGGTCATCGAGGTTGATATACATAAAAACATCTCCCGGAAACATACCTGTGCGCACACGCAAGGATTCATCAGTTTCAGGTTTTAAATCAATAAGTAAGTATCCGTACGGTTTTGATGTGGCATCTGCGTAACATTCTTGAAAAATTTCACTTTACGAGGATACAATTGGCGACCTAAATGTGTAATTTGGGATTGATCTCTTCGATTCTTAAATAATACAAGATAATGAGCGTTTAAGGAAATTTCTCTAATTTCTTTCCCTTTATGAAAAATATTCTGTACCACAAAAAATTATACTTAAATTTCTGTGATGCGAAAATTTTACAAATAATTTTGTTAATTGGGGATCATTTCCTAACTCTCCCATAAGATCGTCTATAACAATTAACGCATCCGAATACTGGTGCAAATTGAGGGGATACCTTCATGAAAGGAAATATTCGGCATTTCTTCATACAACGCTTGGTAAACTCCATAACACCAAATTATATTTTTAGGAAAGGGTTTAATCATTTTATTTTCGATTAATTTTTAACGAACTGACTTTTACCGCTACCAGATGGCCCAGCCAAGATTAAAGTAAATGGATGAACTAATTTGAGAGAATCCATGATTAAACTAAATAATTTTATGAATGATGTTGCTATTTATACTACGAGTCACTTAATTCTATAAATTTCATTTTGTGTGATACCGAAAGGAAAAGAATGAGGATAGATTATTTCAGACAATCCCACTTCCCATTCACCATTTAAACAAACAGGAGAGGGTAATTGAGTTTTGAAATGAGATATTTTGTTTTCTGGAAAGAAATGCATAGAACTATCAGAAGGTAATGTTACGTAGAAAGACATTTTGAAAATGAGTTGGCAATAAAAAAGTTTAACTATTTATACTTTTTTGAATATCAGTCACCATTCATTAAATTTTTCAGGATAGCCTAAAAATTTAACAAAAATATTCAGTGATTTCTCCTCTTTTTCTTTGTTTGATAACATTCTCTACAGGGTAGAAACCAGAGTCGACAACTTTTTGTAATTCTGCTTCGTAATAAGTACCTTTAATCTCTTCACCTTGTAAATCTTTAATCTATAAACAATCGGAATTCTTTGCACGATTTCAAAAACTATGAAAAGTTCTCTTCTCCAGTTTTGTTCGTATCCTTTTTCAAAGTGAAGTTTTTGTTTATTAATGCGTACAACATCACCAATTTTAAATCTAGGGGCTTTAGGTTTCTCATTTCTTAGACCACCGTATAAATTTTTAATACCTGCTTTCGGTTATGTCTACTTACAGAAACAGGTTCCATTTTAATTGAACGGTGATACGAGGGATTATAACTGTGTATTAATTTATCAATGACGTCGATGTAATTTTTAGTGTTAAATTCAGTGAAATATTTCCACATTTTTGTTTTTAATGTCCGATTAAACCTTTCAACAATGCTAGCTTTTGTTTCGTTATTTGTAAAAAAAAATTTAAATTCAGATTTTTTAAATAATTTTGAACTATTTTATTTAAAAACTCCTTACCGGCATCTGTTTGCAACACTTTAGGCTTCCTTTCTTTAAAAATAATTTCTAGCCCAGACTTTACACTTTTTCCAAATTTATCTTTCAGAGGAACTGCCCAAGCAAATTTTGAAAATAAATCAATGCAAGTTAACAAATACTTATACCCTTTATTAAATTCTGCTAAAGATTGCATATCGACTAAATCCGCTTGAAACTGACGATCAATATCACTTACAAACACTCAATTCCGCTGAAACTTATGTCGAACCGGTTTATGAAGAGTGTAAGCATCTTTCTGCGATAACCAATGTTTCACATCTTTTTTACTATATTTCCCTTTTACAGAGCGATGTAATGCTTCCACACCCCGAAGCTATTTGGAACTTCAGGATTTTCGTAAAACGCTGCTAAATCTTGATGCATTGTTACCGATGAAAAGAACTTGATTGAATGACTATTACAATGAATAGTTATATTATTATATACTTTTGGGAAAGGTAAAAAGTTTATGTATAAAAACATGAGCATAAATTTTCTCACTTTCATATGAAATACATTTAAAATATCACTTGTACATACTTTGATAATTTCTTTAAAAATACTCTTATTTATTTTTAAGATGTGAAACGATTTCAACATAAGTTAAACTAACAAACAATAAAAATAATAAGAACTCAAATTCAGCATATAAAAAAAAAAAAGAATTTTATTCAAATTTATAAAAACAAAATATGGTGTGAATCTTATAAAAATCTTTAAACAAAATCCTCATAGTATTCAAAAAAAATCAGGTGGACATAACATGTCTCTTACTTCTCTTAAAATAATATCCAAGCGAAGATTTTTAAAAATTCTTGAGTTACATAATGTACAGGTTTTAACAATAAAAAGTGTTCATTTTCAAAAGATTATGATAAAAACAATCAGCTATCTCATTAGCTTCAAGTGATGAAACATGTGAATTAAATGTTTCTTCGCGATTCCCCCATAACTCCTCAGCGAAAGTCTGAGGCTGTTTCAATCCTTTTTCGTTCAGGGAGGCTACAAATAGATTTTTTCAAAATTTGCGTCAAGTATTGTTGACCCAGACTAACATCCAAAGAAGAAGGTAATGTATTTTCTATGGGGCCTTCGCAGAAGGTTTTATATGCAGTTAAAAAGTCCATACACTGAAACATATTGTCTATAGCAGCATTTTCAATAGCACCATATTTTTTTAATCATTTCAGCCCACTGCTCTCGGGATATGGTTATTTCTTTAAAAGTGGGCTCTTTATCCGGACTGTATTTAATGCGCTTGAAAGTAAAATCAATGAAGTTCTCACTAGTTATTTGAATGTGTCGTTCAGGAGGGAAAAGTCCACTTGGTAATTCCTCCAGTGATTCCGGCACTTTCTTTTTACGCATGATATATTCGATCCACCGTGGGTCTAATGTTATTCCCTCGGGAGTTGGGTAGTATGTTTTGCCATATTTCTTGAAACGTCTTATGTGTACTGATGCGGAATCATAATAGGTGCTTGCAAAGACAAAAACATCATCTCCAATTGGAAATACTCCATCTGGTATGCAATCCTCGGTAAATTTTCCATACTTCTGAAAATAATATAACAAAATTAATAAAGATCACAAATGTGTAAAAAACATTATAAAAATTACATATTAAATTTATTTAATGTTGTTACTTACTTTTGAAACTTCTCTGCTGGCTTTCTTATTTACAGAAGATTCCCCGGCTTTTCCAAACTTTCGTTTTTTACTATGTGTTTCAGACATCACCATATTTTTTTTTTTTGTTCTTGTTGAATACAGCCCACCGCAATACTAACAAACGAAATGAATTGTGAACTAAAATGTGATAAGTGTCTAACGCATATCAACCGAATTACACTTGAGCGGCGTTCGCTGAGTGGTTGAAAGCAATGTATTCATCCGCTCTAAGCATTGAGATAATTTCTGACGTAGAATTCAGTCGCCGTCTTGTAGAATCAAGATCAGACAAGCTAAAACAAGTTAAATCGTAACCCGTTCACGCTGATGACGAGTATACTACGGCACATTTTTCTGAATAATCAATTTACTTTGTATCTTTACTGTGTGTGTATGTAATCATTATACTGAATAAAAATTTACACATTATTAAAATAATATAAATTAAATATTTTTTTTTTATTTCATTTTAATCAAGAAAATGATTTTAAAACATGTCGCCGTCTGCTTCGCCTGCAAAATTAAATTCATGAGATTATAAACATAAGTTTTCTTCAGGTCTGTATGCCTTCATAGGATAATGGTTAGCGTAACTGAAAAACTATTGTCCTGTGGAGACAATTTGATCTGAGGCCGTGAGTTTGAATCTTGATTTATTTTTTTTTATTTGAGCGTTATTTACTTCCATCATTTTAAAATCTATAATTAGTGTACATTTTAATCAATAGGTGGCGCCATGAGCACGTTTAATATTCCCATACTTCCATTTTTTGTGCACATTTTTAAAAACAACTCAACTTAGCTGTAGAAAAAAAACAATTCAACTCGCCCCCTCAGCTCGAAAATCAAAGCCAATGCAGGAGAAAAACAACTCAACTCGTCAGTAGGAACGAAACAACTCAACTCAACAGGAGAAAACAACTCCACTCGGTAACATGAACGAAACAACTCAACAGGAGAAAACAACTCAACTCAGCAGCAGGAACGAACAACTCAACTCGTCAGTAGGAACGAAACAACTCAACTCTGCACTGCCGTCGACTGCCTACAACCGCCTGCAACCGCCTACAACCACCTGCAACCACCTACAACCACCTACAACCGCCTACAACCACCTACAACCGCCTACAACCGCCTACAACCGCCTGCAACCGCCTACAACCACCTGCAACCGCCTGCACCGCCTGCACCGCCTTTACAGCAGAATCGGCTTTTTCTACCTACTATGGTATGTCAGCGGTAGAACTACTTTTTGCAAACCAATAAAACTTAAAGCAACAGCAATAGCATTATTTGATATTTTAAATAATTTTATAAACGAGGCAAATATAGAGTGGAAAAATTGTGTCGGAATATGCACCGATGGTGCTCGTACAATGTCAGGAAGATTTAAAAGTATACAAGCACTTGTGAAACAAAAATCTCCACTGTGCATCTGGACACATTGTATGATCCACAGAGAAGCTTTGGCTTCCAAAGAAATTAGTCCTGGCCTGAATATTGTGCTAATGACAGTTGTGACTGTAGTAAATTACATAAAAATAAGACCCCTAAAATCAAGAATCTTTTCTGGACTTTGCAAAGACATGGGCACAGTGCATTCATCGTTGCTATTTTATTGCGAAGCAAGATGGTTATCACGCGGGAAATAACGTGTTTATGAATTAAGAAATGAAATTACCATTTTTCTAGAAGAGGAAAACCTACCGGAAGCTGAGAAATTTCGAGATGGTTTATTTCTGATGAAGTTGAGCTACTTAGTCGATATATTTGAGAAATTAAATATATTGAATCTTCAACTTCAAGGATCAAATGTACATATGTTTGACGCGAGTGATAAAATTAATGCTTTTTGTAGAAAATTAGAATTATGGAGCCGAAATTTAAAGCAAAAAAAACCTAGAAATGTTTGAAAATGCGGATAAATGTGTAAAACTTACAAAACTGAAGAACAACATCTGGAAGTTGTTTATAAAACTATTGAATATCATTTAGCTATGTTGGCAAAAAAAAATTTAAAAAATATTTTTTGCTGAGGACAACTTGATAGCAAGTTACGAATGGGTGAGAGATGCATTTCAAAATACCACAGAAGGGCTCTCCACTACCGAAGAAGAAATTTTCATTGATTTCACATCTAGTGGCGAAATTAAAAGACAATTTTGTAATAAAACTCTCTTTCAATTTTGGGCAGAAGTAGATGATGAATTTTCTGAACTGAAAACAAAAGCATTTCGTATACTTTTACCGTTTTCAACATCGTACCTTTGTGAAACCGGATTTTCTGCTGTGGCTGCTTTGAAGACAAAATATAGATCTCAGCTAAATATAGAAAAAGAACTCAGAGTGTCAATTTCTAATATTAAGCCTTCATTTGAAAACCTTTGCTCTGCAAGACAAGCCCATGGAAGTCACTAATAATAATTAAACTTGCTCTTAAATTAGTATTAATAAATTAGTTATAAAATACATTGTGCAGTACTGATGCGTTTATAAGTACACTGGCTGAAGTACCCGTTCTGCGATTATTTTTTTAAAAAATAATACATTATTCTTGATATAATAGCTTAATTGTAAGAAGAGTAAAACCAAGTGCACAACAATGCATACAAAAATATAAAATGATTTTTTAAATGAATGCTCCTATTATAAATAGTTTAAAACGAACTGTAATTTTAAGCCTCACAGAATTAGCATTTAGAATTAATATTAAATAAGGAAAACGAATGAAAAATTCCAATGAAGAATAATTGTGTTATTTTTAATATTTAAAGCGAGAAACCTTCAAAATGTTTTAACCCGGAAGCAGGCGCCCACTCCACACTAACGTTAATGGTCGCGCGATCACTTCACCAAGTCACCCCAATCCTTTTTTTTTATAATTATTTTTTTCTGTGCTCGATAAAAATCACAATTGCAGTGAATAATTTAAATAAGAGAAAATATTCTTACCTACTTTAAAGGACTTTTTAATTTTTCTTTGATGATTTGAGAAAAAATCCAATAAAACTAAAGAAACCGTTCCAAATGTGCGTGACCTTAATAAAGAACATAAATCACAGACACTCTTTTCACTAACAATACAAGAACGTTATTTGTAATCAAAACTGTCATATTTTGCTCACGTTATTGTAATTTTTCTATTCTTTAATGATCTACAAGTAGCATGTGTAACCTTTTCTTGCTTGTGTCTTTTTGACAAGGCGAAGTGTTACATTTATGGCTTCTTAGTTTTCTTGATATCTTAATTTTCTAGATAGAGTTCTTCAGGCAGCATTTGAAAATTACAATTCAACTCAAACGTTTCATGTCTATCACTTTTGTCATATTTACTTTCGCTATCACGATTAATATACATTATTTCATCAGGTTCTTCAATTGCTTGATCAGTTTCATCTTCCTTCAATAGAGAGATCACAGATGCCCATTTTTTATGTTCAGCTCATTTACATTTATAAACCATAATAAGTTGTACAACACAGCAATTAAAACCACAAAGTTAATCTTAGGGGAAAGTATAGCGTATTCATAGAAAATATTTCTGAACAAAAGTGGTCGTGAAGGGAACTTGATCAAAACAAATACCTTGATTGTAAAAAACCGTTTGCCACTCTCAAAAAAGAGGCATAAATGTGACAAATTCATTTTAGTTTCCATTAAGACTGTCATATCGGAGGATACTGTCAAGAAACTGTTAACGAATAAACAGTTTTACCAGAATTTGGAGTGATTCAGCGCCTCATGCGACCGCTCCCAAGAAAAAAATGTATTCGATACAAAAACATCGATGTCAGTTATAAAAAATAATTGTGTAAAACGTTTTTTATAATGCAATTTCAGATTACTCATAAAATACATCTTGCCCAATTAATCCTTCAAAGTGCTCAATATGCTTATCCATATATCATAAAACTCATTTTGGGGGAAAAAGCAACAGAAAAATATTATTTACAACTTTCCCAAAAGAAAAGTAGACGGAGTTAAGCATACCAGTAAGTTTGAAGGTCAAAGAGATGATAATCAAAAATACTATTCTAGAGGTTACAAGAAACGTAATAAAAAAATCTCTCATCGCGGGATTACAGCAAAGCACAAACAAAATATCTTTTTTTATTTGGTTTTGGGATCAAAGATAGCTAATGAGCGTTTGAAGTGGAATCTTTTGAAAGTGGAAAACCAGATGATATATATAATTTATATCAGTGTAAATGTGTATTTTTTATTTTGTCAGAAAGCATTTTGTTTTACTTCATTCCAAAAAATAATTTTTAAGCCTTTTATATTTTCAAAATGCTCGCGCCCCCCTCGAAGAGTTATCGTGCCCCCCCAGGGGGCGCGCCCCACAGTTTGTGAAGCACTGGGTCAAGGTGTTGCGGATAATCGGAGATTCGATGGTCGACGCCGAGGTGGTCAATCTGATCATAGATTCCATAATCAAGGCGGACGACAGGGTGGTTTGAGGAACGGTGCTTTCAGGGGTCAGGATGATCAAAACAGATATTTAAACTTTTAAGCGATCGATGCGAGTCTGGAGGTAATCGATCGCGATGTACGGAAAATCTTCCCGATACGGAACACCGCACTATTAGGATATCTTCACAGCGAATGACTCCAGTAGATTTACCTTATGTCCCTATTCTTTTAGATGCAACATTCATTACAGCCCTTTGGGACACGGGAGTGGAGAAATCTTTTATATCAGAGGAGGTCTATTGAAGATATTTTTCGTATCGACCGCGTCAAAAGACTAAAGATAGAGCAGTGACGGCCCAGGGAGCCCCGTGTTGTCACTTAGGTCGGGTCGAATTACAAATTCGGATCCGAGAATTCCAGAAAACCTGGGAATTTCACATTCTTAACAATATGCAATACCAATGCATTTTAGGCATTGATTTTATGAAGGAGTCCAAATTGACTTTAGATTTCGATAAGAAATCTCTGATCATTCCAGATGACCAAATTAAACAGTTGCCAAAAGTGGAAAAGCCGGTGGAGATTGATCTATCCGAGACAAAACTCGGTGAAGGGCAAAAGCAAAAATTAAAGGATTTATTTAATAGTTTTAAGGGGCTATTTTCAGACCAGCCGGGGTTAACTCGTGTTTTATACCATGAAATCGATACTGGGGACCAGGGGCCGGTAGTGTCAAGACCCTACCGATATGACAGGGACAAACAAGGAATAATTGACTATCACATTGAGAAAATGTTTCCGGAGGGTACAATTCGTCCTATTCAATCCCCATACGCGTCACCAGTGGTTTTAACACGCAAAAATAATGGCTTTCCTCCAGATTCTCTGGAGGCGTATCAATTCGCGATTGACTATCGCAAACTCAACGCCATCACTAAATACCCGCGATATCCATTACCGGTGATTGATGACCTGATCCCAAACATTCCGCGTACCGGTATTATGTCGACATTAGATTTAAAACCGGGCTACTTTCAATTGGCAATTAGTCCGAAGGATATCGAGAAAATCGCGTTTATAACACGAAATGTCACTTTTGCATTCCTCAGAATGCCATTCGGCCAAATTTTCAAAAGGTCATCGACATTATATTGAAACTGCTTATTGGCCGTTTCGTGATGGTTTACATGGATGATGTAATCATTACATCTCCAACGTTTAATAAACACATACACTGGTGTACAAAAATTAAGGACGAGACAGTTTTTTCAATATAACTTAGTACAAAAGCTTTCCAAATCAACACATTTAATACCGTAAGATCCCCAATACGTAAGGACATGTGTAATGTAAGCAACACTTACTAAAAGAGAAATCAGAGGGATAAAAAGAAGCTTGATTGAAAAAGTAGCATGGAGCGCAATGCGACTGAAGGCCGAAACATCCCTGTGATGGGTGTCCAGCAAGAAACATCCGGTCTTTAGTAGGGGATATGATCTCCCCTGACTGCTAGGCAGGTTTCACAGCATCTACCCATGCTGAGAATGAGGGTGTCAATGAGTTGTTGAGGCATTGCTGCCCATTCGTCTTGCAGCGCCAATCGAAGCTCCCGAATCGTTACTGGTGGTAAGGTACGAGCTGCCAAGCGTCTGCCTAGAAAATCCCATACATGCTCAATGGGATTGAGATCCGGAGATCGTGCCGGCCAATCCATACGTTCAATATCCTCACTCTCTAAGAGCTGTTCGGCAGCTACTGTGCGATGACATGGTGCATTGTCGTCCATGAAAAGGAACTGCAGACCCATAGCGCCTCTAAAAAGACGCACATATGGAAGAAGAATCTCGTTACAATAACGGGTCCCGTTGACTGAACCTGCGTCGAAGATGTGAAGGTCTGTACAACTACCAAGCATGATGCCTCCCCAAACGAGAACACCGCGACCTCCATACCTGTCCCTTTCAATGATGTTCGAGGGATGATTGCGGCTTCCCCGCTCTCTCCAGATGAGTATGCGATGAGAATCGCTACTCAAACTGAATCTGCTCTCATCTGTAAAGAGTACTCGTCCCCATTCATTGTCTCTCCAATTCCGGTTTTCCCGGCACCACAGAGAACGCCTTCTCCGATGGGCAGGTGTTAAAGGTACACACCGTACAGGGCGTCGTGCAAACAGACCACCACCGTGCAATCTTCTGGCCACGGTAAAACGCGATATCGATCGTCCAGTCGCCTGTGTCGTGTGTCAGCGATTTCTCCGCTGTCTGCCGCCTGTTTCTTCTGGCCTGTAAGACAATGTACCGGTCATCTGCGGGTGTGGTTCCTCGTGGACGACCACTACTGAACCCCCGGATAGCTGTTCCTGTAGTTTGAAATTGTCTCCAAAGTCGTGAAACGATGCTGTGAGCAATTCCGAACTCTGCAGCCACACTTGTCACACTGCGACCTTCCTCCAACTTCCCAATGATTCGACCTCGGGTAAAAGCATCCAGATGTCGTCTAACAGATTGATTATTCGCCATTTCTCGCTGAGGCAGCAACTCGGTGTGATTTTAACTGCTATACGGCGTGCAATCTCTTTGCCAGAAATACTGATCTTACACCGACAACATGCTTTATACTACTCAGACACTCCCCCATTACGTCTACCTGCATATTTGCGCATGTGCTACCGTACATCACCTTACTTAATCTCCTGATTGGTCTTTCTGTCCGCTCTGCCTCTTCGTTCAGCTGATATGCTAATTTGTCGACTTCGTCCTTAATTTTTGCACACCAGTGTAGATCACTTGAATCAGGTATTTACATTGTTGCGAGACGCAGGTCTAACACTAAATAAGGATAAATGTCACTTCGCACGTGACAAATTGAAGTATTTAGGTCTCATAATTAGTAAGGAAGGGATTGAAACCGACAATAGTAAGGTCAAGGCAATTGCAAAAATGATCCCCCTAAAAATAATAAAGAAGTGTCGAAGTTTTTAGGGATGGCGGGGTGGTATCAAAAATTCATACCCCATTATGAGATATATGGGAACCATTATATCGGTTTAAGAAAAAGGAGGCTAAATTTAATTGGTCTACGGAAGCACAGGAGGCTTTTAATAAAGTAAAACGAGCATTAACAGAGGCACCAGTTTTACAGTTGCCGAATTTTCAGGAACAGTTTAACTTATTTACGGATGCTAGTGGGGTCGGAATTGGGGCTGTGCTGAATTAAAAGCACAGACCTATTGCATTCGCGTCTAGAACCCTCAATAAAGTGGAACGAAACTATACAGTTACAGAACGTGAATGTTTGGCGGTGATATGGGCATTGAATAAGTTTAAAACTTATTTTGGATCACTACCGGTGAAGGTAATCACAGATCACGCGGCATTAACAAAGCTAACGAAGGGGAAAAACTTATCTAGTCGGATGATTAGAAAAGCACTCAAGTTATCCGAGTTTAGCATTGAATGGGAACATCGACCTGGTGTCCAAAACGTTGTTACGGACGTATTGTCTAGGAATCCAGGAGGCAATATGGATGGATCACAAATTTCGTGCGCAGTTCTTCGAGCCTTAGCCTTAAACTCCAGAGAACAACTCATTCGAGAGCAAAGGGAAGATCATGAGTTAGGGCACATCTATCGTTATTTAGAAAACCCAGGCGATAGTTCCGTTAATGCAATTGTATGCGAGGGTTGGCCCCAGGATTTAAAATTAATTGATGGTCTACTCTTTTATGCGAAATATTCTACAACTCTTGGAGAACTCAGAGTGTACATTCCTAAATCTCTTCGCGAAGCAATAATGCAAGAATTTCATGATCTGCTATTAGCAGACCATTTAGGAAAGAGGAAGACTTATTTAAAATTGCGTGACACATGTTATTTTCCGTATATGAGAAAATATACGAGTATATTTGAATATGTATCAACCTGTGACCGGTGTCAAAAATTTAATCATAAAAACGCGCTACCAGCTGGTAGATTAATTCCGATAGTATCGAATTACCCCAATGAAATCGTAACGTTAGACTTATTAGGCCCCTACCCCGCATCCCGACCCGAAAGATATAGATTTCTATTGGTAATAATTGACCACTTCACTAAGTGGAGTGAGCTTATTCGTTTACGAAAAGCTTCAGCCCAGGCCACAGCTAACGCCCTTTTTGAAAATTATATTTCACGATATGGAGCTCCTATTTCTTTGATTAGTGATAATGGTCTCCAATTTATATCCGAGGTCTTTGAACACCTAAGTCACAGGTTGGACATAAAACATATTAAAACGGTAACATATTGGCCGCAGGCAAATTTAACGGGAAGAGTTAATCGCACTTTAGTGCAGATGATAGCTTGTTTTGTAGGAAAAAATCATGAAAACGGACCGATTTCTCCATGAGTTCGCTTTCGCGCTGCGCACATCAGTTAATGAAACGACAGGTAAAACTCCGGCTGAGTTATTCTTAGGTAGAAAGAGTATAACACCTTTTAGTAAATTAATAAATGTCACAGAGGGTGCTGAATATGTGGGAGGAAATATTGAGAAATTATTCGATGAGGCAAGGCAGAATATGTGGAAACAACATAAGACCTGGGAAAAATACTATAATCGGAAAAGGAGATAGGTTAAACTTCAAAGTAAATAATTTGGTGTTGGTATAAACTCATTTTATGAGTGCTGCGGGTAGGAGAGTGGTCGGAAAGTTTATGCCTAAGTTTGAAGGGCCATATAGAGTGTTGAAAGTTCGAAATGACAATTTGATCATTTGGAAGAAGGGAAAAAGGGTCACAGTGTGACAAATCTTTACGGAACTTTATCACTAACCTTCTGAGACGTCCTTTTTAGGGAAAAATTTAATTCCCCTACCTATTTCCAATCAGCTCCAAAAAGAGGACATGGATTCTTTGTTATATATGCAGATTAGATAAAGTATTTAAGTCAAACGGAATAGTAAAGCAAAAAGCAGTAGGAGAGAGAGATTGAAGTAGGAAGGTATAATAGTGAAGTTAGAGATTTATTATTGAAGATTTCTAGGTGGATAAATCTCAGGAAGAGCTGAGCTGCAGTGTGGTAAATATTGATTTATAATTAAAGTCTCATTAAAGCTTTATATTAGGAGTGAGATTAAAGTTAAATGTTCAATAGGAATATTATTGAATATAATTCTGGGATCTTTTATTGCGGTAATCTCTGCGTGATCGATATTCTAATTGTTAATTAATTGGATCATTAAATATTTAAGTTAATTTAAAGGTAAGTCCCTTTTAAACCTTATAAAGCTATTTTGATTTATTTGTTATTAAAAGTCTTTGATTCTATTTGGGAAAGATAACCAAATAAAGAAAGTTATTCATGAAAATGGCTACTGGCTCTTATTTGACTCAAAATCATTCTCGTTCTCAAAGTGAGATCCAAGGGGATCCTCACAACAGTTAATATTGACCAGGTGCGAGCGTACCATCCAAGACAGTCCGACACAATTAGTTTTGATAGTCATGATGAGACACTATATGAAGGACAGAAGTCTAGTAATGGGTCGAGTAGGTCGCACCCGGGAAAATCGAAAAGATGTAGGAAAACCTCGAGTGAGGAGAGTAAGGGTCGTAAATCAAATAAGGGAAATGCCAGATTGGAGGATCCGAGATTGAAGCGTAAAGTAAGGTCAAAGGGGTCAGTGGAGAGGACGGATAAAAAGCGGTCCAAAATATGCAGGAATAGATCTCTGCAGGGGTCCGAACATGGAGACCAGAAAAGACGAACCCCTGTACCAACACAGGGGATAAAGAGAACAGCCCCATCCTCTATAACCTATAGAAATCATAAATATAGTAGACCTAATAACCCTTTTCCAGGGACCACAGTCCATTGCAGGTCCCTCACATCAACTAGATACAAGGCAGTGCAAGCCACCTACAGAAGAGAGCAGACAAGGAGCAAGAGGCCAGGATGACAGGGCCCGGGAGACCAGGACAACGCAGAGCAAAGGAAACAGTGCAGCTGAGAGGAGACCAGTCCGGTCTAGGCAGGCGGCAGCAGTGAGATCTTGTCTTTACTACCTACGGAGCTGATTAAAGAAGCCCGAAGGAATACCAGAGGAGCAAAGGGATCGACAGTCTACCGCAGATTAACCTCAAGAGAAGGAGCCTCAGCATGGAAGCCTTAGACGGAAATCCGGTGGATAGGAGCGAATAGAGGACAAAGAAAAAAATCAGGTTGTATCGTTTCTTTTTTTTTCTGCTTTCGAACAAGTGGTCGGAAGAATTATTGCAATGAAGCAAGTCACGGGCTGATGTTTAAAATTTAAGAAGCCAAGCAAAAGTGGACACTACAATAAATGTTTTTCTTGAAGAGAAAAATAAGCTTTTGTCTTAATTTTTTTATATTAATATGGAGAAAACATTTATAAGAATGCATTTGTTTACTTCTATGTATAACTTCGCTAAGTTGCGACAATTCCGTTGGTTATTTGTTTTAATGGTTTATTGAAAAATGTTTGAAATTGTATGTATATGTATGTGTATATTTTTTCTCAGATCTGGTGGCTTGGGACGCGGCGTAGTTAGGTAGTGTTAACATTTAATACTAACAAGCGCAGCATGCATGGAATGGGAATTTTAAGGAGCCAGATGCTTTAATTGATGTATAAGAAAATGTTACGTAAAATGTGAATGGGTTTGTACATACAGTACACATGTTTGTTTCTTCCCACTACTTAAAGAAAGTTCTCGTTTCAGGGTAGCTGACCCTGATCAGTGTATAGAAAGCGACGATTCAACTGTAAATGAAGCAAGAATAAGGTTGTATAGTATTTTAAGTAAAGCACTTAAGCAGGGTTTCCCCCTCTTCGGTGGTTTTTCCCTCGCCTCTGAGCCAAATGGGTGTGCTGTAGGGAAATCTAAACTTGTAAATGTTATGTCAAACAGTAAATTTTATCCAGGGACAACTTACGACTCTTTGAGGCCCTGGGCTCTTATGCAAAAGTAGGCCCTACTTGAGATGTTAAAAAGTAGACAGTATATATACATACACTCTATAACAAAAAAACGACACATTAAGAACGAGTTGTCCGATAGAGACAAAGATTGGTGGGTAGAAAGATTACGTATAAAATAAAAAAATGATTAACATTTCAGAAAAAATTGAATGATTTTTTTTCAGAGTTACATAGTAACGAGCTCAATAAGGAGTTGACCCACCTCTAGCCTGGATGCAAGCTGGCACACGACGTGACATAGAGTAATAAAGCACCTTGATGGTCTCCTGCGGTATTTCTTACCAAATTTGCTCCAATTGTCGGGCCAGGTCATCAACATTCCTCGGTAGATGCAGTCGCCTTACCATCATATCCCAGACACACTCGATTGGAGAGAGATCTGGTGATCTGGCTGGTCAAGGAAGTGTTTGACAAGCTGTAAGATAGTTCATAGCAACACGTGTCATATGTAGTCTGGCATTGCCTTGCTGAAAAGTAAGGCCAGAGTACTGCAAAAGGAGCAGTAGCAAAATAGTTCTCAGAATGTAGTCGACGTACTGATGTGCTACAAGTGTGCCTCTAATGACGACCAAAAAGGGTCCGGCTTCAAAAGAAATGGCACCCCAGACCATAACTCTTGTGTGACGTGCAATAGTGAAAGCAGGATCGGCACGCTGCCCTGGACGTCTCCAGACTAGTCTCCGATGATTTTCAGGATGCAGATGGAAGCATCCCCAGTCAGCATAATTCCAATCTGATCGATTCAAGCACCACTGTAATATAGCTCAACAGTGTGCAGGCGTAAGTGGCAGGTGGCATTGCGGTCGGTACGAGCGTAAATTTCGCTCTTTCAGCCGTCTGTGAATGGTCATGGTGGACACTCGTGTGAGGGTCGCTCGTCTGATGGTTGATACCGATGAATCAGGCACTGTGACAGCTGATCTGACAATCAATATGTCCTCCCGATCTGCTGTGACCCGAGGGCAACTGCTACTATCATGGCACTAAAATCTGCCATTGTCCACCCATCCTTGCCACCATCTTCTAATGGTCGCATCGCTTCGACCCATATGACGAGTGATTCTCCGATTTGTCCAACCTGTCTCTTTCAATCCAATGATACGACCTCTTTCAAACTGTGACAGTTGTTTGTAATGAACTCGAATCCTGTGGCGAGATATTTTTTCAGTTGTTGAAAGATATCCTAAATCTCAATGCAACAGGAATTTTCACCATCAGATTGAGAATTGCTTCTTATAGACACCTGCTGAGTGCGCAGTTCCGATGCGCTGTACCTCCCGCTATCCATTCGTTGGACACCAAATTTTAATAATTTGCATGTTCGGTTGAAATGTCTTTGCATACGAAATTTCGTTACAATCGGGCAACTCCTTGGTGCGTCGTTTTTTTCTTGTTATAGTGTATATGTTACCGGCAAAGAATGAAATGCCGGCATTCTACAGAATGCCTAGGTATTGTATAAAATACCGGACGTTTTTAGGCAAGTATGGAATAAGAGAATTATTTCATATTTTGCCTAGGTATTGTATAGAATGCATAGGCATTCTATAGAATGACTAAAGCTCTTTAGGCAAAGTATGAAATAAAGTCATGATAAGGTTACTATATCAATGACGTACATTTCTAAAAAATACAAATGTTATTATGACAAAATAATGAGAGTACCATTAAAAAATTATTCAAAATACTTAAAGGAATACTAAAAGGAAGTCATGCGAAAAACAAAATTTATGTCTTTCTTATTAAGGAAAGCAAAATTTTCAAATAAAAAATAAGAACTTAAAATTAATCTAGTTATTGCAACATGGTAGGCTTGAATGACATTTTGAATTATATTTCATTACATTTTTTCACACATTCTTATTTTGCTACATTGTTTTACACATACATTTAATGAATTCTTCACCGCTTCCATTGGAATGAGCAATTGCAACTGACAGATGAGGAACTTCATGGTCAGGAATATATTTGATTCTAAGTAAGTTCTTAAGGCACAAAGTAAATTGTGATTGCGCATATAGTAGTTTTAAAATTTCTTCAGAAGGTCCAAGTCGATAGAAACCATTTTCCCCACACGTTACAAGTGCCAATATATTGGCATTCAGAAAAAACCATAAATTTCACAACAATGCCTTTTTTTAAAATAATTTTTCTGTTTTTTCTGTCAAGGGGCACAAAGTGGATGTATTGTTCAATATCATAACGTGTAACGTTTTTATATTTGGTTGAAAGTTCTTTCAGAATTATATCACCTCCTCCGTGTCCAATAGCCAAATGAGCTTCATGTAGTACTTAAAATAACTCAGAATCCGTGATATAATATTGTATATAAGTGCTTCCCAACCTTTTTATCCCCGTAGACCGGTCAACGCTTGATAATTTTACCGCAGCCCGCTGAGATTGGGACGTTGTTTATATTTTTAATTGTTTTGATTTTATAATTTAATTGTATTTAAACATGCCTTCAAAATAAAATTTAGTTACTCCAAAAATGAATATAAAGTGATTTTACATGAAATATAAAGTTATTTCCATGGAAAGTCAAACAAACATTTGAGAAATGCACTCCAGTAAATAAAATAGAAATAATTTAATACCCCCTTGAGTGGCCCGATACCATTTGATTCACGGACCGGTGGTTGGGAACCATTCTGTGTAGTACTGACGCCTTATTTAACAGGTTACATGAGTTTACTTTTATTTTTACCCAACAACACATCATAGCTATTTAGCAACCAATAGACCCTGGGTTCCTTTTTAGTAGTTATTTTGGCTTTTTGTACATCAGTTATTAACTTCTTGTACGTAGTTTGTTTTTAAAGAAAATACTTCGTCTTTTTTTTTGCAGCTTTAACTCGAGTTTTGGGCAGCTCGTCGTCGAATAGTTGTTTTATGCCTATAGACTGGGGTCAGTAACCTTTTAGCTGTGGCGTGTCAAAAATCAATCTATTAATTATGATTCAGCGTGCCAAACAGTAGGACATTTTTGAAACAATTCTATTCCAGCGATAATGTATGCAGAGTTAGAGAATAGAGTTCAATTATATAGATTTACAACTTTATCACACATTAATTTTACAGCAATTAGAAATATTTATCATAAAAATAAACAGAATAAAATATAACTATTTCCTCAACTAAAATTTAAAAAACCCCTCGAAATTGTACATATATTATGTTTTTTAAACCTATTTATTAAAATAAGAAATCGACAACGTAAAATATAAGTATTTCACCTGATTACAGTTAAATAAAATTTTTAATGGGAACCTAGTGCATCTTCGCTCTACTTTCATGTCGCAAAAAATGTGGTGTAATTTGTGACTTTTACTTTGACATGATTTTGAGCGTTCAGTTGTAAAACAATTTCTTTGCAGACTCTAAATATTTTTCGTATGAGGAAAAATATTTTAACCAGATATATAGAATTAAAAGCGGAAAAGCAGAATACACATGCAATTTTCTCTCTTCAAACAATTAAATATCTCCAGCTATGGCATTCAATAATTTACAAAAAAGCTGTACATTTACATTCAGAGTTATCTTTCAAATTTTTTTATAATTCCTTAATTGTCCAAGTTCTGGAGATGTTTGTCACACACACACAAATAAAGTCTATTACAAATTTATGAAGTTCATTCAAAAATTGACAAATTTGTTGAGTAATGCTGAGTGCCACTGATAATTGTACCGTGTGCCATAGGTTTCCTACCCCTGCTATAGACCATGACTCCTTCTATAACACTACAACTTGCTTCTCCATTTTCATGCAGCATAGGAAAAAACCAATTTTTTGCTGAGCAAGTTTAAGTAAAATTGAGTATTTTGACACTCCCGAACAAACCACAATGTGCAACAGACAAATTCCGAGCCTGAGGCACGCGTTAAAAGTATCGTGCAATATTCGAACGAATCGGAGATGTATTTCATACTTTGCCGGTTTCTCATTAGGCATTCTATAAAATTCCGGATTTCATACTTTGCCGGTAACATATATATATATATATATATATATATATATATATATATTATAGCGTGCATTGTCAAATACTCGTTCCAACGGTAATTTGAAACAAATAAATGGCCACGACTCCCAATCTCAAAAACCTAGGCACAAACCAACTCGACCGATGGCCGCATTTTAACTAAATGAGTTCAATGATTGCTTATGGTGCCTAGGCCTTGACATAGATAACGGTCACCACATAATAATACAGTCTTACCACTTTTGCCAGTTAACATGCAGTTTGAAATTCCATGTTTTTCGGAGAATATTTGACAACATTAAAATTATCCGTATCATTATCAGTTGAGAACGAAACGAGTCTCTGGGCCCATGCATTAGGACGCCCATATAAAGGCCCTCCCATAAAAGCAGTTTGTGTATGCCATAGCCTTTGCACCGAACAACATAATTGTCACTATTTCATAGCAGCAATGAGAGATTCTGCTTAAAGTGCGTGACTTGAATTTCATTGCAGCTAACTTAGCAGTTTTACAATACAATTGTATTGAAGCGTAACTTAAGTTACGCTTCGTAACTTTAATCCCCCCATTATTTGCCCTGCGTTTCCAAGTTTTTTGATGACAATTTTTATGAACAGCTGAAAATGCCACTTTAAGGTATCCGACTACGTTCGGAACCGTGATTTTGCAAAAGCGTATAAATGAACAATATTTATGATATTTAGTGTCACTTAGATTAGAAAATGTATATAAAATTGTGTTTTAAGAATATTATTACAATAAAAAATTATTTAAGTACAATATTTTGACAAAAAATGAACATAGAATGACCCATTTTCAAAACATTCTCCTTTTGTGCTTCTATTATAATATTTTGCCTGTATATAGCTCAGACCTTTTTACAGAGGCTCAACTAGAATTTTTGAAATATATAACTTAGAAGTGGGTTTATCCATATTTTACAACAGAGGGGAGCAATTTTAAGAAAAAAAACGCCGATAATTATTTTAATGGGTGGAAAATCTGAAAATAACGTGAATTTTTCAAAAATCCTATAGTTCAGACTCTCTGGATAAGTCATTACTTTATACAAGCAAAATATTATTACTTCAGAAGCATTTTTTATAAAAGGAGAACATTTTGAAAAAAAAGAATATAGTAAGTTAATTTTTTGCCTACATTTTGAATTTAAATAAATTTTTTTGTCAAAATGTCCTTAAAACAATTTTATGCATGTATTCTAATCTAAGTGACACTAAATATCATGAATTGCGCGCCATCCATTTATGCGCTTTTTTAAAATCACGGTTCCGAACGTAGTCGGATACCTTAATTTAGTGGAAATCATTGCATTACTGGTAAGTTTCTGCTTATAACAACAAAAAGAGTAACAAAATCCGTATTTTTGGCCCAACGAATACTAAATATTTTTCCTAGAACAAGTGTATTACATTTTGAGTTTATTGCAGTCTTTAATTTTATTAACACTAGCAATAACAACATTGGCATTAAGATGTGATTTTTTTGTAATAAATTTATCCCTAGCCCTTAGCCGCGATGAATTTCGCGGGCCTCGATCTCACTTCGTCAGGCAGGTGGCATTAGTCACAACAACAATCCATTAATAAAAATATTCACAAAAAATGTAAAAGTAACTGATTGTATGATTCAAGACTTACATAAAATATGACAAAATTATTTAACTTGATACTGATTTTTCATTTTCCATAATTTTTAACTGTATTTTTTCACAGAACACTTCAAGTTACTTCATGGAGTACTAGTGTTGAGGACAAAATTAAAAATCGTGAATTTAACTTTTCATTTGATATTTTTGAAAAACAGGACACATTTGTAAGTTTACTTAATTTTCAGTACCAGTGCATTCAAGTCAACATTTCTGAAAATTTTTCTGGCTTATATGGATCAAGTAATGTTTATTGTATTTCATCTATTTCGATTTAATCATTCAATAATGATCACTTAAGAGGGTTTACCCCTGTGATGGATTAAAAAAAATCAAAAACTTTTTTTCTTAATAAATTGCTTCCTTAACATGTATAGGATACGGTAGTAAAGGGATTTTTTAAAATTCGAAGCCGTTACAAAGAAGCAGGTGTTAGAAGAACAGCTGTTTGGAGCGCTGAGTTGGCAATGGAAGGCTGGGTCTATTGTGCACAGTTGGCTTGATACCATTGACCCTTCTATGCAAATATACGTTCACACAAGTATAGACAAGTTTGTAGAGGTTTAAAAGGAAATATCAAAAGTTATTGAATATTTCGTTGCACTTGTTTTAGCTTCGAAGAGCATCACCGATTGAGGGTAAGTTAAGATTTTCATTGTTTTTATCGGACTTTAAACGCGTTTTTCTCAAAACTGTGTTTTTCAAACTTTCCTCCATCAAGAACGGTTTGACCGAATGACATCAAATTTATAGGGTAAACTCAGTACATATATACCCACCAAATGGAATCATTCCAAAATTCAAAATACTTCTATTATTTTATAACAACCCCCCATGAAATTTGAAACTTTTTCTTCAAAGCTCTACCTAAAATCCAATTTTTGGTATTTTCAATTGAGTATATAGTCCGTTCAGTGCATTTTAGCTAACAGATTAAAATGCTGTTAATTTTTTTAATTTTAGATCAGCCAATCAGCCGGAATAATGAAGGAAGTGAGCGTCCACTTTTTCGAGGTGGATGTGCTCAGAGCGCTACAACTCACGTTCTATTGGATATTTTTGGCTAAACATAAATAACAAACACATAAATAAATGATAAAAAACTTAGAGTTCTATTTTTTTACTGGTTGTCAAAAAAAATTTCCCCAAGAATGCTTAAAAAACAGGCTGTAACATGTGTGACCCCCTTAAAAGAACACACAACAATTTTAAAATCAGAATTCCAGTTCATAAATTTACAGAAATAAAGTACACACACATACTTAAAATGTTTATGAAGTTTATTACTATTTTATGAATATGCAAAGATCCAGTTTACAGGAAAAAAAAAACATTAACAAAATTCAAAATGCAACAGGAGAAGAATTCTGTAAAACCACTTCTTGATATGGTCTCAATTAAAAACAAAAGTGGAATGAACAACAATTTTTAATCAAATAATAATTATATTATGCAACACTGATTTTCATTGTGGAAGATGGTAATTGTCTTTAAAAAAAATTTCAACTATATATTGTTATGAATAAAACTATCTAATAATAACAACACAAATACCTCTAAAATCAGTTCATACAATATAGACTAGTTTCAAATACATTCTGAACATCACAATGTGTACATACTATTGATAGCCAACAAGTCATGATTCAATCTTTTCCGCTGCGATTTTTACACACAGTTCAACTTTCCCCCTAATCTATGAATATGATACAAGATTGATTTACACAACTAAATCTATCTTTTGATAGTTCTCTTTTCCAGTTAAGTTTAAAATAAAAACCAAACAAAAAAATCCATGCTGATTGGTCATACATCCCGTGACCTGGTTGCTAAGTAACAGATCATCAATGGAGTTGAACATGTTTGAAATAATCCATTGCTGATTTTTCACAAAGATAAAACAACAAAAACCATTGGGTGTAGGAACACGCTTTTTCCTTTTTAAACTATATATTAGACACAGAACCATCTGAATATTTATTTATTTATACCCATGTAGGATCTAAGATTGCTCGGTAGAGATAAATAAGTTATAGTGCATTTTGATTATAACATTTAACAGATATTTACTTGGAAGGTGTTTAAACACATGCTTTAAGACAACAGGAGAAGATACTAGCAAATTGAACACCAAATCCTGAAGATTTGACAAAATAGTTCAACTATGAGTACAAAATTTTTTTTGTACACATACCGAGATTCAGTATTATTTTCCAGACAAGTAGAAAATCCAGGTTTTTTAACATAAAGCTTCCAGTATTTTCTTTTTTCGTATTAGCTTTTTAAAATAGGAAACATGTTATACACAACGGCAGTTATACGGTGAAGTTCCACTTAAAACACCAAAATGACAATCTGTAAGTTACACTTTGGTACCTAATATCACAACAAACACCAAGCATTTAACATTCTCATTTCTAATTATTATCTAAATGCCTACAATGCTAGGAATATTTTCTGGTTACACAACATCGTTGACAAAAACAATGAATGTCATGTAGCTTTCAACAAATGTTTAGCGCACACAGGGAGAAAAAAAATCTAAAAACAAAAACAAGAAATAAAGCCAATGATAGATTCAAGAACTTCACACCACTCGAAATTTTGGTCGTTTGTTGCATCACAATCTTGAAAAAGTTCAACAGACATACACATATAAAAAATAAGTGGCAGTATTCTTCCTTTGTAACATTGAATAACAAACAGCTAATGTAGATTAGTTCACTAACTACACTGGTGACAAAAAGTACTGTTTTCTTTTTTCCATCACCACAACTAATCCAGAAAAGCTAATGGTGTTTTTAATACACATTTACAAATTGCTTGAACACAGTTAATTCTTGTTGGAACAATCTTTCATTTGTGTGTCAAATATTCATGTATTTGTCGTTTTCAACAGTAATACATATATACACAAAATAAACTAAAGATAAAATTCCTTTTCCTACAAGAAAAAAATTGCATCTTATAAAAATATGCATAAAGCAAGAAAGGAACAATATTGTTCTCACAGTAAGAAATGAGGCCATCCATTTTCAAGTTGATTTGAGAGATTGATCCATTTTTCCTCCTCCAACTAAACTGTAAAAATTTTATAAATTTCCCACCCCCCCAAAAATTCAGAGTGCACTAACACAAAATGTATAGATTAAAGAAAATAATTATATTTAAATACATCTAAGATTTTCATGAATTATTTTTTAGAACATAAAAATTAGTTAAATGAACCAGTGAAATCCAAATCAACAAATGACTAGTTGATTTTCAAGCAGAAACAACATTGATAAATTAACAGTGTAATAGGGAAAGTATTTCAGATCTTAAAATGTATATTTGCCAGAATTTATGTTGAACTATATCAAAGCAATCAATTATGGAGATATGACAAGAAGTTTTGTTATATGGTAGGAATTAACTTTCACACTGTTTAAAAATTATGTGCCACTTGAATTTACTGTGTGATGCTATCATTTTTTCACTCCATTGTTCTTTGAAGATTAAATTTTATGTCTGTGACACACCAGGCTCTCTTACAACAATTTCCTATGAACAAAAAAATTAAAAATGTTTCATCGTTCAGTACAGAGAGCTTTTATTGAATACATAGAAGAATTTTTACGTTGTAATTGTAATCAGGCTATATGTACGGATATGGTTTCATACCATATTTCCTCTGCTTTCTGATAAATTTCCTTTTCTTTTCAATTCACTACTATTAAGTGTTCAGAAAATCAATAGACTTGTCAGAACAATATCAATATCATAACAATAATTATAAAATTTTTTGATTAATATAAAATATTTCTTTGCACACAAATAAATTTTTAATTTATAAGGACAAATCTAAAAATATTATTTCTGGATCAATCTCCAAATAGTTCATATATATTTTAATAAAATACAAGAATAAAACAGCAAAAAAATTAATCAGTTTGTAAAGAAATGCCATGAAAAATAAAACTAAATCTGGCCATACATTTAACTAAAATTAATGAAAAAGGTATAAATAAAATGCCTTCTGTCACTTTGTTTAATAAAATATCTGAATACAAAAACAATTTTAATCAATAATCTTCATAATGCAGATAGTAGTAAAACTTTCTAAAATCTATTTTTTTAATAACAATTTTTAAGATACTAAAAAGTAAATATAACCTTAATGTTCTTTAAGACAGAAATGTTATAGTGTTCACTTTCACTTGAGCATTCACTGTGTTTATAATATATTATTACAAAGATGCTTTTTCTCTCCTTTTCAGAAATCCTATAATGAATTTTGTCTCAAAGTGTAAAGTTTCAGAAGTAAAAAAATTTTATGTAATAATCACTACCAAAAATTTGAATGATTAGCAATTTTTTAGCACAACTTGTACAAATCAAACATATAAAAATTGCAATATGCATAATTTGACTTTGCACAGCAGCTTATTTTGAGCAGTGGAAAATTTTTTCTTCATTTAAATGTATATGTAAAAATTCAATCAGCATGTATATTCTTGTATCTCAAGAAGATAGGCCAAATGATTTTTTTTTAAATGATTGACAAAGCGACATGATCAACATTTCCTAATGCATAAGAAAAGACCTGAGTTTTATAAATATCTGATATATGTACAAGGTAACAAATGCAAACAAACAAAAAATAACAAAAAAAAGAAAGCATTTTTTATCTAGTATTATACATGTTAAAATATGACATCTATACAACTCAAATTTGACAATGCAAGAAACTGCTTTGGTAGCATTAGGGTACTTGACTACAGGATGGCTGTAGCTCTTTTTTAACTGGTTCTGCTGATAAGCTAGAGCCAAGTTATAAAACCCAAAAGGCTGGCTCTTTGGCCAGATCTTTTCCCAATCAACCATTTCATAGAATATTTCCTGGCTCCATGTGACTCTTAAAAACTAATTAGTAATACCAGTTAAGATGAGAGCAATACTTTTAAGTGAAAAGTTCTGAAGCCTCCACAACACACAGGACTGCAGATAGTAGTAACTGGGGGTACTCAGTAATTTTTCCTGTGCTCTTTCCAAAAGGCAGACATTATTAGGGTCTACCTCTTCATAAGTCAGTTGAAGTACACACTTGGAGCAAGTTTGAGAAATTCATTGGCCATCATGGCTCATGTCAAAGACCTTATACTTGTATTGAGAATCTCCATAACAAGCAATTTTTGGTATTTCTTCTTCCACTGTGCTCTCTCTGCAGAGCAACAATGTGGTGATGGTGTCAAAGCTTTTCAAACCCAAGATGACTGCTCGTCCATCAAGTGATAATTCGCAACAAGAGAATTCTTGATCAGGTGTAAAAACAGCCAAACATTCACCTAAAATTGAATTGTAAACACATCATTCAAAATTTTTATATTCCAGTTCACTTGACTAATTAATACAAATGACTGTAATGTTTTAATTTCCTTTATTTTATTGCTTTCAATAACTATATCTTAAAATATTTGAGGAACTCCTAAGCACAAAATTTGGGAGTAATTACAAATACATTGATCCACAAAATGTTGATACTAAAAATTGATGAAAAATTAAAACTTCCCACCCTGACATGCTATGTACAAGGGGGAGGGGGGGAATCTCTTCTGATATTAAACATTCGCAAAAATAACTCTTATAGAGTTTGAGATGCAACAAATCAACAGATAATTATGTTATCTCAATTAAACAACAATTACCTGTTACAAAGATGTATCACATTGATTCATACAGGTTCTAAATTATTCAACTTTCTTAACAAAGACACAAAACAAAAAAATTAAAATAAGGAATTTATTTTTAAAATTATGTACACAAAAGATTTTTTTTAACTGAACATTTTTTAAAATTAAAAATATTCACATTAATAAGATGCCTAATAAACTAAATCAGAAAAAATATCAATAAAAAACAAAACACAAAAATAATAGAATCCAAGAAAACAATGTACCTTTTGTAATATCCCAAACTCTAACACTTCGATCATAATTTCTGGAATCATAAGTTAAACATCTTTTGCCTTGTTCTTCCATTCGAATTTGGTCAACCGGTGCACTGTGCCCTCTTAGAGTAAACCTGTATTGAAAGTCATAATTGCAACATTATAAACATAAAGACATTCTTAAAAAAGTTTGAGAATATCTTGAAAACCTACAATTTATACATTAAAAAACACTCAAAAAAATTAGTATCAATAAATTAAAGAAACCATTTACATACTGTATTTAAAATAATTCAGAATTTTTTTTAATTCTGCAAAATTATATATACATCTACAATAAATGCATATTAATGAGAATTAGTATTGAAAACTTAGAATATTCCACTTGAAAACTGCACATATAAAAATTCTAAGAATTAACTTGTCAAAGTAGAAAGAATTAAACATTGTTTAGAAGAAAATTCACACTATAAATGTACAATATTAATTATATCACACACACAAAATATATGATTTTCTCATTCCAATTTCATTAAATTATTTCTTTCTCTAAATAGAATGAAATGAGATAGATTGCAATGCATACTATTTATTCAATGAAAGTTGAGATTTACATACATTCAAACTTTTTGAATTTTTGTGATAACAAATGCTAACCTTCGAGCTCCTGTTGATAAATCCCATACTAAAACCCAAGTGTTTTCTAAGCCATTTACAACACAACCACCTTGAGAAGATATGGCAATACTGCAACTACTACTTTCAGGTTTCCATTTTTTAAATAAAGTTCCACTTTGAAGATCATATACAATGATGAAATTGGGAGAAGCATCATGTAATTCCTAAAATAGAGAAATGTAAATGAAGTATAGTTATCTATAGATAGAGAGAGAGAGAGAGAGATATCTTATTTCTAGAAACCAAGCTAAAAACATGAAATTTTCAAAGCAAAAGAAAGTAATAGAAAATAACATCTTTTATTAACGACAATCTGCAATTGCAATTTCTTGTTAAAATTAAGATAAAATAAAATTTAACTAGGGGGGGCACTACAAAGAATACAATTTAATAATAAATGAAATAAGAACATATAAATTTAAAATTTGTAAGCATTTTTTTCTTTTGCTGTTAGTTTTTTCAATCATTCTTTTAAAATTTATTAATACTAAAATAAATTACTAAAAATTAAATACAAACAGAAATAAATTTCCTGATTAACAGTATATAAATAAACATTTCAACTTGTTGAATAATAAGAAATAGGGGTAAAAAGAAAGAAAAACAGAGAGCATAGAGAATGAGAATAGATACTAACCCTGCAAACAGATACAACATAATGACCATCATCACTAATTGCAGATAGTCGTGTCACAAATTCATGATGAGGTATCCTAAGATCGTAAACTAATTTTCTACTAGTAAGATCCCAAACAAGTAGAGGGAAGGGCTTTTGAGTTTCATCACCACAAACGCATATTCTTCCATTTGCACTCACAAGCAAACTATTAAGAAATCTGTCATAAAGATACAGAATTCAAAATTATTACATTGTGAAAGAAAAGTACAGAAATCTTGTTATTAATATATATATATTTTTAATGAAAGCTTATTGAATCCGTAAGTGCTTTATCTTCTAAAAACATTTTCAATGCTTAAAGTAAGTCTGTATATCACAAATATAATAGAATGGTTCATTACTGTTGTCACCAAATGGATTTTTTATTTAACAATAAAGAGGCCTCCCTAAAATAAAAATCTCAAGGAACTTCATTTAAATAAATTCAAGTTAGAAATAATTCAAGAATCATACTTGAAGATTCTAAATTGTCATACATAAATCTACAAAGAGAAAATAAGGGCAATTTTAAAATAAAAGAAAGAACAATTTTGTAATAGCTGCGGTATGCTAAAATACAACTATCCCAAAAAAGATAAATTTCTAAATTTGTTGTTATTCTAGAGTTGTGTTGTAGCATTTCAAAAAATTGCTTTTTTTTTAGAATGCACCAGTGAATATAATGGTAACTTTTAACAGTTCATAACAAAGTGAGGAAATTCTTTTGTTAATCTTATTATTGCTGAACATTTTTAGATAATAATATATATAAGCCCTACATTAATTTTAAGATAATGAACATACCTCAAAGGAAGATTAAAAACTTTAATCTTTCTTCAACTATTTTATAATATAAATTATAAAATAAGCCTCAATACGTCAGTATTACCATTCTTAAAACATAATAATACCATCAAGAGCATAAAATTAATCTCTTTGTAATAAATAAAGTTTATTTTGATTTATACTTAAAGACCATTCTCGTCCCATAAAAAGTTGGTAACTATTAACTGTGAAAAAAAAATCAGTTACATATTCAATGGTAAAAAGTATGTGAAAAAATGATACATTGCATTTTTTTTTTACAGAAATTCACATCAAATATTACATTCATAAATAAAATTTTGTATGAAAAAATTTGACAGGATGAGGGGATGCATAATTTTTTACATATTTCCCAAAACTTCTTTAAAACAAACATAAGCATTCAATTTTAACAAATTAGTTGCAATAAAAAAAATAGATTAAAATGGATGTATTAATTTTATAGGTACAAAGAAAATTATGTTAAGAAATTTAATATTTTATTGAATTACACAATTTAAATTACTGTGAACACAAAAATAATTATTCTTCATTCTTCTAACAGTGTAAGAGAAAAAAAATAAAGGACATAGAAAATTCTAAAAAAAAATAATGTGCATACCTATCTTCACCAACTTTGAATGTTGTTTCAAGATCCCCAGTATTCAAGTTTGTCATGTTAACATACATTCTGTTTCTTGATAGAGCAACAGCATAATTTTCATTGTGTAATCCATAATAGGCCATTTTTTGATTCATCACGCCTTTCAATTTAACCACTAATGTTCCTTGATCCATATTATAAACTTTAAGTTCTCTATTGCACAAAACTAATGCACGATGTATATCAATCATTTTAATATCTTTGGGTTGATTAACTCCAGTCATGCGTCGAACAGCTGCCTGCTCATAAATGTTCCAAACAACAATTTCATTTCTGTCACTAGAAATAGAAATTACATGACCTTTATCTTCTTTAATAGTGTACAGCCCAGTGAATGGAAAACCTTTAGAACTTGGTGATTCTGAGCCTGGGGATGAATGATGATTAGTATTATTACAATTAACAGTCAAATTTGAAATTGAAGGTTCTTCTAAACAAGAACCGATGGGTAACAATGATGATAATGGTGGTTTGCAAGACGTGTCATATATGCTTTTTAATGATGGATATTCGGAAGAACTACTTGACGAGAAAAATTTCTTAAGGCGTCCATACATTTGTGCAAAAAATTGAGATCCATCACTACGCAATGCATAACTAGAAAGCTGTACAACATTCTCAAGCAATTCTAGTTGCTTATCACTTTCAGGCAAGGTTCTTTGATAATTTGAAATGTCTTCTAATAATTGGTATGGATCTGAACCACAGAACTTATATAAAAGCCATGTAGCATCGAATAAAAAGTTGTCTCGAATAGAGTCGTTCACTTGTAAAACCTGGTAAGGCAATTCTTCCAATTTTCTTTTATTAGGATTTGCCTCATATGCTAGAGGCTGATCAAGCACATGCCTATCTTGTGATTGTTCAGAAGTAGGAGATATGGGTTTTGGTTTACCTTCAGCCCATTTGCCAAAAAAGTAATCCACTAATAATTGTGCAGATGCCTTAACAGTATGTCCCTTATTTTGAAGATACTTTTTAATTATTGTCCTATATGCTTCACAGGAAAGCATTGTCAACGTTCTTCCACCAAGTACTTGAGTTCTTAAAAATGGGTTCAAAAAGTTTTTCACTGATGCCCATAAAACAGCTGGGATTCGACGAACTTTTGTCTGTTCACCAAAGAACACTAAATTTAATATGCTATCTTCACATGATAATAAGTCAAGCATTTCGCTCTCACTTATACCATGTTTAGCTGCTATCAAAAGTCCAAGAACGAAAGTGATCAAAGTCACACCCAAGTGAGATTCTACATGAAACAAATACTGAAAAATGAGTCCCTCTGTATTCTTTTGTACTTCATCTTTTTTCTCTAACAGCATTTCAGCCCATTTAGTGGTCATGAGTCCAAGCAAATGTGAATAACGAGCACTGGTATCATCTTTCAAATATTCATCAATCATACTTTGCTCCTGAGCACTGAGACGCTTCTTATTGGTTTCTAATACTTGATTTATGGTTGTCTTGGCTTCTTCAGTGGTTGGATTAGCAAGTGAAAAGAAGCAATCACTATCTTCAATTATGTCCTGTAGAGATAAAAAAAAATATTTTAGATATTCATCAAAAGTTAGAGGAAATATAAGATGTTAAGTTATGGTATAGTGTAAACAAATAATGTCTAAAAAAAATTAAGTACTATATACATTTAGTTTATATAAATAAAAGTAAACACATGCATTTTTTTATGATTAAACTCCTAACTACATACTAGAATTAAAAAGAAAATTATTGGTATTTGATTATATTTTTCTAAAGAGTTAAAATTCAATTTTTTGTACACTGCAAAAGGGAGATAGAGGGAAATAGTCATTCACATTAGATATCTCTGATTTAATAACAGTACTTTAAAATATCTAAATTTGTAGCAATAAATATGAAAAACAATTTTTAATCAGCTATGACAGATAATCTAAGAAAAAAGAAAGAACACAGAGATATAGAAAATTTAATTCTTTGCAATTCTTCTTTCAATTATAAATATTGGTCAAATAGCATTTACAGCTTGATAACATGAAAATTATAAAAAAAAGACTTAAGTTTACAAACATATATTTTTTAAAAAATTATGCATTCATAAAAGTTATGAAATCATCATATTTTAAGTGGTATTTGAATATTAACAAAAAAGACAAACATACATATATAAAAGAGGCTATATCAAAATCAATAACAAATGCAAAATTTCTTCTAAGAACTTAATGATCATGTGAATGCTCTTTCTTAATTTTGAAAAAGTTTCTACGACTTGAATAGCATATTTAAATTATTTTTCAGCTAAGAAACTAGGGGTGAAAAGTACAGGTGAAATTAAAGGGGGGAATAATTAATTTACTTATTTTATTCAAAAACATGTTAGCTAAATCTAACTGTAAAAATAAAAGTTGAAAAAAACAAAACAATTTAGGTTAAATTTCTGTATGTATTAAAATATAACCTTTATTTTAGCAAGCTCCTCACTGTCATTTCTAACAGTCAATATTAATCTAACATGGGCTGGCAGTTCATGAGGAAGCCACTGCAAATCCTTATCACTATATTCAGCAAGCTGGTCAATCCCATCAATAAGAATAATAAGTGGGCGAAGTTCTGAAACTTTTCCTAGCAACTTTCCCAGACCATAGTCCCAGCTGTGAATTGTCTGCAAAATAAAATGAAAAAGATATTTCCGATTTAATTTACATAAACATACAATCAAAAATAAATATTTTACAAAATCATATTGCAGAAATGTCATTTGTGTAATTTTTCAGGTTTTTTCTTTGAATAGTATATATATATATATATATATATATATATATATATATATGATAGATAGATATATATATGATATATATATATATATATATATATATATGATAGATAGATATATATATGATAGATAGATATATATATGATATATATATATATATATGATATATATATATATATATATATATATGATATATATGATATATATATATATATGATATATATGATATATATATATGATATATATATATATGATATATATATGATATATATATATATATATATATATATATATATATATATATATATATATATATATATATATATATATATATATATATATATATATATAAATAAACATACAATCACAAAGAACTAATTTTTATTTTTTGAATTTACACAATACAAAAATATGATGAACATAAAAAAGTGACCTCTTGAACAACATTGGGATATCAGTTAATTAGATAGATAGCAAAATAGCTGATTAAATGAAATGCTTCTTAAAAGCCACTTTAGAAGAAGAAAAATGTGATTAAAACATCAAATGTGTTTAATAGGCAATTTCATGATGGTTACATGATAAATATAATCATGTGATCCCCATTGAATTCAAAACACATTAATTTGTACTCGTTGTTCTACTTGTAAAATTAAAAAAGACAAAACTTCAAATTTGATAATTGTGTTTAGATGTTCAGGTATTAAGATTCTTCAAAATGATTTTAAAATTACAAAAAAAGAAAAAAAATCTTTTTGATGTACTTTTTAAACCAAGTTCATTTTGTTTACCTATGTGGGCCATTGTTGTCAAATATGTACTTCTTAAAAGAAGTTTCAGTAAAAAGCAAAAGTTGGCAACTCTGAAATGTAAGAACTAACTGGCTAGAAACAAGTCATTGTATTTATCATGGGACTACAATGTCACATGAATTTATCCCATTATATTGCATTACTTAGATTAAATAGACAAACAAACGAAATCTTTATAACAACATATCTAAAAAGAGGAAAGAAAAAAAAAGATTTTTAGTAGAAATTAAAACTAGAATGAATATTGCCAAAAATTGGGAGGATAGAATTTAGTTAAAAATATCTATTGCAATATTTTTTAAAATATCTCAACAAATCTAATACTCTTATATAACACACACAAATAAAAAAAATCTCTGTAAATCAAACAATGATTAAACTTACAGATGAAGCCACAGCTGGGTGCTCACCATACAAGGCACAACATTGTTCAGAAATGCTTCTTAACAATTGATGCTGAGTTGCAGATTCTGCTGTCAAACTAACAAGTCGTGAGACTACACAAGATATAGGAAACCAGGTAGATGCCATTTCTGTTAGCTTAGCTATTAAACATGTTTTCCCACAGCCTGTTGGACCTTTAATTATGAGAGGATGAGTAGCATTTCCAGAAAGATATGATTTTACTGACTCCAGACAATTTTCTCGATCAATAAAATTTTTACTCAACTGACGACAAGCTTGGTATTGTTGTATTAATTCCACATACAATTGCTTCTCTATGCCTAGGAAAAGAAAAAAATTAGTCAAATTATTCGTAGTTTTCATAGAATAATTTTTAAGTTTAAAAAAATCTAAGTTTTTAAGGTAAATACATTTAAAATTTTCATAGAAGCATATGCAAATAAATAAATAAATACATATATATTTTAATATTTAATAAGTTATTAGAAATATCAATTACCTAGCATAAAATTGATATTAAAGAAATATACTTTTCTGTAATAGCCATATTGTGCATTTTTGACTGCATACTGGCATTTTTTAGCTTGCTTCTTCCATATAATACTAGGTTCTAAAATAACTAAAAGTCATGTGAAGCAGCAAAATTCTCAAAGAGCTTATCAATTACTCTAAGGTATTGTAATACAAAGAAATTCAGAATTATAATTAAATGAGTAATTATTATTATATTATCAGGATTATTTGGACAGCTGTAACAAGATTAACTGAACTATGCACAAAAGTATGAAACCAAATATAATATTTTAACTATTTTAATTCCCCCCTCCTCCTCCTCCTTAACTGCTGCGGGTATATACATGCCTCATTCAGCTTGTGTGTTAACTGCTCCAGGCATATATGCATGTCTTTCTAAATTATGAGCCTTTGCACCGTTGAATTAGTTGAAAATAGTTTATTCATTGGCAAAGCAGAATGAAAAACATAAATGATGACAATGCTTGAAATGTGTACTGCCTATGTGTGAAAGTCACAGAGTAAAATACTAAAGTTGACTACCAACAGCAACCCAGGATTTCTATTCAGGGTGTGTTATGATGAATGACCACAGTCTGTATCAAGAGGCCCTAATTTACATGTTGTCTAACAAGATCAAGAATTGTCAACTCCTGAGTATTGATGCCATTAACACATGAGGTATCTACAAATGCTATGCTGTAGCAGCTGGGCGTCAACATTTTAGTGTTGGACATTTGGTTCTCCAATGAATAGAAAAACTATTAGTAGCTTTGTCAACAAACAGAACTGGAACATTTGGAGAATAGAAAACCTAATGTAACTGTACCTTCAGTTCAGCATGCCCCCCAAGTCTTGATTTTGGCTGTAATTTCCAATAAATGATTCATTGGTTCATTTTCCCGATATCGAATGGTTACTGCTACAGGGATCAAACTGTTCATCAAATGGTCTCTACTCATGAATTTGTGGTACCCTAACTGACTTCAAACATTACATGGATCACAGACAACTGCTTTACCACATGAAATGGCTACAATGTTAGTTTTCGTCAGCACACAATTTAATGATCAAATCATTATCTTGAATTACGACATGACTAAAGAACACATGAAATGGCTTGCTCATCCTATTTATTCACTATATTTGATGTGACTGTTTTCTTTAAAGATCCATAATAAACCAGGTGTGTTGCCAAAATCCACAAACAATTATAAAATTGGAACAAGCAGCATGAGAAACCATTCCAGTTAAAATTGTTGCATGAACATTTGCTAATTTTATTTAGAGACTGTATCATGCTGTCAATGCAAATGGTGTTTTTTCTTTTTTTAAGAAATGTCACTTAGTTTTTGCAACAATCATAGCAAATTTAAGTTTTCCCATCCAGCAAGATGTCACCTATTGATTCATTTTATAACTAATGCTGAAAATTAGTATAAAAATATCTCTAAATTTCCCAATACAGTAAACCAAATGGTACAATTTTATTGTTTTTTGTTTTTATTACTCATTTTACTAATGTGTCAGTCATTTATGACACACATATGATATCCTTTTTGGTGAAAATTTTGCTGTAATTTTGTTATATGTATGTAATAATTATGCAGCTTCAGTTATTTTAATTATAGTGAAGAAAATGAGTTAATAATTTTATATGATTAACATATTTATGGAAGGGATGAAACTAAAATATCGTTATTCGGTAGTGATAGCCAAAAATATGTAAGATATAAAGTAGCAGAAATGCTACATCCTGACTGCATCCAGGAAACTGTAAAACACCCACATAGTTTTAACATTTAGTTATGAATATCAGCAGATGGTATAGGTCGCCTTCATATAATCAATGGGACACAGAATGTCATAAAATACATCGGCACCATTCTAGAGCCCTAACTTCTGCCTTACATCAGGGATATATTTACCAACAATGCTTCATTTATTTTTCAGCAAGATTCTGCTCCTTGCCCCACAGTAAAGTAATTGAAAGACTGGTAACATTCTAAGATCATTGAATCATTGTTTTGCCAGGAAACAGTCCTGACCTCAATCCTATCGAAAACTTGTGGCACCCTTTGAAAACTCTTGTCCGAGTGAGGTACCCATGACATAAAAATGAAATAATTGAGGATATAATTTTTTCTGGCATCATTTAATAATGAATACAGAGCTTAAAACTGTTTTTAGCTCAATGAAACATCGATGTGAAGCTGTAATTAAAAATAAAGACTACCCCACTAAATTCTGATGACTCACTGCTATCATCAATATCTAATGTATATCAATAGTTATTGCAGCATAACTTTTTTTTAAGTTGCAAATATATTAATTATGTCTTTTTTATTTGAATTCAGTATTAAATTGTCTTTAAAATGATATAAAATACTTTGCATTTTGTGGAACATAAAATTTTCTCTCTATAAGAATACTAACTTAAAAAAAAGTGTCCACAATTTTGGCCACCACTTTATATATATATATATATATATATTTGAAAATGAATCATCACTGATGGCATGGCAGTCCAGGATAGACCAAAGCCTTCCGAAACAGACATTTTAAACCATCTTTTCTTGTAGCCCTACAAATCATGCTTATCAGCAAATAAAAATGAGTGAGACAGTAAAAAAATACAACTTTACCTCTATAGATCTCCCGAGCTTCTTCTAGAAAATCTTCTTCTAAAAGCCCATCAATTAATTTTTTCAACTCTTCTTTTAAAGAATCACAAAATTCAGATATGTATTGTTCATCTTCTTCAAAGTTCTGAGGATCTATTCCTTCTTCATGCCATTTTACATAGAATACAAGTTTTTGAGTATCAGGTAAATAGTCCTCTAACTGGATTTTGGATTGATCTATCCTTTTACTACAAGGAGATGGTTTATCACCACCACCTGAAGCAGGTTTGTGTGTGAAACGACGCTGCATCCACAGTACTCGCTTCGCTTCTTGGGGATCATCAGAGACTATGAATTTGATTTCATCTTGTAAAACTAAAACCAAAATTAAAATCTTAATAAAAACAACTAAATATCATAATCTAATTGTTAAATAAAAATGAATTTTTCCTACTTTTAAAAATATTCTTAATAGAAGTATAAAATTTTAAAAAATCAAATACAACAGCAATACTTTTTAAAATTATAAAGATAGCATAACATTAATAAAACTTTATATGAGAATAAATAATGCAAGAAGTTGCACTAGTTAACATATTTTTTAAAATAAAGGATTTCTGAGTATAAAAAATGTAAAAGTATGATTAACTTATAACAATTTTTATTCTAAGTAAATATAAGATACTCCCAAAAACAAGAAATTAATTATGGACATTTAATCATTAGAGTTAAAACAAATCTATAATCCAGGTTATTTACGCACTTTATTCTTGCTCTAAGCATATTACAATTTGATTACCATGTAGTTAAAAAAGCAACTAAAATGTAAGGAAAAAAGGCAAGTTTTTATGCAAATAGAGATAAAGTATAACAAAAAAATTAATAAAAGTTTTTCTCTCTCTTTAAATTAAACAAAATTCTGTTGTTTTTTTTTTTTTGTAATATTTCGATAAGATTAAGAATAAAACTAAAAAGAGAATATGATCAACTAAAAAATATAACATTTATAGCATTTAGATTCTTAGATTTTTTTCGAAATTCTTCATGATGACAAAATGAAATTCAAATATCAGAATAAATGTGATTTATAAAATCCATGTTCAACCTGAGGTAAGATTCTTTTGTTTTTGCCCATCAGGTAGGATATTTCCTAATATTGTAATCATTCTTTGTGCTTCCTCTTTCCACTGTTTTGTGCATTGTTCCCTCTCTTTAGGATCTTCTCCTGCAATAGCAGGGTAATTTTTTACAACTGGCTGCAGGACATACACCATGGGCGAAGCGACAGTGTCCAAGATATACCATTTCTTGAAAATTTCCTTGTCATCATCAGTTTCCACTGATTCCATACCAGATTCAAAATGTGGTTTTGGAAGTGTGCGTGGCAAGAGTGTTGCACCAATGTTGTCATTGAAAATAACCTATAAAATAGATCAAATTTATTTGGAAGAAAAAAATTTCCAATGATTACTTATCATCAGATTCAAGAATAATAAAAAAATTGATACTACTAGTCAAAAATCAAATATTTATAAAGGAAAATATTTTATGCTATGAAAAATAAAAACTATTCCCCTTTTTTAAAAATCCACAAAATGTTGTTACATATATATATGCTAGTTACAGCAAAAGACATTATAACAAGTTATCTACTGAACAGTCTGGGAGAAAAAAATGAATTAGTTCCAATTTAATACATACTTTAAACAATGGCACAAGAGAAAAATAGAATCAAGAAATTATTGTTAAAAGAAAGGGAAAAATATTTCTTTTGGAATGAATAAGAATTTAACATACCTTAAAATTGATTGAAGTATATTTTGAAGTTGAAAGTAGGATGCTGTTTTAACAATCCTTATATAGTAGCAATTATGACTTTAGAATTAACAGAAGACATTTGCAATAATAATATGAGTATAGCTAAATGATACAATGGTATCAATAATCTTATAAATATAGTTTTCATTAATATGAAGCAAATAGTGATTACTTAACTATGTTTTTAGTTTCTGACATGTATTCATTTGTTTATCTATATTCTGCTAATTTTCATTAGAGTGCTTTTTAAGTAGAATGTGTTTGGTAATCTGCAACAATTTTCTTGAAAGGTTTGTCAGTTTAAAGTTTGTAATATGCATGGTTCCTATTTTTGAAAATGCTATTATGTATAAATTCTTCCACAAGAGGGGAAGGTGGATTCATGACTTGCTTAGATCCATTTTGGTGTTGCATGATATGGAAAACTTAATAGTCCTGAATTTATTCTATTTAAATCATTTCCTCTTATCTTATTTTTGAATGTCTTTACTTTCAAAATTGTTTTTGGTTCTTAATTTTTTTTAAAAAAAAAATGCATTCTGCTTTGTAATATAATGTACATATTACAGACTTTTTTTAAAAAAATATTTTAAACGATACTAAATTTAGGAATTTCTTCAAACATTTCATTAACAAATAAAACATAATAAAGGGTTACAAGAATAGCTTAAGATTAATATTTACTAATATAGTTATTAAATAAAATATTACCATAAAAGTTACTAAGAAAATAAAATGAAAAAATAACATACCGAAACTTTTAGGTAAAATAAATTAATTATACACCAAAAAATACAATCTTCATGAAAAACAAGACTTTTCTCAAACTGTTACACATACCATATAAACCAGTGGTCTTCAAACTTTTTCACCTCAAGGAACCATTAGAACAATAAAGTGTTTTCGGGAAGTCCCATTTGACACACACTATCTCTCTCTTATAGAAGAATATTTTTTAAAATAATATTTAAAGTAGATCAACATGTTATAGGTACTTTACTTAAAGGCAATTAAAAATAGTAATTTGTGAAAAAGTAAATAGTAATTAAGTGTACCCTTCCCATGCATTACATTTAGTAACTGGGGGATATGTGCTTATAATTTTTTTTACATTACTGTCAAAGTCTATGTTTATTGAAATTATCTGCATATTCAGTGTTTAATATTGTTTTGTAGCCTCTAACATTGAGAAATATTTTCCACTTAAAGACATTTTTGTGAAAGGTATTAAAATGTTTAAAGCTGTGAGAAAAATTCTGTGTATTTTGTATAAATCTACAATTTAAAACTTAGGAGCTGTTCTTGCTCTTTTTCATTTTAGACTTTCTTCCACAAATGTAAAAATGTCTATTTTTCATTAGAAGACTATTTAGTTGAGCAAAACATTGTACCAACAAGTATAAAATTATTTCATGGAACCTGGGATAGTGAACAATATAATATTCACAATCTTGCAGGAAGTACATACACAAAGAAAAAAGGTTTTAATATTTTATCATATAACAATAAAAGTTTTAAAAGTATTATGAAATAAAGTTGTATAATGTATAAATACAATTTTCAGTTTTAATTAAAGCTTTAGATACTTGTAGTTGTACAAACTTTATAGACCGGGAATCCAGTATGCAAAGACATTTATAATTTATTTTTTTTTTCATTTTTCATTCTGAGTATTGCTGAAGCTCTGGGTATGCCTCATGCAACCCTAAGACTATGTGGAACACAGTTTAAGACCACTGATATAAAGACCACTTTTTTGCCAGAGAAAAAAAAGTAACCCATAATACTGAATAATTTCATTCAATCCAAAAAGTTTTACTGTGATATAATATATTGAATAAAAATTGATTAATAAAATCCTATTGTTTATGTTTTCAAGAGAATAATCATAAAGAAAAGTCAGACTGTTTAATGTAAAAACTTACTAATGTTAAAAGTCTTCTTCTAGTTCTCCACTTTTCTAATGTGCTCATACATAAGTCAGGTAGACTGTGATCAACTAATCCTACACCAGGTATACCCCAATGCAAGTCAGTTACATTCAGTTCATAACCTTTCTCTGCAGAATACCTCCGCAAATAAGGAAAAACTCGTTCTGTTAAAGCATCTCGTTCAACCACAGAATCTAAAATTATAAAAAAAAGGGAAAAATTACAAAATTATTTTTAAAATTTCTTTTTAGATTCATGCAAAAATAAATAAGTATGCTATTTCATTTTTAAATACTTTATATTAATTGAAAATAATTCTTTACATAAAGTATAATAATGTAAATGAAGCACTTTAAAATTGTTCTAGATCGCATGTAAAATATACATTTTAAAAACTTCTTTATTTTCTGATGATTACAGAAGAAAATTATAAGAGATCACCCTAAATAATTAAACAATCAAATTATTATTTTTAGATAAATTTAAAATTTTTAATAATAAAATTTTACATGAGCAATGATTTAACATAATTCAGGCTTAAAATAATAAGCAAAAAAAAAAAAAAAAAAAAAAAAAGGCAAAAAAAAGGATATCTTTGAAACAATTAATTTGTTACCTCTTGCATGTACAACACAGAGAACAAAATCATTTAATTACCAAGTAGTTTATAAAGAAATTATGAAAATTACTGTCAATACATCTATTATTATAAAAGAGTTATTTTGTTAGCATATAATTCTCTCTCCCACAAATTAATCAAAATACATAGGTATTGATAAAATCAAATGCAAAGAGTGTGCTCCAAATTCAGTTTTACAACTATATGAAAAAGAATACACAATACAAAATAAACAATTCTAATATAATAAAGTAAATTTTTCTTTAATAGTTACATACCTCAATATACATTACTACCTTTGTCTTAAAGACAAAAGAGAGATTTAAAAAGTACTTGCGCTTACAAGTGCTATGATATCCCTCACCACTTGTGAAGTAAAATCGCAGAATTGCTACAACAACATACTTTGAAGGCACTTTTAATAGACATCACTTAAGTTTCCCTTTTAACATCTTTTGCATTTATTATTTCCTTTAAAACTTGGAAACATTTTAAAAGAAAAAAAAATATTTAATTCAATGATGGTTTTAAGTTAATTATGATATTATAAATGCACTGCATTTTTGTAATGAAATATTTGAAACAAGCTTAAGCAAAAGCAGATAAAAAATTGTATTGATTAGTCATTTACCAAAAAAGTCAGCTGCAATATATAAAGTAATTTCTTGAAGTGGAGACTGAGAATCAATTTCATTGATTCGACCCAAAACTAAAGAGCGCACATGATCTGGAAATCGTTGCAGATCAGGAAGACCTATGGCATCCAGCGATGGGGCATCTTTTATTATAGGAGTCCCTGTCTATAAGTACAAGAAAATAAAAGAGTTTAAGACATGAAGTTCAGTTAAAAATCTTTATCATAAATATCTTTTAAATTAACATAAAAGGATCATTTAATGCAAAATTTTATGTAATGTTATAAATTTTATTTTTAAAAACAAAATTTCTAAAACTTGAACTTTATTTCAACAATACTTTCAACAGGATTAATTACCAATAACAAAACTTTCAATTTTAGCCTAAATAGAATTTAAATTAGTAGTACATACACAAAAATTTCAATTACTGTTTTCAGAATTTTTTTTCAAATCAAACTAAGCAATACTTATATTTCTCAGTTTGTACAGATATAAAATTATAGTATTATTTAATACCCCATATCATACAACTCATAATATTAGATGTGTTTTATATAATTTTTAATTGAAAAAAAGCATTCTCCACATTTTTTAAATATATAAATCATATTACAAATGGATACAATTATATACATCAGCAAAAAATTATTTTATACAGTAATTTTTAAATTTAATTTATTTCAACTTGAAAAATTAATTTATTCCCACATTCATTAAATAATTTTTACACTGAATCACTTGAAAAATAAGACACAAGTAAGAAATTTACCACATTCTTATTTATATAATATAAATATTTGAAATCTGACTTCTATGTTTACAATTCAATATAAAATAACTAATATATGTTTATATCTTGCAAATCAATTCATTTGCAAGAAATTTATGATAAGAGTTCAGCTATTAAAAAGAATGAGTATAAGAATACAAAAGAGAGAGAGACAGTGGCATAACGGAGAACACTTGGGCCCCTCTGCAAAGTCAGGTTTTGGGCCCCCCAAGTTGTATTTTACAAAGGGTTAGGTACTTGGCAATAGTCAGGCTCTGGGCCCTCTAGAGCCCTGCCCCCCGCAATGCGGGGGTGTACGTTACGCCACTGGAGAGAGATAGTATGAATGAATAGTATAAATTGAATGATAAAAGTAGAATATAATAGGGTTCATTCTAGGAAAGTATCACAGTTCATTTTTAAGGCTTTGATATTAGACTTTCAGATGAAGTTTAATGTTCCATACACAATATTTTGTTTTTATTTTTGAGACAAATTTCTTTAGAGTTTAAATTTATTGCAGAAACAAAGCTAACATGTAAAATCAGTTTGAATAAACTTTTCAAAACTTTAGAAAAGAAATATAAAGGCCATTTCAATTTCTAAGAAGCCATATAAGTTGGTAGAAAAAAGTTCAAAATAAAAGGAGGTAAAAATTTTCAAAATAAGTTGTGAATAAAAAAAAATATCAATACAGATTACTGGAACATTATCGCTTAACCATTGAATCTATGAATTCTGCAACGTTTTATATGTAGCAGTTATCAGTACCAAAATAAATCCTAAATAAGGAAGAACATTTTTTCATCTTTAATGTCAACAAGAGTTTCTTTTTAATGTTTGTAATATTCCACATAAAATGTCTTTTACGAAATATCTTAATTTTTTTTTCAATTTTTGAATAAAATAAACAACCTAGAATGAACCCAGAAACAGATAAAATTGAATGTCATGCATAGAGAAAGAAGAAAAAGAAGGAAGAAAGAAAGAAATATACTGTTCCAGGTGGTGGAGAACATGATGACCCTCCTGCACTCACCGACGACAGAGCAGTATCTACAGGCACCTTATGTCCTACCATGGAGTCACCTGGACTCTCAGCCTGTTCAGGCACAGTGGCTGGTGCAGAGTTTGGGTCAAAAGATGGACGTCGGGATGATGGAGGAGAACCTTTACCATAGGGCAAACTGTCCGTTGAGCGCCGCCGTCCGCCGATCGGTGACCTAAGAGGGCAATGTGAATTGCAGAAGAAACTACTAAATTGTAGGAAATGCAACAAATAGATTTATATAACATCAGGTTTGCATCATTCATACAAATGATTATGCTAATATGTACATTTTAATAAAGAAATGGTGCTTCAAAATATATAAGTTGATTACATTGCAAACAAAAAAAGTTATATTCAAATACTAACTAAAAATTTTATGAATGATATACTTAGACTTCTAAATACATAACACAATTCAACATTTTATGTTGCACAGTTTATGCCACTTTACTTCAAAAGTTATTAATTGTTATTGTAGTCATTCATTCTGATTTAAAATAATGTTTCAAGTAATAAAGTTTTGAAAAATAATAAGCGATTTTGGAAACAATTATGAAGACTAAATATTCTTTAAATCAGCAAATAATTATTTTTCAAACACTAATTTTACTGTTAAAAAATGCCTTATACTAATGATTATAACAAATATTATTTGTACAGAAGTATTTTTGAGATTTTTGCAAATATTTGAACACTTTTTTCAGTTCAGCAAGGAAAAAAGTTTACAATATGATTGATATTAACCTATGCATGAGAAACTTGGTCCAAGTCTAGAACAGACGAGAACATGATAAGTATCTACAAAAGGACGATTTTAAGATTTATTTTTGGAGGAATTCAGGAAAATGGAACGTGGCGAAGAAGATCAAATTTCGAGCTCTATCAATCATATAAAGAATCTGACATTGTTAACTCCATCAAAATACAACAAATGAAATGAACAGGTCACTTTGTCAGAACGGATGAAGACCGCACCACTAAAAAAGTCTTCAATGCCCAACCAATTGGCACACGAAAAAAGGGCAGGCCAAATTTTAGATGGATAGATAGCCTAGAAAAACATCTCCTAGTTTTGAGAACTAAGAATTGGAGAACACTAGCAGGAAGAAGGCTAGCCTGGAAAAGGCTTCTTGAGAAGGCCAAGGATCACACCCTGGGTTGTTAAGCCACTGAGGAGGAAGGATATGATTGATATTGTCAAAGGTATTTAATATTTAAAAAAAGAGGTAATTTTCTTATTGTGCATTTAAATTAATTATTAGATAAATTTAAAAATTAAGAAATAAAATTATATTTTATTTTCCAGAAAATTAAAGCAATCTCATATACTTTTTTTAAAAAAATCTATTTCATACTTTCCTTAAATCATGTTTAATTACTTTGAGTCAAGTTTTTTTCCCCATTTTAAGTGATCTTTAATAATACTACAGTAAAAGTATTGATATATATTAAAATTATAAACATATATAAAAAGATTAGACTTCTATGAGTTCATTTGTTACATTTTAATAAAAGACATGTTAAATTAAATTGCTTAAAATAAATTTTTGAATGTTAAAAGTTTTAGGAATTTAACAATGTTCAAAAATTAATGAATAATTTTAACGAATTTAATTGGTAATGATTATGGGAAAATTTCACAGAATATAAATTCTGTGACATAAATTTTTCAATATGTTACCCTGATTTATTCAAATTCATGCATTTATTTCAGTATCTATGAATTACTAGCTAATTTGAATTGATTATTAATTAGTACACAAGATGAATTTTTTTCCCTTTTAAATGAACAAATAATTGAATACTTCATTCACTTTTTATCAATTTGATCTACAATTTGATACATTAAAGAATTTATCAAAAGTCTAAAAAAATAAATATATCATGACAGACATAAGCATTAATTTTCGTATTTAAACATTTCTACTTTTCACAAAAATTATTAAACTACTTAATCAAAGCATAGTTCTTTCAAATTAAGAGAAACTCACTGCCCCCCATGTGCATTTTGTCGGTCTTTATCTTTCTTCTTTTGTGCAGAAGAGCAACTGCTACCCATGATGACGTCACAAGATTACCAGTCAGGTATCCAATGGCGTCAGGAGGATGGGATCAACTTTCAGAGACATCATCAAGATTCCAAGGAAATAACTGCAATAATAATAAAAAATGGTGAAATTTTGGATTAAAAATAAACAAACCAAATTTATAAAATGAATAATTAGTACAAATTAAATTTTAGTTGAGATTTCTCTTTGAGAGCATTATGCTTTTGAATAAGAGCATAAGTAGAAATCTACAAGTTTTTAAAAATAAGTACAGTGAAATACGCTTAAGATGAAATATCAGTTCACACGATGACATAATACAACGGTCCCGACAAACTACTATGTATTTTCATGCATTTTTTCTCTTAACACGAACTCTTAACTTAAAATCGCTTAACACACACAAAAAAAAAATGGTACGTGGAACGCCATACAATAGAAGTGAAACTTCTTTGGCTATGTTGGAACATTGGTTATTTGCTCTAATACTCCAAAATGACAGTGTACATGTCTCAATTGCCTAATTTGCATGAAAAGTATTCGTGACGAATGGAGTCTTTCTGATACCAAATCCAAAATAGGAAGATATGCTGGAATATTTCTGGGTATACAAAACTATTATAATTTGATAAATTTTGTATACTTTTCCTACTTAAACTTTGTTGGCAATTGTAACATTCTTTAATGCCTTCTAAATTAATTTCCAGTAAAATATTTTTCTGCTCAGCAACAGGTGTTCTCAAATCATGAAAGGATTATCAACGAATAGCTTTTGAAAATCTTTGTGAGCATTTTTATGGGTGAGTGAATATTAACGGCACACTGTTTCTCTACATGAAGGCTTTTGGTGATAGACTTCGCGATTTTGATCCATGGTCAAGTGACAAAGACGTCACCTGAGCTGGCACTCCCCCCCTCTCCTAACTACCACACCAAGGGAAGGACATTTGAACTCTCGACAGGTTTAACGTGCATCGCTCCCCTACACACGGCAGGTCTTAAGTGGTATTCGGCTCGAACTCATGACACACACCAGCCACGATCTGATACTTTGACCACTAGGCTACCGTAGCCACGCATTTTTATAAAAATCATAGTCTTTTTAACGTAAGTTAGAATTTATTATTGATTCACATGCATCAGTTCCAACACGCACTAGACTCTTTGAGGGTTCTGTAGTTGACAGCAGAGGGTGATTTACAAAGTCCGTATTAATCTGTACTGTCATAAGAACAGTCTCAATAGCATTCCCATCCCTTAAACTCGGCATTAAGAGAGTATTTTGCAATATTTTTTTCCATGCTTGATATTCTCTTATATATACTCTGATGGAGATTTGGCATTAGCACTTGATGAATTTGAGCTATTTTTCTGTTTGTCATTAAACTTGGCATTAAGAGAATATTTTGCAATGTTTTTTTTTTTCGTGCTTGATATTCTCTCATGTACTCTGATCAATATTTGGCAGTAGCACTGGATTAATTTGCACTATTTTTCTGTTTTTTTGTCACTTTTTTGACTAGACGCTGCTAGTTTTTCTTTTTTCTTTCACGAAACTCTTTTTGTCTTTGTGCATTTGATTTAGGTATTCTGACTAGAATTAATAATAATTCAACGCAAATGAAAATTAAAGAAATAAATTAGCCACCAAACACATCACCATGTAACCAACAATTTAAAGAAAATTTCAAAAAGGCACGCTTTTGCTGCGAGAGCTATTTTGTCTACACCGTAATCCTCACACTACAACTGATACGACCGCTGATAATGTTCCCAGGTCTGAGGAAAAGGACCCCTAATCGAAAGAGGGCAAGTTGACCAGTCGGAGACGTGGGCAATTATACAGCTTTTTCACCGGTATGAAACAAATCACGCGGTGTCCCCCTTCCCCTCCTCTGGCTCTCTCCAGATTCGGGGGGGGATGGGGGAAGACTACTTCCGTTCGCTTTTTCGCTGTTCCGCAAAACTGGGCAATTTTCTCATTCACTCTCGAGTCAAAAAAAGTTTCACTTCAAAAAGATATCCCTTCTGCGAAAATAAAATATGGAAAACACCAGTCATGCAGGCTAGATTTAAGAGAGGTGTGAAATGAAAGAGAGGTGGTCTCCCATGTATCGCATAAAGGAAGCTAACTTGTCTCTGAAATACAATCGGAATAGCCTGTGACACAAGCCAATTTTGTTTATCTAATTTACTTTCACCCTCCATACCCTACAAATGCCCCACAAAACAATCTTATTTCTCAATAGTTGACTTTGCAATTAGATGACTATTATAACTCAGTGCAAGTAAAAATCTGTGAGTTTGGTTTTATTTTTATTTTCTAATTTAGGATTCTTATTTTACAAGACCAATGGCAAAAAGCTCAGAGATAAAACAAAATTCCATTTCACTTAAAATGAAGATGGAGTTTCTTAAGGCTGTTGATGAAAAAGATGAAAACTGAAATTTGAGAAGATTTTGGTGTTGCTAACTCTACGTTATCATCAATAATAATAATAAAAAAGAGCAAATTTCAGAAATGTTTGAACATATGTATGTAAATAAAATTTACTCTAATAAACTTAACTTTGTTAAATACATGTTTTTTTTTTTGCAATATCTTTTAACCTGAAATTTTTTTTAATATGAAAAAAATATTTCAGTCCCCTTAATTTTGTGTTGAATGCTTTTTGCTGTATATTCCATACAAAAAGAGAAGTTGTTTACAAGCTGCATTTTGACTTACTTAACTACGGTCATGTTGATACATAGTGAAAATTGAAAACTAACAATTTTGATTTAACTGTACGTTAATTTTTTTCACGGCAAGTAAAATTTATAAATGATAGAAATACAAATGAGAAATGCAGTTACTTTGCATTTATTTTGAATTATTGATTTGTATTGAGTTCAATTTGCTGTTTACTCTTTATTCAGACTATAAAAACTACATTTTCAAAATGGACATAACAGTTTTTTAAAAACTAAATAAGTTGAATATCTGTTTCAGTAATTTCAATATAAATTATTATTTTACTAAATAACAGCAAAATTATACTTTTGTACTGAATAAACTATTAACTTTCATATATCTCAACAATAAAACAATGTGTGATATTTGAAACTAATTACTTTATTTACATATATGCATATTCATAATTTAAGGGTACTTTCAAATAATTGCAACTGCATTGGCAACACATTATATGAAACGAAGCACATTTTATTGCCAATTCAACGCATATGACACATGCAAACTCAGGGTTGCCAACCTGCAGTTATCTTGAACGTTGGCATTATTGCTATAGTACGTAAATGCCAATTTAAGTTCCCAGATATTATATATATATGCAGCAGCCTTCACAGAATACATTTATGAAAGGAAGGGTTATATTTTTAAAAAGTAGACAAAAGCACACACAAAAAAAAAAAAAAACTAAAAATTTATTGATCTACAATCCCTCTCCTATCATACACCATTGTATATATGTTGCTTCTACTTAAACCCAACACTATACATGCTATTTGAGTTAAGTTCGATTAGCCAATTGTTAATGAGCACTGAATCAAAGTTACCTCGAAAAAAACAGAAAAGCTGAATTTTTTGTGATTAAAGTTGTCATTAAAAACAAAATTGGTTAAATTATTTAAAAACAACCATTGTTTACATTTATTGAAATGAAATAGATCAATTGTATCACAGTTACACTGTAAATGAATAAATCTGTTCAACATGAGGAAAATAACGATAATTTATAAAAACTGAAAAAAATAAATGATATAACAAATCATTTTTATCTTTGTTTGTGATATTTATATATGTGACTTTCATCAGAGAAGACATTTGAAGAAAAGAGAAAAATATAGTTAATGTTTAATTATTCACACAACAATGTTTACCTTATATGTGAAATATTTAATTAAATAATAAAATAAAAATACTATTTTACTAAATAGGAAATAATGTCATTTACTAAATATGAAAAAAAAAACAGTTTTAATTCATTTCCAAAAATCATCTTTTAAATTTTATTACAATGTATTTTCTTTCAACCTTTGCTTTTACTTACTCTTTTCCATAAAACTTCCATTATAATTAAACAAGTCAAAAACCCAAACAATACTTTTCACTATAATTAAATTCTTTAACATTGATTTAAATTTCCAATACTGAATCATGGTTTTATCTCAATTTTACATTTTGAAAATTGCAGCTCATCTTTATAAAAATGCATGACATAAAAAATATATGTTTTCAAATATAATCTCAGAATTTACAAAGCTTAAAAATATATAAACAAATATAACCAGTTATTTAATTTATATACAGTTTCTATTAAGGAACAATTATATGGAACAAATATATGTATGTTCTTAAATAATATTTATAGAATAAAATCTTAACTTCTCTCTCTCTCATAAAAAAAAAAATGTCAACACAAATTCCATGTTAAGAGGAATTTCTTTAAAACTGAATGCATAAATAAAAAATACTATATTCTATGTAATGTTTATTAAAAACTTATATGCATAAATTTACATAATCATTTTTTACTTCTGCAAAAAAACAGAAAAAAATATTGAGTATTATATCATACTATAGTAAAACCCTTTTAATTGCAACTAGATCTTAATGCATTTTACAAAAACATAATCTTTAAAATTTTTTGACAGGCATTTTAAAATGACATACATTAAAAATAACTGACGAATTTTGTACTTTTACAGATGATACTAAATTAATATTATCAACAAAATAATACAAATTGCACATGCTTTAAAAGTTGTACACAATGCATATTTTAATTTAAAATAAACGTCTATTTTAAAATAGACAATTTAATTTTATAAATAAATACATGTTTATGTACAGTGCATTTCCAAAATCTGGAAAAATACCGCACATCTGGAATTCTTTCGCCCTGGGAGAGGGGATTTTAATAAAAATGTCTGATTAACTGGAATTTTTTTTTTGTTTTGGAAACCACTTTGACAGTTAAATAGAAATTTTAAATATACTCACTATCATACATGTTAAAAAAGAAATTTATTTTTCTTTTGACCCGTTCAATAATTACGTTTAAGGAAATAAAAACAAATGTTTCACTATTACCTACTCATTTTCAAAAATATGTTAACGTTATTTGAGATAAAAAAACAACAAAAAAAAATGACAGCATTAAAGTATTACAGATTCTTTGCATGATTATTTTTATTCAACAGAAATTTCATTTTAATAACTAAAATTTTGAAAAAACAAATATTACCGAAAAGTCTTTTAAAAAAAAGTAACAGGATGTGTTATATGAAATTGTTTCATTCAGCTTTCAAAAAACAATTACCTGGATTCCTAGTTTAATTTCGCATAGATTCCAACACTGATCCATTCAAACTGTGGATGCTATGCAGCCAAGTTCCGTTATTCCTTATACCGGCAAGTGAGTATTGAGAGGGTAAAAAGAAAAGGAAAAAAAAAAAAATCTTTTCCCATCAACATTCAATGTCACTTTGGATTATTTATCCGACTGTAAACCGTTCTGAATGCACAAACCTCATGTTGAGCGCATCCACATGTACTTCCAATTAAAACTTTTCATTTTATCGGAATCTCAGGATAAAATAAACGCATCTCTGTGCCTAAAAAAACCGGATTATCAGAGGCATAGGAACAGATCGTATCCTCAGCCGGTGATAATCCGCCATATTGAAAATGATGGGCGAAATTGCGCGCGCATCTCACAGAGAGACCAAAGCTGGTTTCGCGATCAATAAATAAAATATCGATATTTTAGACGGACCGAATTTTTTAACTAATAAAAACTCGTTTTAGCAAAAAAAATAAACATGTGTCTGTCTATTAAAGCTGCAAAAATCGAAATATGTCACTTTCAGCAGCACATACAAAATAATTTCAATTATATAACAGAAAAGTAATGAAATTTTAAGTGTGGAAGGGAAGCGTTTGTGTGTTTCGGTTCCTGTTTAGAGTTCCATTAATTTTTCGGTGAATCGAAGTTTTCTGATTATTTATTTATTTATTTTCTTCTTTTCCTTAAGATCAACTTATGAAAACAAATATAATTTCGAAAAATATTATTAGTTTTTATATTTTTAAATTTGTGCAATTATACTTTTCTCAATCCTTTTTTTCGTAATGAAACTTGAATTCTCAAATAAAAATTTAAGTATAAATTGCCAATGTAATATTTTCAAATTAATAGAATCTTCTAAAAAATTTTCTTAGTTCCTTCTTTTTTATCACATTTATTACTCCAATTAGTTATAATAGCATAGATGATAAAGCAATTTTAGAGAAAAAACTTCTTGAAATAAAAAGACAAAATATTCCAAATATCATGAAAACTGAAGTGATAAACAAAGTTAATTTTGTTTTAGAGCAAGGTGTTAAAAACTAATGTGAAGTCTTTTTTTAAAATTTAATTGACTTAAAAGAAAATTAACTTAAACTTTTTTTTTTTATATATATATACATATAATTTCCATTTTAAAATACTTCAGTAAAATCTTTTTTACTAATAGAAATATGGATCAAATAGAAATACTTGTCACTTCCATTTTCATAGACTAATAGGAGAAATAGATATACAAAAAAACTAAATATTAAAAAGTTTAAAAAAACAAAACTATTTTTATGAAACAAAGATTCTACAAATAAATCTTTTTTTTTTTCCTCTATTGAAAATTTTTTGGAAAAGAAACAAAATGCAGTCCCCCCCGAATTGTTTAACGCTCTAAAATAATTTCGTGCACACGCGAAAGAGTAAGATTTCAAATGCAGAACAAAATGCTATGCAACGGTACTTTTTAAGTTTTAATATTTTAAATACTAAAAAAGATTGTAATCCTCGCAAAGGATTATTTTCATTTACTATATACTATAAGTAGAGATTTTTACTCTCAAATTTATACCAATTATAGATTTGGAAAGAAAAATAAATAATTACGTTATTTAAAAATAAAATTTCGCTAATATTTTTTAAAGAAATTTTTCGTTCTTGAGTTATATATATGGTATTGGGAATAAATTTTTCACATTATATATGCATTATGCAGCGCACACAGAAGTTTTCCAGGGGGGAAGGTGTCCAGGATCGAAAGTCCACCATTCTTGTATCATGCTCCTTTTGATTTTGTCGATTTTGGGGAACAAAAAACAGTAAAAAACTAATTATTGAATAAATAATTAGTATTAATTAATAAAACTAATCATTAAAACAAATATTTAATTAAATTTTGCATATTATATACTTCAAATTATAATCAATCGGAGAACAAATCAAGGGTTTTGGGGGGGAGGTCCGGACCCCTAGGATATCCCCCTTGTGTGCGCCACTGGTATTATGGAATGAATTACAAACAAAATTAATATTTTTTATTTTTCTATGCCCAATGACAATTTCTGTATTAATAATAATATATAATTATAATCTATTATAACAAGAAATATAAAGAATATTCATAAATATATATAATATTCATAATGATAATCTATATTCATACCAAAGTTTAAAATTCAACAATTTAAAAAATATTGAACATTTCGGAAATTGTTTCATTAATAATTGTTAAGTTAAGGTTAAGTTAAGGTACTACGTTCGTAACCATGATTTTGCAAAAGCGTATAACTGGGTAATATTTATGATATTTAGTGTCACTTAGATTAGAAAATGTATATAAAATTGTTTTAAGAATAGTATTACAATAAAAAATTATCTAAGAACAATATTTTGACAAAAAACGAACATAGAATGACCCATTTTCAAAATATTCTCCTTTTGTGAAAAATGCTTCTATTAGAATAATATTTTGCCTGTATATAGCTCAGACCTCTCTACAGAGGCTCAACTAGAATTTTTGAAATATTTAACTTACATGTGGGTTTATCCATGCTTTACGACAACAGAGGGGAGCAATTTTAAGAAAAAAACGCCGATAATTATTTCAAATGGTTGTAACTCTGAAAATAATGTGAATTTTTCTAAAGTCATAGTTGGGCCTCTGTACAAAGGTCTGACAGGCAAAATATTATTATAGCAGAAGCATTTTTCACAAAAGGAGAACATTTTGAAAAAAGGTTATTCTAAGTTAATTTTTTGCCCAAATACAGTATTTAAATAATTTTTTTTGTCAAAATGTCCTTAAAACAATTTTATACATGTATTCTAATCTAAGTGATACTAAATATCATGAAAATTATCCATTTATGCGCTTTTTTAAAATCACTGCTCCGAACGTAGTCGGATACCTTAAAAAAGTCGTGGCTTAAAATCCTCACGTTGGCGCGGAGTGAAAATTTGAAGAGCGGGGTGCTAGCTCGGGTGTCGTCTCTTGACGGTGGTTCAAAATTATGAGGTTCGTTGCCAATAGCCCTCGTGTTGTTTTATAGTGCGATATTAATAAATACTCACTCTACCAATAATCATCATCTGAGTACTATATTATTCACTATGTTAACTCAAATTGACCCAAGATTTAACTTTGTATAGAGATTGGAAGACAGAGAAGTACCAAATCGACTTAGATAACATTATAAGTGCCAAAGTTCGTATGGAAAGTTAATACAAAGAAAGACAGAGGTTTAATTTTCCAGTTGCATTACGCATTTCACTAGAAATTGATAATATCTTGTAATAAAATTTAAAAGAGAATTTTTTTAAAAACAATAAACTATCTCTCTAAAAATGTTTTTTTTTCTGCATATTTATCAATGTTTATATTTTCTTATTATTAATTTGTAAAGAACTAGTTTTTCTTTTCAAAATTTTTTAAAAAAGAATATATATATTCTGTAAAAGAAACAGCATGTCTTTTTTCCTTGAAAGAGACAAAAAATTTATTCGATAAAGGATTTATACCAGAATGTTTAAGGAATAGGTTTACTTATTTAATTTTTCAATCACACACACACATACAAAATCCTGGGATATCTTTAGGCAAATAAGAATGCTTTTCCATTTTAAAATTACCATTTACGTTTAAAAGCTATATTTCTTGACATAAAAGCGAATAATTCTCCCCCCCTCCCTCTCCGTTTATTCTTCATTTTTTTATGCATCGCCAACAGTTAACTTAAATCGTCTGTTTTGTTCGATAAATAAATTCTAAATGTTATTATTTTTTCAAGAACACACCAAGTAGTTTTGCAATATTTCTCATACTTCACGGAGGAAAAAGATGTCTTTAGTTTATATCATTTTAATGCCATGAAAAGAGAAAATTCTTTATTTCTTTACTTCTAAACTCTTGAAACTCTGACATTTATTTTATAAGGAAGATACGGTTCCTGTTGATTTATTCGTAAAGCTTTTGTACTCTAGCAACCCAAAGCAATTGATGTCAGCGACCGGCACTTGAGAAATGTTGCGCTATTTCTTTTGCTAGCATTGATATGTTATTGCAAGCCTAATCTAAGACAGAAGAAGCTTTTTACACTGAAAAGTTGTATAAAGGTCGTATTCAAGAGAATTTTTTATTTTTGTTTAATTGTAGGTGAACGATATTGAACAATGCGGTTAATTGTATATTATTTTGAAAGACGATAAAGAAAATGTGAATTAATTAAACTGGCTTCAAACGATTTTGAAATTAATTTAAGAACAAAATGTAGATTCATGGTACAAATACCATGTATAATGCTTTTTAGGAATATGCTAAGAGTGAGAATAAATGAAAGTGTAAATTATATATTGTTCGCTTTTATAAATTTTCCTCATTATATACGATTAAATAGTTTTCCTGTGTGAAATCAAGTTGTATGTCGAAGAAATTTGTAACGCATTTTAAGATAGTAGAAGCAACACAGACATTTAGGCGTTGAATAGGCGTTGCTTTTTTGGGCTTCTGGACTGTAAGAACAGTCCTCAATCCCATATCTGGACAAGTCTTCGATGAGGGGCATGGCGATAGTGGAGTTTTACATTCTGCTAGGTGGCATGACGGCGATTGGAAGATCGATGGGATCCGGGAGGCGTGGCTTTGGTGCTTCGTCTGGATGGTGAATTTGGAAAAGTTTTTGACTTGGCTGAGAGCTTAGTGACTGCTCTCTGATTAACACAGACATTTATTACTCAACCGGATATATATGGCCACTGTAGCCTAGTGCAGAGGTCGCTAAAGTGGTGGTCCGCGAGAAAATTTTATTGGTCCCCAGAAAAATTTGTGTGGATTATACTCACTCATCACGCGTTAAGTTATGCTTTAAGATGCATTGAAACATAATTAAATTCATAATAATACGTGAAAAGTTATAAAAACGCTATTTCACATAGAATAAGGCTCGGTAAAAAAGTCGTACTACTGTAGCTTCATCGTTGTAATTACATGTTTGCCTCGTCTCGTTTCGTACTCTTCTAATGTTTCACTCTCCTGTATGTCACATACGTATATCAGTTAAGGCATTTAAAGGTGGGCTTGAGACCGTATTGAGTTCAATATAAGATATTTTCAATACATATTCGATCTCAAGTTGAAATAAATGCAGTTCTCCGTCTTGTAGTTACAACATTGGGTCCAAATATCCGTAATCTTATTTCAAGTAAGCAGGGACATCCATTACACTAGGAATGTATAATGCTGAAAATTTAATTATTTAAACCATTTTATAATTGTTTTGTTTTTACAGTTTTTGTTTATTTTATTATGGTTCATTAATAAAACTTTCATAATTTGGTTACAATTAATACTTTCATTTTATTGATTAGGTACATTTTATGTGTTCTGTATCAAAAAATTTTTTTATAAATATATTTAACACTTTTAAAAATTCCTATTGGTGGTCCGCGGGATTTAAATTATGAGTTCACTGGTCCGTGAGGTCAAAAAGTTCGGCGACCGCTGGTCTAGTGGACATGGTCATGAACTCGTGGCCGGCGTTGTCGAGTCCGGATACCACTGAAGACCCGCCATGTAGAGAGACTGAAACACATTAAATTTGTCGTGGTTCAAAGTCCTCTCGTTGGCGTTATGAGGTAGGGTCACAGATAAAAAGTCGACCTCCTCATCTACAAAACTTTGAGGTTCGTCGCCAATAGAAACACGTGTAGCTTTTTTGTGCGATGTTCATAAACAAACTTCAATTAAGAAACAGTTAATTTCAATCTTTTTTTTTAAATCGTGTTAGATTAAAACAGTAATTGCTCAAATTGGTTTATCTTGGGCCGTGTTCCTTAAAACTGCGGTGGATACAGTTGTCTAGTGGCCATGGTCAGGGAATGACTCGTGGCCACTGTAAGTTCGAACCCCAGTTCCACTGAAGACCCTCCGTGTAGAGGAACGGATGCACGTTTACTCTGTCATATCAAAGTCCTTCCGAAGGCGTGGTGGGGAGGAGAGAGATGGGGTGTCAGCTCGGGTGTCGTTATCGTCACTTGACCAGGGTTCAAAATTACGAGGTGCGTTGCCAATAGCCCTCGAGTTGCTTTATTTATTGATTGATTGATTGAATATTAACGTCACACTGTTCAGCTAAATGAGGGCTTTTGGCGAAGGACCACGTAATTTTGAACCATGGTCAAGTGACGTGGACGACATCTGAGCTGGAACCCCCTCTCCTAACTACCACACCACACCAACGGGAGGACGTTTCAGCTCTCGACAGATTTAACGTGCATCGCTGCCCTACACGGCGGGTCTTAAGTGGTACTGGGATCGAACTCGTGACAAGGCAAGCCACGATCCGATACCTATACCACTCGGCTACTGCGGCCACCGAGTTGCCTTATAGGACGGTGTTATGAAAAAACTCGCATTCACTTTCAAAATTGCTTTTAAGGTATCCGACTACGTTCGGAACCGTGATTTTGCAAAATGGATAATATTTATGATATTTAGTGTCACTTAGATTAGAAAATGTATATAAAATTGTTTTAAGAATAGTATTACATTAAAAAATTATCTAAGAACAATATTTTGACAAAAAACGAACATAGAATGACCCATTTTCAAAATATTCTCCTTTTGTGAAAAATGCTTCTATTAGAATAATAGTTTGCCTGTATATAGCTCAGACCTCTCTACAGAGGCTCAACTAGAATTTTTGAAATATATAACTTAGAAGTGGGTTTATCCATGTTTTACGACAACAGAGGGGAGCAATTTTAAGAAAAAAACGCCGATAATTATTTCAATGGGCTGTAACTCTGGAAATAATGTGAATTTTTCAAAATCATAGTAGAGCCTCTGTACAGAGGTCTGAGCTATAGACAGGCAAAATATTATTATAATAGAAGTATTTTTCACAAAAGGAGAACATTTTGAAAAAAGGTTATTCTAAGTTAATTTTTTGCCCAAGTATTAGTATTTAAATAAATTTTTTTGTCAAAAATCCTTAAGGTATCAGACTACTTGCGACAACTTTTTTTTTTTGAAAAAATGGAGATATGGGGATTTTTTTTTTTTTGTGATTTTTAGATTTATTTAGTATATTTTAAGGAAAAAATCGCAAAAGTGAAAACAGAAAAAAAAAATTATTATTATTAAAAGGGGAAAAAACTGGTGAAAATGTACAAAAAATTACTTAAACGAGGCCCGTTCTGTACAAAAAGTTTTTGAACAAATTCTCAATTTTTCAACTTTAATGTGTTACTTTGTTATTCGTGTTTGAAATTACCTTCAGGTTACTAGATATTTCAATTTTTACAAAAACAAGAGCGCTCTAGTTTAGTGGCTATATGAAATTGCTTAAAAAAACATTGATTATATTTACATAAGGGACTGTAAATTTTGAAATAAACAGTGATTGATAAATCACAAAGTATAAACACTTCTACTGTAATACAAAACATTCACAAAAAATTTCAGCAAATTATTTTCAAAACTTTTTGAATAATCGCTGTCCCCGTTTGAGTTTTTCGGGAAAAAAAACACATTTCGAGTGAAATGCATTTTAAAGTTTGACATCTTGTGTTAAGTAATGGCATCTTCTTTTATTAAAACACTTGTCGTTTTTGTTCTAGCGAATGGAAAATAAAAAGCTTGGTATTTTTATTAAGCTAATAAGATGGCCTATAAAATAAAATAAAAAAAACAATTGTCAATTTTTGAAAAAAATCATAATATTAGGGTAGTCGGATACCTTAAAACAATTTTATACATGTATTCTAATCTAAGTGATACTAAATATCATGAAAAGCATCCATTTATGCGCCTTTTTAAAATCAAGGTTCCGAACGTAGTCGGATACCTTAAGAAGAGTTTTGTTTTATGAGTGTATATAAATAGCATTGAATAGGTACTAATTTAATTACATAAAGCATTATTTGAAATTTGCTTGCGCTATTTTAATGAAGTTTCGTTCCCTGCTGAGTTTAGACTCCTGATAACATTTAAAAGTATGAAACTCTTAACATTTTTAATGATAAAAAACTAATCACTGTTATAAAGTCATGTTTTTCTCATAAGTTTCAAGCAATAAAATTTTCCTTGTGCCTTTTCTCTCAGATTTCGAATTATAATAGACTTTTATTTAAATAATCCCTTTCCCGTTATTTTATTCGATGGCAAATTCGACTTCGTAAAAGTTTAACTTTGTGCTTTGAAACTATAATTTAAGTATATTGAGTATTTGCAATTGAAAATATTTTTAAAAAAAATTGGAAATGCATTTAATACTCGAATATAATCTGTACAAAATTCCTGAAATAATCTGAATGAACTATATCGTTAAAAGAAACACGGAATCAAACCGCTAAAGTGCCTCCACGCAATTTCCGACCGAGAACACACTAAGTTAAAAAAAGAACAATTTAAAATAAATGTGATAGCCTTATTTTTTCGCAGCGCTTTTGATAGGAAGCCCTAAAGTCTGCTTACGTCAAGATAGGGTCTCCAAATATCGTAATCAACCACTGTGTCCACACTAAGATGTGGGCGTGCGTTCTATAGTGTCCATGAAATGAACACCGAACGTCACTTCCGGCGGAAGTGCTATTCCAGTCATAATCAAAAGATTATATAAAGGTACTGATAATTTCCATCCATACAACGATACGCATTACACGGAGGCGTTTCAATTCGCAAATTAAAAAAATTCTGGCATATGTATTTTACTTTTAATAATATGAATAAGTTTAAAATATCGAACGCGAATTCCGCTGGAGAGAAAATCGCAGAGAAAACTGCATCCCAAGCGCTTAAGAAAGTCAAGACGTCTCAAGAGTATATTAATAAATATATTAAGAGACATATAAACCTGAGATAAACATCCCTTTTAGGGATAAAAAAAAATACTATAATACCCCCTGAGGGTGAAAGTGCAGTTCTACTTTTTCGTAAGTATCCAGTTTTATTTTCTCAAACATCAAAGTCTAACTCTTTTTACATAATTTTATTAAATTTAACGCGTTTTTTCGAATTATATAAAAGTATATATATTTTGTTGCTTATGCCACTTGATTTACAGTAACATCAGATTGAGGCCTACGAAATTCATCGTGGCTAAGGTCTAGATTTTTACGCCTGCCGTTAGCTTTAGCTTTGAGCACATTGCAGGTGACAGTACGATTTTGCTCGGTTCCACCCCAGTTTTGAGGAAAAACACCTTGGGGTTGTCAGGGGCCTCCCACCACTCTTCCTCTTCCACCAACCTCACGAGAGGACTTGCGGCTCAACGGCTATTTAGAGGACCCCCATGCCGCGAATGCACTATACATTTACAAACATCCATGCCTTATCAGGGATTCGAACCCAGGCCCTACGGTACCGCAGTCAACGTCGCTAACCACTATACCGGTTGGGCGGCAAGTATACATAAAAATGATATTAGCATCGGTAACTTATAATTTTAGTACATTTAATATTAATTTTCTGATGATATTATTAGGCTTATATATTCTTACTCTTATTTCTTTTCCCTACAGCCTAGTAGTACAATCAAGCTACAGGTGAAGGTTGGCTAGCCAGAAAACAATAATTATGCTTACAGCCTTAGTTCCTAAGGCAGATTTTGCTACTGTGCTGCTGGGAATAACTTATTTTTGACCTGTACAGATTCTTTACATTTCTATTTTTGTTTTGTTTCTTTAGATGTATAGAAAATATGTATATATATATATATATATATATATATATATATATATATATATATATATATATATATGTATATATATATAGTGTTTTTTTTCAGGTATAGAAGTTTAAGTTGGCATTACTTTTCAAGATGGCGACCGATTTAACAGCTCAGACCGATTTAACCGATTTATTCTCAGTTTGGTTCGGCAATTCATCATGAATAGACTCACGCCTGAACAACGCTTTCAAATTGTGCAATTTTATTTCGAAAATAATGGTCGATTTTCATAAGCGAATTTTGTTTAGCGATGAAGCGCACTTCTGGTTGAATGGCTACGTCAACAAACAAAACTGCCGCATTTGGAGTGAAGCTAATCCACAAGTGTATGTCGAAACACCGTTACATCCAGAAAAACTGACTGTTTGGTGCGCTTTATGGGCTGGTGGAATCCTTCTTCAAAAACGATGAAGGCCACAACGTTACAGTCAATGGTGATCGGTATAGAGGCATGATTACTAACTTTTTCTTTCCTGAATTGAACAATCATGATGTCCAGGAGCTGTGGTTCCAACAAGACGGCACAACATGTCACACATCTCGTGCCACAATCGATTTATTGAAAGACACGTTTGGTGACCGCCTAATTTCACGTTTTGGACCTGTGAATTGGCCTCCAAGATCTTGTGATTTAACACCGCTAGACTATTTTTTGTGGGGCTATGTAAAGTCATTGGTCTATGCGGATAAGCCACAAACGCTTGACCATTTGAAAGACAACATTCGCCGTGTTATTGCCGATATACGGCCACAAATGTTGGAAAAAGTCATCGAAAATTGGACGTCCAGATTGGACTACATCCGAGCCAGCCGTGGCAGTCATATGCCAGAAATCATATTTAAAATGTAATGCCACAAGATTATCTTTCGAATAAAAAAAATTATGTCAATCGAATAATACATCGTTGTTTTATTGCAATTTATAAAGTTCTATACCTCTCAAAAAAACACCCTTTACATGAAATGCCGTAGTACATACATTTAATGATAATGTACATAACACATATAATACTTTAAAATATATCTCATAATAATTCAACTGTTGGTTATATATCAAAACTATTTAGTTTGTTTTCCCCAAAATATTTCAGACATGCCGAAAAATGTCTTGTCTAATTTTAATCACATTCTCTTTTGATTATTTTTTAAGAAAGGCTTGGTTTCATATAAATTAAAATACTAATTTAAATCAAACAAAGAATTTTAAAGCTTACTTTGTTTTTACTAAGAAAAAAATTCTTAAATTTCTTTAAAATACACAGTCCAGTCATATTAATGTGACCACTGTAAAAAGCCAGAATAACCATCTTTCGCAGAGGGGAAAATAGTCATTTAGGATCCTCAAGGTATTCACTAGGATGTTGAGCCATACCGACTCTATTGCTACACTAGATTACGCGCGTGAGGATCCATGACGCGAACAACCCGATCGAGAGGGTTCCATAGATTATTGATTGGGCTTAAGTAAGGTGTGTTTTCTGGACACGTAAGAACGATAAACTGATCCTGGTGCTCTTTGAACCACGCACGTACGCTGTCAGTTGTATGACACTCCGCAATGTCCTGCTGGTAGATGCCACCAACCTGAGGAAGAACAATGCGCATAAAGGGGTAGACAAGGTCTGAAAGGACAGATGCGTACTTCTATTGATCCATCGTGCTTTCCACAATGATGAATAAACACAGAAAATTTAAGGAAAACATTCCCCAGACCATAATGCTCCCGCCTCCAGCCTGAACCTTGCCAGCAATTGTTGCAGGGTGTTTGCTTTTAGACGTTTCATGCCGTATTTGCCACCAACCATCCGTCCGATGGAGTATAAAGCGTGATTAATCAGAAAACTCTACCTGTCGCCTCTCATTGGATGCCCAGCAGCGGAACCTGTATGAAAATTCCAGTCTTCGTTGCTGATGAACAGCAGTCAGCATAGGTGCATGAACCAGGCTCCTGCTTCGGAGAACCAGACGCAACAACGATCGCTGAACAGTAGTTTGGAAGACACTGTTGGTAGCCCCTTGGTTCATCTGGGTGGTATGTTGCTTAACGGTAGTACGTCTATTCTCCCGAACTCACCTCTGCAGCCATCAGTCACCTCTATCACCTATGGCCCGTGGTACACCACATTTGCCACGTCACTGATTTTGGACGGTCCCATTTTGCCATGCACGGTATACAAACTTAGCCGTTTCGGAAATGCTTCAAACCTTTTCCCGAAAGCCAAAAATTATGCCGTTTTGGACTTCGGATAACTCTTTACATGTTTGCATTACGCCAACGATTGTAGTGTTTTCCGAAGCCCTCACACACTCTTTATATACGCTCAATAGCACTGCGATGCCAGCATCCTTCTGTGATTGGTTATTTAACGTCCAAGTCGAAAGTACGTGGTGGTCACATTAATGTGACTGAACTGTGTATAATAACAGCATAGGGCTAGAATAAAATCATTGCTTATTTTACATAGTTTTCTCGCTATCAGTAACCTGAATTTAATATTAATATAAAATATTTAAAATGTACATGCAGTTAATAATATATTTTACAGTAAAATATGAAAATGTGGCTTTGATACTGAGGTACACAACCTGGGGATTTTATCCCTGATTTGATTGAACTTATTACAAAGGCATAAAAGATATTTTGAAATTGGTAAGAAACTACAGAAATTTTCCTTTAATATTGTAAAGAAAAAAAGTGAAACAGATGGGGAAAAATAGCGAAAGATAATTTTAAAGTATAGTAACAAAAATCAGATGAAACGGAAAAATTTTACTTCTTAATTTATACTTGTTTCTTTATAGTTCCAACTGATATTACATTATTAGGAGTAAATCAACACGAAATTTTTTATTTACATTTCTGTTCATTGATTCGTAAACTAAATTAGCTTTCATTTTGACTTATTTGAGATTTTCTCAAACATGTAAGAAATTGAAGCTCCAAAACAGAATCAACATGATCAAGTCATTCCATTTTTTTAATTAAAAAATTATAAATTATAAGCAGACTTGGGAAAATACATGCAATTTAACGAAGGTAAATTAAATTTCTCTCTCTCTCTCTCTCTCAAACTTAATTCTTTGTGTCAGTTTTCAGCGAGAAAAAGAACGTATTAGAGAACAGATGATATAACGACATTTCTGTAAACATACATCAACAAAAAAGAATGCATTTGATATTATCAGCTGCCGACAAGAGAATGTATACAATAGCTTTATTTCTTTATATGTCTAATTTGTGGAACAGAAAGCACAATTTTAGTTCTTTTTTTATAGATATATTTAAAGAAAACGATTTTTTTTATTAAAAAAAAACTGATATCGCGCGCTTTCTTTTTTCTGGGTAACGGTTTTTTTTGTAAGGATAATATTTTGATAATATTTTAATAAATGCAATAATAAATTCTTTTTCAGATTATTGAATTATATGTTAAATTATTCTTCGAACAATATCCCCCCCCAACTTTTCTTTTTGATTTTGTTAAAAGAGGGCAGACTTCTAGTCTATAAATCCAGTGTTTCTGTATTTAAATATCAGAAGTAAAAGATTAATTGAGAAATCTAATTGTGTGTGTACTTCTGAATGCATCATTGTTGATTACTTAAATTATAAATGAAGTATATTTCAGGTACATTTTTTAAGAAGAAAAAAATTCGTTGTAATTCTTAATGAGTTAATAATAATAAAAAAAAACCTGTCTTCACATATGCTCAAATAATTAGTTTTGTTGATGAAACACAGCAAAAACTCTTAAATTTAAATTTTTAAAAAATTGCGTCATATTTTCTCAGATTAATTTTAGTAATACTGTTACTCTTTTTAGCAATATTTCTTTTGAAAACACTGTTAATATTTCTCCATAAGAAACTTGAATAATACGATCTATTATATAACACATTTCTTAATGTTCCTATACTTTTAACTGTAACCAAATAATATTTATTTACGCAACATTTATGATGAATTGTTTTGAAAAATTGATTTATCATTACTGTTATTGCTACGTTGACTGTTCATTGTAAGGATTCAGAATAATTATTAACAAAAGAATATAATTGCATAAACATACATCAAAATTTATTTTTTTAATTAAAAAAATTTAATCAACATAATTCACTGAAAGAAAATCTCTCAATACGCTTACATTAAAGATTAGTTAAGCGTAATGTAAGAAAACGAGAAAACTTCAAATCTATACAACATAAAACTTATTAAATTGAAACGGCCACAAATTAATCAAAGAAAAAAAAACTGTCGTTATAAATCCAAAATATCCAAAACTATTTTCAATCCTTTATTCCAATAAAATGCTATTTCTTAATGAAAGAAATGGAATCAAATGAAAATAATCTTGAACCTTATTTTGTTTGTGAGCTAGAAATTCGGCACACTCGTCATTACGTATTAATAAGGATTCTTAAATAATGATTCATCATCAACCCTAACAGAATATATACACGAATATGCATTATGTCATTCCAGTGTAAATCATTCGTATGAGCAATTTAGTCAGTTTGGGTTTTGCATGTTTAGTATTCGTTTCGGGATTCTCAAGCAGCAGCAAGAATACTGTTGTTAATTATTTGGTAAATGATGCACAAATAATAAAAAAATAACCCGCTTGCATTTGTCCACAATTAACCTTGAGATCGCCATTACAAGCATTCTGAATCACTTTGTGGAATGATTTTGTGTGCATCTGGCAAGGTAATAAACACAGAACAAGCAAGTTCATGCATATTTTCCGTTGTTGTATCAGTTGCCGTGATAGAGGGAAAGAACACACACACTCAAATGTTATTTTAGCACTCTGGCGAGATAAGCCTAGCAAACGACGGGTGAACAATCACCTAAGTCATTTTGCTTGTCGTCAATCGTCTTTGTTTTATTTTTACAGTCATCACACCCGCACCTGCTTGTGACGACCGCCATTCGGAATGGAATGTGTAGCGATGTCGACTTTTTTTACCTCCTCACAACTGGGACTCACTCTTCTTATTATTCTTTTTCTAATTTTCAAATATTCCTTTTTTTCCCTTCTTAAAAGAAAGTAAAAAGAATCACTCTCACACACAAACGATAGTGCATCAACCTCTTTTTACAAAAATAGAACATGATCAGAACGTGCTGAATCAGAACCGAGAATGTTCCACACATAAGCTCGAATTTAGATTTCGCCTAAGATATTCTCACACTTTTAAATTTTTGCCATAGATATGCTTGAATTTAATTACGAAGGACGTATAATTAGTGTATTTTTTCCAGCATCACGGGCACAAAGGCTTGAGGCTTTTTGTACAAGAAGAATCGTTAGCAGATATTTAAATTCAAATAGAGTCACACTTTTTCACAGATATTTATTCGCAAAAACTTTTTAAAACATGAATTAATTTTAGAAATTTTTCTATATTAATTATCTTTAAAGGCAGAGAGACCGAGCGCTGAGAGACTTAAGCATTGCCTATTTCAAACACATTCAGCTTTTGTAAAAACTAATGAACTATGCTCATTTCGGTATTCTTCCAATAGCCTTAAAATAGTATCAACATTTTTTTCCCTTTTTAATTACACAGTGAGAACGAGACAAACAATACAAGAATTCAATAAAAAGTTCTTTAATATTAAGGTTGAGTGCGTTGAAGATGCAGAAATCGAGCAGGATAAAGACTTTTTTTGTTAGCTCCGGGAAAAAAAGCGATAATGTGGTTGGATACAAGAATTGCTTACGGTAGCATAATTGAAGCGATACTTTAAATAAAAGAGCTTTCTTGAAAGGCTTTCTTTAAAAAGATTAAGAAACAATCGGCGAATTGGTGCAAATCAGCTGATTCTTGAAGATTAAGGTAAAGCGCCTTAATTTCAGAAGAATCGGTTTGCGGAAGAGTTTTGTTCAATGAATGTCTTGCTAGATTCACTAGGGAATAATTTTTTTTTATATAGTTGAAATGTTGTTAAGAAAAAGGCTCAAGAAAGATATAAGTTTTATTTTTTACAATCAATTTGTTGATCAACTAAAATAAAATGTTTTAAATGTACCAGTTTTTGAATATTTTTTTAAAATAGAATTTGAAAAAAGAAAAAAAAATGGTAAAAAAAATAACAGAAAGAGAGAAAGAAAGCTCTAGTGAGAAATTTTGAAAAGCTGATATTTAGTTAAATTCATGTTTCAAAACTTGGAAAGTTTACTTTTTTCAAAAAAATTCTTTACTTTAATAATTTGTATTTTACCATGTCATTTGGTATACTTTCATTTTAATACTACCGTCAAACCATAACAAAAAATAAACAAAAAAAAAAAAGAGCTAGTTTGCATATTTATTAACTAATATGCTTTTCTCTTGTTTTGACTACATTTCTAAAGATATCGTGTCCCACATTTGTCTTCGGACACTCGTTTTTGAAATTTTAATAGTCAAATATTTCTTTTTAACATCAAAGAAATGTTCTTGTAACAGGTCTATCCGCGAAGCTTCTACGAATCCTCTTGGGTAAAATTATTCTTTTTAACTGTAAGTTCTGTTGAAAAGCTTCCTCGGTGAAGAAGACGAGATTTGTAAATGAGTACTTCTATTTAAACATTGGCATCAGTGTACGCGATGATGGTCGATGGTTGATAGTTGGCGATTAAAAGATGATTAAATTATTAGAAGATTACGACCAGAGGTCGTATAGTTAAGCAAGATATTTAAAGAGAAATCAAACGTAGGAGTCAAGAGCGCTCCAGGATTCAGTTAAATATTTTAATTATGTGTTAGTTGCATTAAGCCTGTGCGATTGCTCTACTTGTTTTATTATTGAGTGCATTCCCTACCTTTAACTGTGTTGGTTGATTAAGGGCAGATAGTAATAAAATTGTGTTTAATACTATGGCATATCTTTGCTTGAACCCCCAAACACCAACAATCTACAGGTTGTTACAATCTCTGACATTCTTTTTTCATATAGTAAGTAATATCTAGCTAATTTTAAGCCATTGACCACCAAGAAATGCATTTAAGATCTTAAAAGTAAATAAATAAAATTTCTTAAACCTGTATGTGTTTTTTATTATATGTTTCATCAGAATATGTTTTTTTTTTTAAAATTTAAACGAATATGTTAGGAAGTTAAAAAAGTAAACAGAAAGGGTTATATCAAATTCCGCTATCAGTTTAGTTTTGGAACATTTTAAAATTATTCAACAGTTTAAAAAGCATTTTGGAAATGATACATAAAAAGAATGCAAGAGTTCAGGATATTATTAAAAACAATTTATACTAAATTGAACAATAGATATTGTAATAAAATAGGTCTATATAAGCAATTACAAAGAAATGAAAAAATTTATTCCATGCAACATCATTTATTATTACAGCACTTGAAGTCATTTTCAATGAAGGACTTTAGAAGAGAATTTAATCATAAAAATTTTTTAGATGAGATCGTCAGGTTATAAGAGTAAATTGTCCAGTTTTTAGCAGAGGATAATCTTTTTATCCATGTAAAAACGGCGGGAAAATTATTCTAGAACGCAAACCTGAAAATATCTGCACAAATACTAAATATGAAAAAAATTATGAACTTTTTATCAGAATTAATATGACTAAAATCTCATTTTCCTCATCACATTCATGTTTACTCTACATTTATCCAAAAATGATAAAAATTTATAGATATAAAGAAGAAAATGGACTCACTTACTCATCATGATATCTCTGGAAATATTAGACCCACAAACTTCAAATTTAGTAGGCAAGTTCCTCTATAATTTAGTAGAGATCCAAAAAGAACGGATTTTAAAAGAATCGACCCCCAATGGGCGTTGCAAGGGCTTAAGGGGCGTTACAGAAAAATGTTCCAGTTTTTGTGAACTATTAGATCTACAAACTTGAAATTTGATGGGCACGTTCATTTCATAGAGTAGAGGTCCGCTACAAAAAGGGCTTTGCGAAAATTGACCTTTAAAGAGCATTGCGGGGCTTTAGGAGCGTTATAGATAAATATTCCTGTTTTTGAACTATTAGACCCACAAACCTTAAATTTTTCAGGCATGTTCCCCTTTCACTGACTAGAGATACGCCAAGAACTGATTTTGCAAAATCGACCCCCAAGGGCTTTATAGATAAATATATTCTCGTTTTCGAACTATTAGACCTACAAACTTGAAAATTGGTCGGCGCGTTCCTTTCAAGGATTAGAGGTCCGCTATAAAATGGGTATTGCGAAAATTGATTGCTAAGGGGCGTTGCGGACGGGGAGCTTAAGGAGGGGCTTTATAGAAAAAAATTATTGTTTTTGAACTGTTAGATTCACACACTTGAAATTTGGCAAGCAAGTTCCTTTTGATGAATAGAGATATGATAAGAAAGGATTCTAAGGAAATCGACTTCCATGGGGGGAGTGGGGGAGGCGAGGAGTTACTGGGGTTATAGATAAAAAAAATTTCGTTTTCGAATTATTAGACCTACAGTAATGAAATTGGGTATGCATGTTTTTTTGTTGTTGCTGCTGAATTGAATTCCTCTAAAACGGGTCACGGAAATCAACTCTAAAAAGGGGGTTACACGGTTTATCGATAAAGACATTTCCGTTTTTAAACAACTAGATTTAGACTTTAAATTTTGCAAGCATGTTTATTTTATTTATATATCCACAAAAATGGGTTTTGTGGAAATCCACTTTGGGGGAGGGGGTTGCGGGAGTGTAAAATATAATTCTACTTCACTTTTAGAACTACTTTCAACGATCCTGTCCTTTTTAAATCTAAAGGTTAAGGGCATACAAATGTTTGTCAATGCAATCGAACAGGTAAACAGTATATATTCGTGCAACATCATGAAATACGCAGTGAAGCGGGCGCATAACGGCTAGTTACTTTATAGTGCTCAGAATTAAATTTTATATTGAACGTATATGGCCACTAACAAGGTGTACACACACACACACACACATACACACACACACACACACACACACACACACACACACACACACACACACACACATATATATATATATATATATATATATATATATATATATATATATAATGTAAACACAAAGCTTGCTCATCTCACATAACATTCTTATTCTGTCAACTTGTTTACCCCGAAAAAAAAAAAAAAAAAACACTCTTATAAAACTGATCTAAAAATATTGATTGAACTAGAGCTAATTTCAAAAGTGAAAAAGAAAAATGTGATATTTCTTCAACATTTCAGTCGTAAATTGTTTTGCTGGGAAGATAGAATAAAATAGAACAGTCTTATAGAAAATAAAATATTTGAAAAGTGAAATTTCTATTCCCAGGTAAATATTCAATAATTTGCTTTACTTACATATTTTTACTAATATTTATAGTGTTAATAGAATGTTCGAATATTTGTGAGAGATAAATTTTGAGAATTTCTGAATTAAAACTTTTTTTAAAAAATATAGCATATATTCTTTTTATTGCATAATTATTATAAAATAGATAAATAATAATATACGTATATGAAAAATATTCAAGCCAGTTTTTAGATGCTTAGTATCAATCTTCAATCTTTTTAGTTCAATCTTCGCAACAGAAAGTTTAGAACGCAGGTATCCGAAAAATATGAAGTAATGTTTCATTATAGTTAATTCAAGTCAATTAATTAATTTTTTTTAATTAAAAGCTGTCAAATTTTAGAAAGATTTAAGAATTTTTCAAAAGATATTGAATTATTAAAATAATTTATTTTATACGTAAATATTAAATTAGAATATATTTGAATATATGTTTTACGCAGTGATACACACACACACACACACACATATATACATACACAATATACAGCGAAAATTGTTTAACATGCAATTGATTGAGCTGGAATATTTTTTCGTGTTAAAGAATATTACAAAAAAAAAATATATTCAAAAAAATTAAGTTTAGTAGAGTACATTGTACTGACATGGATATGTGTATATGCATGCATTTTATAAATACTGTTCAAGCGTTTTCGTAATTCGCTCCCTTTTTTTCAACTGTTGTTGATAAAGTAGAGTTAGCAATACCAAAATATCTACAGATTTCCGTTTTCTTGTTCTGTTTTTAATCCAATAGTCTTAAACAGTTATTTCCTCATTTAAAGCGGAATAGCATTTTGCTTTTCCCCTGAGCTCTTTGCAATTGTGTTAGCAAACAAATTCTTCTAAAATAGAAAAAAAAATAATGCAAACCAAACTCACAGATTTTTACTGACACTGAGATTTACTCGTCACCGAATTTCAAAGTCATCTGTTGAGAAATAAGATGTTTGTAGGGGTGGAGGGTAAAAGTAGATTAGATAAACAAAAATGGCTCGTATCACAGGCTATTCTGAGGATATTTTAAAGGCAAGTTAGTCTCTTTCATACGAAACATCAGAGACCACCTCTGTTCCCCCCCCCTCAAATCTAACCTGCGCGGTTGATATTTTCCGTATTTTGTTCAATCCCAGAAAGGAAATCTCTTTGCGTTAAGCGATTTTAAGCTAATTTGTATTAAGAGGGGAAAAAAATCCATGAAAATGCATAGTAATTTCTCCGGACTGTTGCATTATTTCGTATTATCCAATATTTCGTCTTATATATATATATATATATATATATATATATATATATATATATATATATATATCTTTTCCAGTCCCACCAAATACACAATAGAACCTTCCTGGCTATTAGTCCTGGTTCGGAAAACCGTTTGAGGTACTCCACCACGCTATGACCACGGTCGTTTTCGCACAAAACTGTCGTATGACCCATTTCTCATCCTCAGTCACCATCCGTTTAAGAAATGGGCCGATTTCTTTGCGTTTGGTTAAGGCTTCGCAGATGGAAATTCGATCCATCATGTTTTTTGGTGTTAATTGGTGTGGCACCCAAACATCGAGCTTCTTATTGAATCCAACTTTGCGCAAATGGCTTAAAACTGTTTCATGGTTGATCTTTAGCTCCTGGGCGATGCTGCGACTACTAACATGCCTGTCAACTTCGATTATTTCTGTGATTTTATTGACATTTTCGACGACGGGCCTGCCTGTACGAGGTGCATCTTTAACATCAAAAATGCCTGAACGGAATCGACGAAACCAAAATTGCACATAATTAGCTGTTACCGTATCGGCGCCATAAACACCATGCACAATTTCAGCTGCCTGGATTGCATTTTTGCCTTTATCAAAGAAAAACTGTAAACTGTAACTGTTGACTTCCATTTTTAACACCCTGTAACTCACAACTGAATGGACTAAACAAAAAAGGATAAAATAATTTTTTTAGTGTGAACTGTCACCTTGAGAACTAGCATAAATTTGAAATTGTTTGATCGATACTTCACGACATATCGACACTACAGCCATCTATCGAAAAAATAATGGATTTCTTTTCCCCCAACCTAATAGCAATATTTCATACAAATATTTTAAACTGTATATTAATAAATAGTTTATCAATTTTTCAGTCATATTTTATTAAATTGGCATTAGTGTGTTTTATTTTCTAATAATTTCATATTTATAACATTTTCTCCTTTCCCTATAGCCCAGTAATATAGGCAAATTGCAGGTGAAGGTTGGCTTTACAAAAACATTGTTTAAACCTGCATTATTAGTTCCTAAGGCCAAGAGTTTGCTATTGTACTACACTGTGGCTAATATTTCTTACTATACTGTCTAGCTATACCAATGATTATAATTGTTTGTATATTTTCGTGTGGATTATATATATATATATATATATATATATATATATATATATAATCCACATATATATATATATATATATATATGTGTGTGCGTGCGTGCAGTGGCGTAACGGAGAATATCTGGGCCTCCCTGCAAAGTCAGGTTTGGGGACCCCAAGTTAGATTTTGCAAAAGGTAGGCACTTGGCAGCAGTCAGTCTTTGAACCCCCTAGAACCCTGCACCCCCCGCTATGCGGGGTGTACGTTACGCCACTGTATGTGTATGTATAGAGAGAAAGACAGGATGAGAGAGACCTATTATTAGTAACTGTTTTGCAATTTTATTTACACTTTCATGAACAAAATCATTGCATCATTTTTATTTATTCCTCTATATGTTGAGGATTATATAATTTTCAATAAAAAGAAAAGAATTAAAAATAACATGACTTTTTATCCTGAATATCTAAATCTGTTCCAATAAGTAGTAACCCTAATAATTTACATTCGGAATGTGTCAAATTACTAATATAAAAGATTATTTTTTATTGGTGACAATATATTACCAATATTATACGCTTTATGAGCCCAGAACGGTTAATAGAACATTCTTATTGCATCATTCCAACACGATAAAATTCTGAGCCTCTTTTTACTCATTTCCTGCCTACAAAATTCGTCGCAAGAACTATCTTTAAAGGCACTTTTAGTTGCGAGAAAATATTTATTATTCACAAGTATAATTATGTTATAAACCATTCGAAAGTTGTACTGAAGCTTCTTTATGTTCTATCTATACATTTTTTCTTCGAAAATATTAAAGAATAATTGGGCAATATTTTCATATTAGGCTTATCAGATGAGGCACATTTATTTTTATGTCCCAGATTCGCATAAAAAAACTTCACATTAATAATCATTTCCGTCTTTTTTTATATGCTGATTTTTTTATTTTTTCCATCCATAGTTTGAAGACAATTTTGAAAAAAGACTAAATCCTTATAATGAGGATATCTTATTCCTTATTTATCTGAGTCTTTCGTACCCCCTCCCCTCCCCCATTTGTTGAAACCGTTATGCTTCGCGTTCCATCCAATTTCGAAAGAACAATTGGACGAACTACAAAAGAATTGCTTGTTCTTAATCATTGAAAAGATAAAGGAATTTGTAAAAACAAACTAAATGGATTGCCAATATTTTTCAGAAAATAACAGAAAAATAAACCTAAGCTTTTATATTTTCTCATTGATTGGATTTGGATAGCCATTTATGAAATTTCGTTTCGTAATCTTGCTTGAGTTTTAACTCTTTAATATACACTGATGTGCAAAAATTAAGGACGAGACGGTTTTTTCAATATAACTTTGTACAAAAGCTTTCCAAATAAACACATTTAATACAGTAAGATCCCCAATACGTAAGGACATGTGTAATGTAAGCAACACTTACTAAAAGAGAAATCAGAGGGATAAAAAGAAGCTTGATTGAAAAAGTAGCATGGAGCACAAAAAATGCGACTGAAGGCCGAAATATCCCTGTGATGGGTGTCCAACAAGAAACATCCGGTCTTTAGTAGGAGATATGATCTCCCCTGACTGCTAGGCAGGTTTCACAGCGTCTGCCCATGCTGAGAATGAGGGTGTCAATGAGTTGTTGAGGCATTGCTGCCCATTCGTCTTGCAGCGCCAATCGAAGCTCCCGAATCATTACTGGTGGTAAGGTACGAGCTGCCAAGCGTCTGCCTAGAAAATTCCATACATGCTCGATGGGATTGAGATCCGGAGATCGTGCCGGCCAATCCATACGTTCAATATCCTCACTCTCTAAGAGCAGTTCGGCAGCTACTGTGCGATGACATGGTGCATTGTCGTCCATGAAAAGGAACTGCAGACCCATAGCGCCTCTAAAAAGACGCACATATGTAAGAAGAATCTCGTTACAATAACGGGTCCCGTTGACTGAACCTGCGTCGAAGATGTGAAAGTCTGTACGACTACCAAGCATGATGCCTCCCCAAACGAGAACACCGCGAACTCCATACCTGTCCCTTTCAATGATGTTCGAGGGATGATTGCGGCTTCCCCGCTCTCTCCAGATGAGTATGCGATGAGAATCGCTACTCAAACTGAATCTGCTCTCATCTGTAAAGAGTACTCGTCCCCATTCATTGTCTCTCCGATTCCGGTGTTCCCGGCACCACAGAGAACGCCTTCTCCGATGGGCAGGCGTTAAAGGTACACACCGTACAGGGCGTCGTGCAAACAGACCACCACCGTGCAGTCTTCTGGCCACGGTAAAACGCGATATCGGTCGTCCAGTCGCCTGTGTCGTGTGTCTAGCGATTTCTCCCGCTGTCTGCCGCCTGTTTCTTCTGGCCTGTAAGACAATGTACCGGTCATCTGCGGGTGTGGTTCCTCGTGAACGACCACTACTGAACCCCCGGATAGCTGTTCCTGTAGTTTGAAATTGTCTCCAAAGTCGTGAAACGATGCTGTGAGCAATTCCGAACTCTGCAGCCACACTTGTCCCACTGCGGCCTTCCTCCAACTTCCCAATGATTCGACCTCGGGTAAAAGCATCCAGATGTCGTCTAACAGATTGATTATTCGCCATTTCTCGCTGAGGCAGGAACTCGGTGTGATTTTAATTGCTATACGGCGTGCAATCTCTTTGCCAGAAATACTGATCTTACACCGACAACATGCTTTATACTACTCAGACACTCCCCCATTACGTCTACCTGCATATCAGCGCATGTGCTACCGTACATCACCTTACTTAATCTCCTGATTGGTCTTTCTGTCCGCTCTGCCTCTTCGTTCAGCTGATATGCTAATTTTTCGACTTCGTCCTTAATTTTTGCACACCAGTGTATATGGTACCTGATATTAATAAGAAAGTAAATATTGCTCTTTTATTTTTAAAATAAATTTAGAAATGAGATACGGAAAAATTCTGGAATGAGTTTAAAGCTGCGCTATAAATAATAAAATTGATACTTTTCCATTTCGCCGGTGAAAATCTCGCCAAGCAAATTTTATGAGCGACAACGCACAATACACAAATACAAAATGTAAAAATGTTAGTTAATGTTTTTAAAAAGAAAAAGAGAAATACTGATAAGAAAAAGCAGAAACTTGTTTTGAAAACGTGATTGTAAAAGGGTACTCGCGGGAATATTCCGCTTGGCGTCGGTTGCATCATTTGTGGCGACTTTATCATCTGCGCCGGCGAAATGAATAAGCACCATATAATTTAAAAACAATTCGCTAGTTGTCGATTATTTTTAAAACGAACCTATTCATTAAAACCTAATAACAAGTATTTATCATTAGAATGCAAGTATTTATTATAAAGATCTCAAATGCTTAGCCATCTTAAATCTGTAATGCTAATCTATTGTTTCTTAACATTTATCAGATAATCTACACTTTTATTTTTAATTAAAAGAAAAGGAATACAATAAGACAATTTTAAAATGCTACAGGACAGTATCTGTTTTACTCTTTGCTATGATTTTTTCCCAGTAAATTTTAAAGATGTCAGGCCGTTTATTTTAATTTTGTAAAAATATTTACTTTAACAATCATGTAATTTTTTTCTTTTTTAAAAAAAGGATGAATTCTTAGTAAAATAAGAGAATTTGATTTGCATCGTACGGTGAAGCAACACAAGAGGGGTAACCGCGACGATCTCGTAATTTTAAACTACAGTCAAGTGACGACCTGACACTACCATCTCCAAACTTCCACACCAAGCCAACGGGAAGACTTGGTGCCTCGACAGATCTAACATGTACCGGCCCATCTACATGGTGAGTTTTCATTGCAACAAGGATTTGAGACTGCAACTCAACAAAGCCAGCCACGAGTACGAGACCGTGACAACTCGTCAACCACGGCCCTGTAAAATAGATGAAATAGAGGATGTATATAAAGATTTTCTTTATCTGTTTCCTCTGTTGGTTGCATTTCATTATGTGAAAAACTATATATACTATATTACCCAATCAAGCAATCTGGTTTTAAAACACACAATATGAAAAATTATAAAGTAATTACTACGCGTGTAGTTATATTTAAACTCAAACTCAGTAGCGCAACAGCCCATGAGGGCCAGGGCCTACTGCGCCCATCTCAGTATACGTGACCATTGGGCGCGCTGAGGTGCATGAGCAGATGTCTCGATCAGGAGGTCAGTCTGAAGAGAAACCCCCAGTATTTTATTCCTCAAGCAAGCTTGGTACTCATTTTATCGACCCACTGAAGGGATGAAAGGCTGAGTCGACCTTGCCCAGCCCGAAGATTGAACCCCGAACCTGTGGTGGGGAAGCGCGATACGCTACCACTCGGCCTCGTAGTTATATTTACAAAGTGAAAATTGGAAGAACTACACAATAAATAAGTTAAAACATTACTGAAGTTTTTTTAATGCCACCAGAATAATCACAGAAAGCAATTGTCTTAAACAAGTTTTGTATCGATCAATAGCGTAACGGAGAAAATTTGGGCCCACTTGCACTGATGGGTTTTGGACCCCCAAGGCCGATTTTACAAAGGACAGGCCAATCATTCTTTGGGCTCCCCGCAATGCGTGGGTATACGTTATGCCTCTGATCTCGATCTACGTGAACGAGTAAGAGTAGAATTATAAACAATCAGTATGCATTAAACTATTAATGCCTATTTCAGAGATGGCGAACCAATGGCACGCGTGCCATTGATAGCACGCGACGCAAAATTTTGGGCACGCCGCCGATCAAGTTCACTAAGAAGTACAGCAAACAAACGTGAATGATCGGTCACGGTGCGCAGCCGAGGCCGGTAGCGAAATTTGGGAAACATGGAATTCACTTTTAGATACATTTAACTGTTTGAAGAAGCTAGATCATACTATTTGAACCATATGTTTATCTACCTATGTCTGCGAGTCATTATTTTCAGAGATGAATAGCATCGAAGATTCACATAAAAACTGTTTGGCAAGTAACTCCAATTCAGCATGCATTCTGCTAAAAGTAACATTTGTTGTTGTTGTTTCTTATCCCCGAGATCAGCAGAGCTATATCAGATCCATGAGTCCATTCACCCTGAAGAAGTCCAAGCCACCTCAAGTCCTTCAGACTGCCTCACCGTGGCGAGAGGGTGACACTGGACGGAGTGGGCGAAGTACGTCGGGAGTGTATTATCCTGGTAGGGTCACCCAAGGCGTGAAGGCCACTCCTCTATGTCCAGGGCTTCGGAGCTAAGTCAGTTTTCTTTCGCCGATGCTCCAGGTCTCTGACCATAGAAGCTGCCTCTTATCCCATCCATATAAAAACGCAACATCTTACAACTCTTAATATAAGATATTTATCATCTAATCTGCAACAACAGAAGTCACAGTAATGTTGCTTTAATTTGAATTGCACTTATAACTAAAACGTGTACTACTATACCGCAAAATGTATTATTTCGCAGAAAATAAAGAGTTTTTTGAATTTTGTTAGTGTTTAGTTTTATTATTTTTTCTATATACACAAGACAAAATCATTTGATGCTACGTATGTACCTCACTAAACATTTTTGGTTCACTCCTAGGAGAGCCCCCACCCTTGGCGCGAACTACTTTGGTTGGCGATAATTGCGCCGTCATGGTAACCTTGCTTTTAAATACAACATATGGCAACCCTAACTTTTTCTAGAATTTTCGTCATTTGTGGGCGCGCATTTCAAATTTCATTTTGTTGTTGGGCACCGGGTTGAAAGTATGGCTGCGCTTGTAAGTGAATACACGTTAAAATTTTTTACGTTATTGAATGCTAGAAGCAAGAAAGAATTGATTGGTGTATGAAAGAAGGATTAATTGCTTCAAGTTATGAATGTCCTAAATGTAATGAGAAAATGGGATTAAATGAACGAAAGAGTGTTGTTTTGATGGATTTGAATGGAGATGTCGAAAAAAAAAAAGGTGTGAATACGCATGATGTTTGCAGAAGTATAAGAAAGAATTCGTGGTTTTCCAATAGTAAGTTAATCGGCAATAAAAACGTTTTCTCCGTAATCACACCAGCCACGCAGAAGGCATGTTCGACCATTACCTCGCTGAGTATTTATGGCGTCTCGCGATCACTCACTCAGCGACGAGACTTTTCAGAATTTTTTAAAAGCAGTTGTTACACTTTACCCTCCACTTGGGAAGGATCAACAATAAGAAAGTAAGTGCTGTTGTTATATTTTTTATCTTAAATGTTAAATTTCTGTATTGTTTACATGTATTTTCATTGCGCATCCATCTTATACTGCTATATTTACTTGTCACCGTTGTCGGGTTTGCTTGGCGCCATTTCGTTTTCGCTTGGCGCTTTTTCCGGTTTGGCGCCAAGGGTGGGGGCTCTTCTAGGAGTTTACCAAATTTTTTTTACAAAAAATGACACATTGATCCACATAGGTTTGCCACCCCTTGCCGATTTGTATATTGCCACAGAACTCCCCCAGTTCACATCAGGTAAAGCAGGGGTTGGCAGACTTTTCCAGGATACGGGGTACTTCTAATTTTTTCAAGGTGTTGCGATCCACCCAGTGGCGTAGGTGTAATGAGTTGAAAGGAAGCATACAATACAGTTAGACCTCCATTTTATGAACTTCTATTTTACGAATTTCTCTATTTAGCGAACCAAAAACATTTCAAGATTTTCTTCGTAAAATTACCTCGAAATAGCGAAGTACATTTTTTATTCAACGAAATTTTCTCTCATGATTCGATTTTTTTCAATCATACTTTTAAAAGCACCGTATTTACTCGAATCTAAGCTGCACATTTTTTCCCGAATGTTAATGTTACTGAAAATAGGGCGTGGCTTGGAATCGAAGGCAAAAAAAAATTTGGTGGATGGGGTATTTAGAACAATTACAGCTTCATGCATGTATTTAAATGTTTATAATACTTATAAAATAATTAATTATTCACTTCATATTAGTTTTCCTTTTAAATTTATTTTAATTTCATAAAGTTGGATATTGATAAACCGTTTTAGATTATTTTTCAATTGTCACAAAATCTCGTTGAGAATTTGGGGCGTGGCTTAGAATTGCTGGCGGCTTAGATTTTAATAAATACGATATTTCTGGACTCTCGTTTAATGAAATGATTGTTAGGTCTTAGTGAAGGCGGTCACTCAAAAATGTCTTGGCGGTCGACCGGTCGATCACGATCGACTTAATGTTTACCTCGGAGGTAAAGGGATACGAAAGTAGATTCTTCTGTCTGACCTTATAGTTTCGGAAGTTTTCAAAGATTTTATTTGCTATGCAAAGGAAATCCATGTTCATTGCTACGGCAATGAAATCTATCAGAGCTATGTTAGAAAAATAATGAAAAAACTCTCCATAGAAGCGGAGGTTAATATTATATACCAGTTCTGCCGAGGTGGTACCGATGTCTTCTTAGAAAGCTGTGCACATCTCCAACTATACAGCCTGCCCCCTCCTTTCCCGCTATGCAGGAATTGCGGAGGTGTACGCTACGCCACTGACGCAACAAATGTATTTTGACCCTCCCCCCCTTTTTCCAAATCTGTATCCGTTAAAATACTCAAGATATTTATATAAACGATTCTACGCTTTTTTTTTTTTTTTTTTTTTTGGCAATCCAAATACTGCCTTTTATTCAACTCATTATACGTTCTCAATTGCGTCGCTGATTTCAAAATACATTTTCTCGAACGACACTCGATGCTTAAATATAAGTAGTTTAGTGAAAAAAAACTACTTTGTGATAGATGTCAAAATCAATTTTTATTAAGTGGGCATGCATTTGAATGGTGTCAAGAACATGCTAACTCAGCGCAAATTGACGTCATAAATATATCAATCCATTCAACACCAGATACGGTTGTGATAGAAAGAAAAAAGGGCCATCGATTACGAATTCATTTCATAATATCGATTATTAAAGTAACTCGAACTGTAAATGTAAAAAGGAGCAAAAGTTTCAATAAGAAGAAAGTAGTATCTTAGAAATTCAGCTTGAAAGTGAAAAATATTCTTGTAATTTTAAATAAGGTAAATTGTTTCATGTGTGAATTTTTTATAATCTTCCGCTTTCATGTAAAACTTTCCATTTAAAAATAAAAAAATTTGGATTAATTTGTAATAAGTTAAACATTTTCAATTTAATTTCAATGCATTTTCTTAATTTTTTTTATCTATTTAAGAATACAAAAAAAAAAAAAACACAAGTAATATAAAAAAAAATTTAAGTCAATTCCTTCTTAGATCAACAAAGAAAAAAATTATTTTATCTACTTCCTATTAAATAGTTACAATTAATATAAATATGCATGTACATATGGCAGAATCACAACATTAAGTGGTAATTATTTTTTATTAATTATCATTAAATTATTGTATTGTCATTCAAAACACACACAATCGTGTCTATAAAATTTCAGTTCAACAGCATGCTTTAAAACGTGAGAAAAAAAACCTTTTCAAGTTTTGACACAAATCGCCAAAAGGGTCGCTAATAATGATTTGAGATTCCCATTTGATAAAAAGTACAAAGGCATAATCGTTTCAAAAATCTGTTCAATTGAACTTATTTTAAAAGAATCTCTGGTTATTTTGTTTATAAATAAATTAAAATAATACATAATTTCTTTTGATAAAAATTAAATTTTGAAAAACTTCCAAGAGAAATTTTATTTTCTTAACATAATTTTATACAATCGAAAGTAACCACGTGACAATTTGTTTTAACTCACAGCTACACTCTTTTCCGCTCAGGTCCCCATAAATCCGTATCATTTAAAATGTTTCGAATGATTTACATATGTGAATTCCCTTTTCACCAATACTTTGATACACCCTTTCACCAATACTTTTGATACACCTTTGTCAATTTAATAAGAATTTTAACTAAGACAGCTTTAGAATAAATTTTATGTAAATGTAAATGTCATTCACTATGCAGAAATAAATTCCACGAAAGTGTGTAACCTTTGTTTAACCTTTAAGGCTGATAAGAGGATGACATATTAAACATATTTTGGATGGTACGATAAAATTTCAGGAATACACCTTAACAAAATGACAGCTTCCAATTTGCATCAGAATTGCTGCAGAAATGCAGTAAGTTTGTTCAAACTGTAGAATTAATTAGAAAATATCAATGCTAAGGTCTCAAAATGAGTTCGACTGCGCCAAAACAAGTACAGAAGATAGAACACTTTGCCATGCCTATTTTGCATACCAGATATTGGAGAAAATAATACTAGTGTTGTGTTGAAAGAACAGTTTTGAACAAATCAAGTGATTTAGAATTGACTTTATGACTCTGATATTTTAGAGTGGTAAGTGGCCACGGTAACCTAGTGGTCAAAGTAACGGACTCGTGGCCGGCGTGTCATGAGTTCGAGCCTAGTACCACTAAAGATTCGCCATGTAGAGGGGCGACGCACGTTAAATCTGTTGAGGCTTAAACTCCTTCCGTTGGTGTGGTGAGGAAAATAGGACAGGGGGTGTCAGCTCAGGTGTCGTCCTCGTCACTTGAACATGGTTCAAAATTACGAGATCTGTCGCCAGAAGCCCTGGAGTAGCTGAATAGTGCGGCATAAATATTCACTTACTCACACCCTACTGTCTCTGACCTTTGATGAATAGAAAAATGCATTTAAGATACTAAATACAATTTAAAAAAAAACTAGTCAAGTACAAGATTGGAAGTCTATTCCTTTTCAAAAATTGACTTATATATTTGAAATACAGTGAAAATCATTTGACACGAAACTGATGGGACTAAAATATTTTTTCGTGTTAAAGGATATTGCAAAAAAAGCAAACATATATTTAACCCAATTAAGTTTATTAGAGTACATTTTATTTACACAGACGTGTATATATGCACGTATTTAATAAAAATCAATGAAATAAAAACATTCACAAGAACTTAATGAAATTTAATACAATATTTTCGCATTTTTTAAAAACAAAACATTTATTCAGTTTTCGGAAAATAATCTGATGTTTTTCTTTGCATTGTCTTTTTTAGCATCGAATTGTCGATTGTTCCATTTTGTTATTTATTTCACTCGTAGAATGTACTTCTTCAAGGGTGTGTCAGAAAATCAGTTTCCCTCGTCGACTGTGGTGAGAGTTGTGTATGAAAGTTGAAACATAGAATGAGACATTAAAGATAAGACATAAGTTGTTTTTCTCCACATAAGTACCAAGTACATTGAGACATTTGTCATACCGCTTGATAAGTTTCAAAAGTCCCCACCGCAGAAAAAACTCAGATCCTTGCATACGGAAGAAGAGTTTAACAGCTTGTTTGACTTCAGCATTGCTTCCAAAGCGCCTTCTTCTTCAAAGCCTTAAACAAATTAAAGTCACTCGGTGCGAGATCAGGACTGTATGGTGGATGGAGTAGGTGCTTCCAACCAAGAGTTTCAATATGATTTTGCGTTGCCGTCGCCGAGTCATCCAACAACAGAACGACAGATCTGAGAAACACAGGCCTCTTTTTCCGAATCACCTCTTTCAATTTCGACAGGGTGACACAGTACCGCGTAGCGTATACCTTATGTACTAACGAATAATGTATCGATGTCTTGTGCGTTCACCTGCTGTGTCGTCTTTCACTCATAGCCGTTAAACTCTTCTTCCGTATGCAAAGGCCTGAATTTTTCCTGGAGGGCTTTTTGAAACTTATCAAGCGGTATGACTAATGTCTCAATGTACTTGATACTTAAGTAGAAAAATAAAGTTATGTCTTATCTTTTTTCTCATTCTATGATTTAACTTTCATACACAACTCTGTTCACAGTCGACAGGGGAAACTTATTTTCGAACTCCCCCTCGTAAATAACTGCACAAGATGTTCCTCATTTTGGATGATGTGGGAACAGGAACGGTATTATTTATTTTATTTTCATCGTTGAAATCTACATCAATGATATTTTTTGAGCTCTGAACAATCTCCAAAATGTCTTTGCCAGCCTTAATTGGGGTTGTGCACACATTATCATCCTCTACTGCAATGAATTCTTCCAACGGTGCAGAAGGACAGTCCAACAAAACTTTCTCAAACATTTCATTAAGTATCGGCTCAGTTTCTATATTCTCCTCCTCCATTTTTTCATGTTAAGTGATTTTAGTTTCATTTTAAGAGGGGGGAACGAATGGAAATACATAGTTGTTTGTCGGGGCCGTTGCATTATTTCTTGTTACCCGATATTTTGTCTTAAGCTTTTTCCCTTTAAATGTATTCCACTGTATTTTAACTTTTAAATTGTGTTCGAAAAGCTTATATTAATTATAATAGTATTACCAACTAATAAATCTAAAAGAAAATTGTTCTCAAGATGTTTTTTTCTGAAAGACCAATTAAGTATAATTAAAAAATCGGGACTTATTTTGAATAGGTAAAAAGAAAATGCAAAACCTTTTAGGAAGTTAGACTCATATTATAAGATTAAATTAGATCAGCAAATTATTACTTAGTTTAAACGAAAGATTTCATATAATATCAATCATAAAAAGTTAAAGAAAAAGTTAACAAACTTTTAACTTGAGATAAACAGAAAATAATTAAATATGCAAAGTTCGAAGCGTTTGCATTTAATATATTTAAAAATTACTTGTGGCAGAGTTTCAATACGAATCCATCGCTGTTTGAAAATCCATTCAACAAACAATTAAAAAAATAATGCTTAAAAAAATCATTTTTAGTTCAAAAAGAAAATATTTGTTCTACCCTAAGTAACAAGCGGGTGTAATGAAAACGTTCAGGAATCTGTATTTTTAGAAATCGCCCTCTGTTGTTGTTGTTGTTGTTGCATGCCTCCATAGGTCAGCAGTGCTAGACCAGGTCTATGTCATCGTACACTTTCAGAAAGTCCAACACCAGCAAGGGATCGTCTGCTAAATCCTGCTTGGTGAGCCCTAGGCACTCTAGGATGTGAGCAGGCGTGGCCGGCTCAGAAGAACAATTTGTGCACATTTCAAAAGCTCATCCTTCGGAAAATTTCATTGTTTTGATATGGCCACTTCGAAAGCGGGCTAGAAGAGTTTGATCCTGTTTTGTAAAACCGTGAGCCAGAGAACCTCTAGGACGAGAACACTGATACCAATGGTGCTCTGGGGGGTGTAATCCAAGCGGTCTTATTCTGGTGTTTAGTTCTAGAGAAAATCTCCAAAAAGGTGAGGGGCGTTGAAGGCTCTGGTTTTTCGCAAGCGCCAGCCTTGGCCAAAGTGTCTGCAATCTCATTTCCCTCTAGATCTATGTGAGAGGGAATCCACTGCAGATGAATTTGATGCCATGTGGAAAGTCGTTTTAACTTGGTGAGTATTGACACTCCAACATTATCTCTCACACTTTGCAAATTGGACAAGTGCTGCATTGCACTTCTACTATCAGACATTATCCAAATCTCTTTTCCATTTGGAAGAGATGCAAGAGAGCCAAGGGCCTCATCAATGGCTATTAGCTCACTGCGAAAAACCGAGCAACCGTCTGGATTTCTCCTCTGGATTCTTAAGAAATGGTCTTGCGATTTGATGTAAATTCCTCTGCCAGATCGATAATAATCGTCTCTACTGCCATCCGTATAAACCTGAACGGGGTCCAATTGGTATATCTCCAATTCTCTCTAGAGCTAATTGTTTTAAATAGGCAGGAAGGTCTGCTTGTTTATTCACGTGTACTGGTAATTCTGGATGGAAGAAGACCCCGTTCAAGATCATCCGCTGGGTCAAGACATTGTGACAGATGATGAGGTTCCACAGAATCGCCCTCTAACTAAAACTAGCACCTATACTTCATTAAAAAAAATCGAAAAAGGCACTCGCTTTAAGTATTTTAAGTTTGTGTGTGTGAAGTAATAATCAGATTCTTATTTTTAGTATCAATCTCTTTGTATGCTGGCTGCCAAAATATTAAATCCACGCTTGAATGAATGCATGATTTGAAAAATACAGGTATATACATATTTTTAAAAGTCTACGTTCATAAAAATTACTTATAACCATTATTTTATAAAAATATTTTAGAATCGAATACAACAAGGATTAATTTCCCTCTCTCACTCGTACAAACCCTTTGGCGCAAATTAATGTGAGATAATACGGAGAAAATTTTTTTAAAACCGTTAAAAGATCAAATGGAAATGTATAAAAGGTAAATGAAAAAAAAATAATAACCAATAATTTAACCTATTTTTAATCATCCTACCTCATATATAAAATATTTTATCATCTTTTTAACCACATTCCTACACTAAATTCCCCAAAATTCTCGACGCTCTCCTCCCCTTCTGTGCCATCGCGCTCAATTCAACTCTGGCTTGCATCGATTACTAACCATCGACGTATCCTTACCGTCACAATGACGTCTTTTGACGTCACGACAGCGCCTCGACCAATAGCGTCGTTCGCCTTACCTTCGGCTCTGCGCTCGTTAAAACAGATTGTATTTTTACAAAATCGTGGAGTTCGCGCGGGGTACGCTAAGACTTTTCGGAGGGGGAGGGGGCTCTAACGTAAGGGGGTGACGGAATTACAACAATGGTGTTACGTCACTGATTTAAAGTTTGAAACTTTGTTGTAAGAAGCTTCGAACTACGCCTAATCTTAACGAACAGAACTTTTACTTCTGATTGAAAAATAAATTACAGAGTAGAAATTGTGAAAATACTAAAATAATAAATTTATATACGTAACGAAAACTATATATTATATAAACTTAAAATTATGTATATACAATGCGTAATTTTATTGGATTGTGTGGGACTTTTTTTTTCTTACTGAAACCAGCTCTTTGGAATGAAATATGAAACATTTTGGTGAAGTACTGTGCTAATATATAGATTTTAAAATGTTTTTTTCCCATTACATTGAGGAAGAGGCTGCCTGCGAGAAGCCCAATGCAAACTAGCCTTTGCAGAAAAGTTGTCAGAAGATATAAGATCAAAATTAAAATTCGTGTTGGCCAGGTAGCACAAACTGTCAGATGATTGAGAGTGAGTGTTTAATTAGCATCGCCTTATAAAGCAACAAGAGGGTTATTAGCAACAGACCTCGTAATATTAAACCCTCATCAAGTGACGAGACCGACACCTAAGCTGGCATCCCACTCTCTTAACTTCCAAACCAAGTCAACGAGAGGATTTTGAGCCTTGATAAATTTAACAAACACTAGCCCCTCTCTCTACGTGGCGGGTCTTCAGGCGCACTAGGGTTCGAACTCCTGGCACTCCAACCACGAGTTGGTCTTAAGATAAAGGAAATCGAAATGAACCTGGTGTAACGGATTGGGTATGTTTCATCCTATCGTTAAATATACTATCTGAATTTACATATAACCAAGAATCACCCTACCCAAAAAAGTAGGTCAGTTAAATAAGATATTTGAAATTATCGCTAAGCGCCATTTTTCAATTCCTACTATTAGTTCACTCTCTCCCTACATACATATATATGTAGGGAGTATATATATATATATATATATATACATATATGTAGGGAGTATATATATATATTATTCAGATTTTCTATCGTTAATAAAATACTTTCTATTCATCCAATCAAGTTCAAACGAATATTTTTAAACTTGTAATGGATAATACTTTTTCAAATATTAATTCATTAATTAAATTTAATTAAATTAATTACCGGTTTTCGACGCGAACTTAGATTCATCTTCATTGTTGTAACAATGTAACTGTTAAAACAACGACAAAAGTTGGCGTCGGAAACCGGTTTTTCAGCCAAACTAGCCAAACCGGGTGTGCATTGTTACAACAATGCAGACAAATTATGTACTTCTTTCAATTCCTACTATTAGTACACTCTTTCATTATATATATATATATATATATATATATATTTGTATGTATGTATATGTCCAGATTTTCAATCGTTAATAAAATAATTATATTCATCCATTCAAAGTAGGAATTGACTTAAATTTATTTTTTTTTTATATTACTTGTTATGTTGTTTCAGATTTCTTTATAAAGCCTTCTTTTCAACTTATCTTTTTATCTTTTTTTAAAAATATTTTTGCAATACATTGAAACAAAACGTGTTAAACATAACCCTCATATTTGCATAAATTTAACTTAAAACAAATCTAACCATTCCATTATGATTGTGTTTCTTTAATGTGTTCACAACCTTTGCTTTAAACTTCATAAAATTAAACTGTCCTTTTAATCTTTGGTTGCATTTTTAGCTTTTTGGTCCATTTCCCCCTGAAATATTCTCTTGGATATACTTAATTCCGATAATTTCTTCTTTTTTCCCCTGCTAATGGTTCCTCTTATGATTTGACTTGACTTAGATTAACTTTCCTTCAATATTTGAAAGTTTGCCGCCTTTTCAATAGAAAAAAGATATATATCATTCTTACATATAACGAGTGAAAAAAAACTTGAATTCAAACTAAAAGGGGAAAAAATCTAGCTTTAAAATAATTAATTCTAATTGCTATTCGCACTTCGTAAAATGTAACAATATTTTATTCCCTTTTTATAACTCGGAAAATTTATAACGCATAATTCATAGCAAGCTAACCTTAACAATTTTTTTTCTGTAAAACTAATTTCACTGCTCATATACTAACTACGCACGATAGCTGTAGTTAAGAGTGACAGATCTGGCTATGACTCTTCCGTTCAGTGGTTAAAACCAGGGCTTCGAACCGTACTTTTTTTCGTTCCGGTTTTGTTTCAGTTAAACTGAAAAATACAGTCGGATCTCTATATAACGAAGTCGCTAAATCCCAGAAAAAAGTTCGTTATATGGAAAATTCGTTATGTAGAGGTTCATCTTTTAATATATATACTTTGTAAACCACATAAAATTTTTTTTAAATTCTTAAACACCACATATATTAAAAAAAGAAATTATTCACACCTTTTTTAAAACTAATATATGTTAATTTTATGTATCTTACCCATCAAAAAAGAAAAACTGCAAGGAAAGCAAGAAAAAAGAATGTCGAAGAATTCACTGCACTTTCAATATTAAGAAAATAATTTTATACTAAAATTAATGAATTTTAAGGACATTTTATAATTTAAAGCTTACACACACAAGTAATATTAAACATATATATACATTATTTTATAATTAGAACACGGGGACACGGGACAATTCCACTGAGGGTGAAAGAGGATATCGAAGATGTTTCTAGTGAACTGGGCAATGGGGGTTAAAGGTTGCACTTCTTGGATGAAACGTTCACAGGTCTATTGCTCTCGGCGAGTTAGGATCTAATAAAACCATTTCAAGATTGATGACCACCATAAAATGTGTTAAAGAGAGAATAACTTGAAATATTTTCTGAAATACTTTAAAAAAGGAAGAACAAAAATTGAATCCCAAAAGAAAAAGTTCGTTATATAGAAAATGCACTTCGCTATAGAGAGGTTATTTTACGAAGAAAATCGTGAAATGTTCAAAGTTCCAGGAAAAAGTTCGTTATATAGAAAAATTCGCAATATTCGACTGAAGTTTCAGGCAAAACTGAAATAGAAAAGTACTAGTGAACATCAAAACAGGAAATCGAGCAGCAATGTACATGTGAGGATGATAATCATATGGTTGACGTTAAATTAGAAAATATTGATAAATTTTTCTTACAGTAGCGTTTTTCAAAGTGAGGGAGGGGGGGTGCGAGCATATCGAAAAATCAAAATGTTATTTAAAAACATTATTAATTTACTGAAAGAGAGGAAGGAAAACGAAATAAATTCTGACATATTAAAAATAATAAAAAACACATTTATATTGATTCAATCTAGATATATATTATAAATGCGAAAGTTTGTAAGGATGTTTGGGAGTCTTTCACGCAAAAACAACTGAATGGATTTTAATGAAACTTTACAGTAATATAGCTTATACATCAGAATAACACATAGGCTATAATTTATAGCATAGACTATAATTTATAAAGATTTGTGAAAAGTGTCCAAAATATAACGATATTTGACAAGTAAGTAGGAAAACATTCTGCCATCTGCAAGCAATTCTGGCTTGCGCTGCAAAAAAGCCCACGTCATATCTTTTGTTTGTGAAAGAAAACTCTTTTTGTTTTGGCTACGCAAGGCGCTCGCTTCTAATTAATTCCTGTAAACAGCATAATCCCTAATTTATTTGATTTCAGAATAAAACTAAGTTTTGAAGGGAGAGGTTGTTATAAATCTCTCTTTATTTTAATGTTTTTTTTTATGATTTTATTATGCACATTTGGTAGTAAGAAATTGATCTTTTTTCCAAATAAATGCTTTTATCAGTTCTGATACTTAAAAAGTAAATAAACTTTCTTTTTCACACTGCATCATTTGGACAAATTTTCAAAATTTGTTTGTGGTTAGTAGTTAATTATAACGCTATAATTTTAATTGTATAGGCAGATATAATTATTTTTACACTTAAAAACGCAATAACTACTGTACTGTACTTTTTGGAGTGTGAGAGTAAGTGAATATTAATGTTTGGGCAACGGATCACGGGTAATTTTAAACCATGCTCAAGTGACGTGGACGACACCTCAGCGGGCACCCTCTTCTCCTAACTACCACACCACACCAACTTAGAAGAAATATTCTACCAATACTTAGCAGGAATATTCTTTGAAATCCACTCTTCCAAGATATATGGCAGCACGGGTCTTATGATGAGTATTTTAGAGGGGAAGGCGAACAGTTTTGCAGAAGATATGCGTTTTCAGCGGATTGCAAAGATTATTATTTTTGTCCCGAAAAAATAGTTTATGTCAAAATTTAAGTGTCTTATGTTTTTGTATGTTAATGAAGACTTTAGAAAACGATTTGATTATTTATTTTAAGTGAACGGTGTATATAATTTTACAGTGGGATATCTTTAATTAATTTATTAACTCTAACGCATAAAATTTCCCAAAGTGTAGTATTTTGTTTATGTATGCCCCTTAATTTTCAATGTAGTGCAGTGTTTCTCAAACTGTGGGGGGCGCCCCCTAACCCTACAAGGGGGGGCGCGAGTATATCGAAAAGTCCAAAACAAAAAATTATTTAAAAAAATTATTAATTTACTGAAAGTAAGCGTAACAAAAAATACAATTCTGACATAATAAAAATAAATAAATAAACATTTACATTGATATAATACACTTAAAAATATATCAGTATTACACACTGTGTTTCATAATTAATTCAACAGTACTAAGTTAACAAATTTAATAATTACCAGTGACCCTATGCGTATGCCATAAAATTTAATATGAAATTTAATACTTATCTTGATAATTTGTACGGTATATTCTTAAAGCCGTATTGCAGCTTTAAAGTTAAAGTATATAATTACTGCTTTCAATACATTGTTATTGTATAAGGGGGGGCGATGAAAATTATGACTGAAAATTGGGTCGCAAATACTGGAAGTTTGAGAAGCACTGATGTGGTGATCCAAAAAAAAAATATTGCATGAAAAAAACTGCAGTAAATCATAATGCGGTAGTTAAAGCATTAACGTGCATCACGCCCCTACACGGCGGGTCTTACAAAGCTCTAATAAATACGGGAGGCTTGATGAAAATTATGTTTGAAAATTGGTTCGCATATATTGAAAGTTTGAAAAGCACTGGGTTACAGTAACAAAATGATATTCGAACCGAAATTATCCGATATTTTTCTTGGTTGAGTTCCGGTTTTCGTTTCGACAAAAATAACGGTTTTTTCGGTATTCGGTTCAGTTCAGTTTCGGTTCGGAGCGCTGGTTAAACTGATCAATTTCGAAAGAATTTTGATTTGTGACTCTAAGCAAAGTTTTTCTTGAAGGAAGTTTTTTCTCGATATTTTGATGCTTACAATTTGAATAAAATTGCTTAAAAGTCAAACTAAATTTAAAACAAATCTTAATTTTATTTATTTAATTAGTTTTCACGTAAAATTCAATCTTTGTTGTTGTTGCTTATGCCACCTGATCGACAGTAATATCAGATCAAGGTCCACGAAATTCATCGCGGATAAGGGATAGATTTTTACGCTTGTCGTAAGCCTTAGCTTTGAACACCATGCAGGTGACAGTACTATTTTGTTCGGTTGCACCCTAATTTTGAAGAACACCCTTGGGGTGGTCAGGGGCCTCCCATATCTCTTCCCCTTCCACCAACCTCACGAGAGGATTTGCGGTTCGATGGCTATTTAGAGGACCCTAATGCCGTGAAGGCACTATACATTTACAAACATCCATGCCTTCTTGATTCGAACTCAGGCTCTGCGGCGCCGCCGTCACCGTTACTAACCACTACACCGGATGAGTGGCAATCTTTAAAACACACACACACAAGTAATATAAAAAAAATTTAAGTCAATTCCTACTTAGATCAACAAAGAAAATTTTTATTTTGACTACTTAATTATCATTAAAGCATCGTATTGTCATCCAAAACAATCGTGCATATAAAATTTCAGTTCAACTGAATGCTTTAAAACGTGAGGGGAAAAAAACCTTACCAAGTTTTGACGCAAGTCGCCAAAATGGTGGCTAAGTCACCAAAAATGGTGCCAACGTGGGCTGTATTTGTAATTCTTTAAATAATTAGTTTTAATCAATTAATTTTTATTAATTATTATTAAAAATTACTCTTTTGTCATCCAAAATAATCATGTATATAAAATTTCAGCTCAATAGAGCTCTTTTTAATGTATTTCATTAACGATTGAAAATTCCACCAAGATAAATAAATAAATAAATATACAGAGAGTGTGAGCTAATAGTAGGAATTGAAAAAGTAATTAAAAGAAAGAAGCATATAATTTTTACAAAACATATTTTTTGCCATTTATTACGCGTAAAATATTCAGCAAAATTAAATTCAAAGTTATTTAGTGTTTCATAAAGTTACATTTTTATAATTTTCTTTCATATTTATTTCTTACCTTTTTCTGTGATCTTTCTATTCCACATTCTGTTTAATGATATTCATCTTTCCGTATTCACTATTATAATTCGTGAATTATATTAGAAGTCCAAAATCTTGCTCACAAGTGTCTCATTAAGCTACATCAAGTAGGATTATTGTGCACTTGGTACAAAAGGATAAGAATAATCGAATAAGAGAAAGTCTTGTGGAAAGTGGAAGATCTTTTCAAATACTTTTTGTGTGCAGAAGCGGACACATAAAAGGTTTCAAAACATAATAGTTTTTAAAATGTTATAAAATAAAGAAATAAGATAAAATAATTGTAATAGAAGTTGCATTTCATTTTAAACTGTGCATGCAATGGCAATGAGATTTCTATGAGACATCCAGGATGAAGAAAATTAAGGTAAACTAGAAAAAAATTAAATAAAGTATGTGATTTGGGCAGAAATTCCAATTAGGTTGGGGAAAAAGAAATCCACTATTTTTGCATGAAATTCATGACTTTATTTAACATGTTTTGGATTGTCCGATTTGGGTCAAATATGCACCATTTTGTTGCATAATTTGTTGCCATTTTAAAGGTAGCTTCATAATGCCTTTCTCATTGAAGTCTTGGTCCTTATTGGCGAAATGCTCTAGTAATCGATTTTCCCAATCTTCTTTTGATCCCAATTTCTTATCACTCAGGCAGTTTTGCAATGGAGAAAAAGATGGCAATCGCTTGGTGCCAGGTCCGGACTATATGGTGGGTGTATTAAAACTTCCGAACCAAGCTCTCAGAGTTTCTAGCGAGTCACTACAGGCGTGTGTGGCCTGGCGTTATCCTGATGGAATACAATACCTCTTCTGTTGGCCAATTCTGGTCGTTTTTGGTCAATCGCTAGCTTCAAACGGTCCAGTTGTTGACAGTATAGATCTGAATTTAGTATTTGGCCATACGGAAGTAACTCATAATAAATTATTCCTTTCCAATCCCACCAAAGACACAGTAGAACCTTCCTGGTCGTTAGCCCTGATTTAGCTACCGTTTGAGGTACTTCACAACGCTTTGACAACAATCTTTTTCGCATAATATTGTCCTATGTGACCCATTTCTCATCCCTAGTCACCATACGTTTATGAAATGGATCGATTTCATTCCGTTTGGAGAAGGCTTTGCAGATGGAAATTCGATCCATCATGTGTTTTTGGTGTTAATTGGTGTGGCACCCAAACTTCGAGCTTCTTTTTGAATCCAACTGCGCAAATGGTTTAAAATTTGTTTTATGGTCAATCTTTAGCTCCTGGGCGATGCTGCGACTACTAACATGCCGGTCAACTTCGATTATTTCTGTGATTTTATCGACAGTTTCAACGACGGACCTGACTGTGCGAGGTGCATCTTTAACATCAAAAATGCCTGAACGGAATCGACGAAATTAGCTGTTACAGTATCGGCGCCATAAATACCATCCACAGTTTTAGCCATCTGGCTTGCATTTTCGGCTTTATCAAAGAAAAACTGTAAAATGTACCGAATTTTCGCTTTGTTGTCTTCCATTTTTAACACCCTGTAACTCACAACTGAATGGACCAAACAAAAAACAGCAAAAGATATTTTTAGAGTGAAATGTCATCTTGACAATGAGCCTAAATATGAAATTGTTTGATCGATACTTCACGAGATATCGACACTACAGCCATTTACCGAAAAATAATGGATTTCTTTTTCCTCAATCTAATATAATGTTTTCTTGCGTTTTTATTTTCTTTTTGATTCTTTGTTAAAGTAATGAGACGTTCAGTAACACTTTACCTGAGCTGAACTTACTAAATAGTAGATTAAAGATTTTTTTTAAAAAAAAAATTTCCAGTAAAAATACAAGTTAGTTGCTTTGTAGCATGTAGGCAACCTTTTCCTAATATATGTCTAGCATTCTGTGTGTTTTTCAATTCCTACTATTAATTCACACACTCAACCTCCATTTATATTTTATATATATATATATATATATCTTGTTCAAATTTTCAATCGCTAATAAAATACTTTTCATTCATTCACTCAAGTTCAAATACATTTTTTTAAACTTGAAGTGAATGACACTTGATGTTAATACAATTTTTTAAATATTTATGCATTAATTCTACTTAATTAATGAATAAATTGTAACAAACAAAAATAATAGTCCAACATCATATATAAAAAGGAAAATCGCTTGTTGTGTCTCTGTAGCGTAATGAATAGCGTATTGAACTTATATAATCTGAAGGTCGTGAGTTCGAATCCCACCTGAGATGGCCTAATTTTTGAGAATGTGAGTTCTTTTTACTTTCCTATTTTATTGGAAAAATTAAATTTAATTAATGAATAAATAATAAAACACAAACAAACAAAAATAGTCCAACACCCTATATAGAAAGGAAAATGGAAAATTGCTTTCTATTTTGCCGGTTAATATTGTGGTTCTGTCATATGTATATATATATACATATTTATATTAATTGTAATTATTTCATAAAAAATAACTAAAATAAAATTTTTCTTTGTTGACCTAAGTAGGAATTGACTTAATTTTTTTTATATTACTTGTTTTTAAATCAAGTCCATAGCTGAAAATGGCATTCATTGTCACTCTAGCACAGGAGTCAGCAAATGGTGTTTTTTCACATATTTAAAAACATTACGTATTATTAAAAACATAATTATATCTATATTATGATAATGTGGGACTGTATATATATAGTTAAGTTGTTGATATATATATATATATATATATATCAATAATTTAACTATTTATATACAGATATATATATATAGATATAGATATAGAACTATATATATATATAGTTAAGTTATTGAAAAATATATTGTTAAAAAAATTATTGATAAATATATATATACATTAAGCCTTCGATTGTATTCAAAAAATTTTTTTATTGTCATTAAGGGCAGTGTTTCCAGATCGTGCGATTTTTCGCGAATTTTGCTACTTTTTAAAGCTTTCCGCTACTTTTTTTTATCCTATTGCTACTTAGCGAATTTTTGCTACTTTACTTGAAGATCCCGCTACTTTTTGCTACTGTCATCCATATATAAAAGCATTGGAACAAGTTTCGAAAAAATCGCAAAGAAAAAAATACTGGCTTTAGTACCCTAAGAAAACATGAAGTTGCAGTATGTTTCACCACTCCGAAAACACATGCACATGTGCACATGCCTAGCACATGTTGTAATTTCTCTCCCCTCCTCCCCACCGCCACGAATCGCAGCCTATCCAAGAGGGACTCCCTTTTTCCGCCACTCCTGTCCACTGCAAGTTGTAGAAAAAAAGAAATAGGGACTCTTTCCAATCCCGATAGAAGCATGAAAATGAAACATGTAATATTCTTAAAAAATAGGCTTAGAGAGAATTTCTACATAAATATTAAACTGGAAAAGTAATTTGAAAGGACAAATTCTTATAGAACTAAGTAAATTGTATAATTATCATCAACGCTACTGCATTGAATTGAAGAATAAAAATCTATTTTTGTAATTGACTTACGTTGCAGCACTGGACTTATAAAAAATGACAAACAATGACAAAAGTAAGCACTTGAAATCTAGAGAGATTATGAGATAAAAATCTGATTAAATCCCTTTTGAAAGGTTTTGATCTAGATTCAGTGGCGTAACGAACACCCCCGCATTGCGGGGGGCCCAGGGATTCTAGGGGGTCCAAAGCCTGACTGACACCACTTACGTATTAGGGTTTGGGATCCAAAAGCTGACTTTGCAAGTGGCCCTAATATCCTCCGTTACGCCACTGCCTAGATTCCTCTCTCTTTCCAATCAACTACTTACCTTACTATCCCTTTACTTAAATTAATTCAAGAATAGAATTAAATATTGTTAAATTACAGCTGCCAATTTTATAAGAATTTGAGTGGATTAATTTGCTCTTTCAAAATAGGATCATTGCAAATTACTGAAAGCATTAAAAGATTGCACCTACTCTTTTAAGAAGAATAATTTAACCTAAATGTATGAATCTCGAAATTAACATGAGCTTAAAAAGCATTTATTTGCCTATTGAAGTATTTGATGCATGTCTTTTTTTTTGAATAAACTGACGAGCAAAAGTAAAATAATTTCTACAGAATCTATTAAAAAATTCTATCAAAGATGTCATAAATTATCTCAAGATTTCATATGAACAACTTTTAAATCGAATACCTACAAATTACGGAACTTTTAAAAAAAGATAAAGAATTTTTCCCCTGAGAGATATTTTTTAAAATTCAAATCGTCCTTTTTTTTTTTTATCTGCCTTTCGAATTAGCAGAGCAATCTAAATTATAAATTCTGGAGAATCAACGGAGAGACAAATTTTCAACATACAGTTGAAGGATGTTTTTCTATCTGAATCTGAACTTTTAAATGATGGAGAATTATTTTGGTGTCACATTTTTAATATAAAAGACGCAGTTGAAAATCCATTTTTAAGATATTTAGATATATTTGCTTTAAAGCTTTACATCCTACCCATAAGTTATGCCACTGTTGATAGGGCATTTTCTAGAGTGACGTCAAAAAAGACAAAATTAAGGAATCGAATGTGCCTTGAACTGTTTAAGTCAATCCTCAGAATCAAAATGACTTTGGAAGAATGAGAGACTTGCTACGTTGATTTCATTCCTTCGCCACAAATGCTTCAATATAATTCAGAAATTTATAAAAAAAAAAAAAAAAAACAGCAGGTCACGATACTTAGCAGGAAGAATTTGAAGGTATTTTATTAAATGAATCAAATAATTAAGGCATTTTAACGTATTTCTTAAGATAGTTTTAGAAAATTAAAAAATTATATTAATGAATTGCAAGTGAAAATCGATTCGCTACTTTTTTTACCTCTTCGGGCTACTTTGCTGCGTAAGTTTTTCTGGCACCTCTGATTAAGAGGCGTCTTAAGATATCCGACTACGTTCGGAACCGTGATTTTAAAGTAGGTCATAAATGGATAATTTTCATGATATTTAGTGTCACTTAGATTTGAATACATGTATAAAATTGATTTAAGGACATTTTGGCAAAAAAAAAATATTTAAATACAATATTTTGGCAAAAAATTGACTTAGAATAACCTTTTCTTCAAAATGTTCTCCTTTTGTGAAAAATGCTTCTACTATAATAATATTTTGCCTGTATATAGCTCAGACCTCTGTACAGAGGCTCAACTATGAATTTTGAAAAATTCACGTTATTTTTAGAGTTACAATTATTTGAAATAATAATCGGCGTTTTTTTCTTAAAATTTCTCCCCTTTGTTGTCGTAAAACATGGATAAACCCACTCCTAAGTTATATGTTTTAAAAATTCTAGTTGAGACTCTGTACAGAGGTCTAAGCTATATACAGGCGAAATATTATTATAATAGAAGCATTTTTCACGAAATGAGAATATTTTGAAAAGGGGTCATTCAACGTTCTTTTTTTGTCAAAATATTGTACTTAAATAACTTTTTATTGTAATACTATCCTTAAAACAATTTTATATACATTTTATAATCTAAGTGGCACTATATATCATAAATATTATCCATTTATACGCTTTTACGAAATCACGGTTCCGAACGTAGTCGGATACCTTAAGGTATGGGCCAACTGGGACCGGGTCCAGGGCCCCAGCTACAATGGAAGTCTCACCTAGTTCTAAACTCAGCCTTAATAAGATTACGATTCGATTAATTTAAACGGTAAAATGCTATTTCCGGTTGTATTCTCCGAAAAACTGGGTGTTTTGGAGATGTGTCAATTAGCAACATGTAATGACCGTCGTCCATGTATAGGCCTAGATCTATTACTATACACTATCATTACTCATTCAGTTATAAGGCGGTAGTCGGTCCTCTCGGTTTGCACGATTGTAAGTCGTGCACATTTATTTGTTTTGGGTTATTGTTTATACGAGTTTTTGACAAAGTATGCTATGTACTGTCTACTTTTAAGGATCATATGTGGGCCTATATTCGTGTAAGGGTTCAGGGCTTCACGAAGTCTTAAGACTTAATGGAAGAGCGGCAGCGTTGGTTTGGACCTAGGTTAAAAGAATGTGCGAGCCAGGCAGTTTTATTTGTTTCGAGTTACCTTTTGTACAAGTATCTATCGACGTGTGCTATGTACTGTCAATTAAAAGGATCGCAGGTGGGACTTAATTTTACATAGAAGTCCAGGGCCTCAAGAAGTCTTAAGGTGTCCCTGTCCCAGATTTTTAAAAAAAGAACAGGACATTAAATTCTAAAACGAAATATGTTTATCTTTCACGCCCCCGTAACCCCATCCTTGAGATTCAATGCACATATAACTCGTTATTTTAACTCTACAAAAGAAAAATAAGCTTGTCAAATTTCAAGTCAGTAGGTCTAATAGCTCAAAAATCGGAATTTGTATCAATATGTGACGAATCTTTACGGAACCTTTCCACTAATATTCTTAGGCGTCTTTGGGGATTGTAAATTCACGTATATTTCCAATCAGCTCTAAAAGGAGAAAATGGGATATGTAAAGTAGATAGGGTATTTAAGTAGAGCGTTGTAAGTTAGCGGAGATGAAGGCTATTGAGCCAGCATCAGTAATGACAAGGTTTATAGGATTCGATTGGATTACGATAGTGGAGCATTGCTGTTAGTACTCAGCGAAGGAACCTTAGGAGGTTAATATACCTGAGGAGATCATAAGTACTACCAGGTGATATATTCTAGTTTAATACCGCTTACCACAAGCGTTAGTTTAATAAAATTAGTTTAAGTTAATGAAAGCTAATCATTCAAGGTGCGTGTATTTTTCAGACCTCCTATTCCGGTAAATCTTTTTGATATTGCGCGTAGTTATTTATTAATTTCCTATTTCGTAATTTAATTTAATATTAAAGGTAAATCCCTTTTTGACGTAGACATATAGCTTAATATTTGTCATTAGAATTTTTGATATTTGAACCAAGTGAATAAATCTAAGTTATTATTATACAAATGGCGTCTGGTCATTGTTTGCCTCAAATTAATCTTAGGTTCCAGGGTGGAACCCAGGGGGGTTCCCACAAATATCACACCAGCAAACCTCAACTAGGAATTCGATTTCCGCAAAACCGACTCATAGTAGATCTCTACACAGTGAAAGGTATACACTTGCCAGATTTCTAGTCAGTACGTCTGATTTTCCGTAAACTTCTTTTGAGTCGATTGCTGCAAAACCCGTTCATAGGAGATCTCTACTCAACAAAATAAGCATGCTTGCCAAATTTCAACGTTTCTAGAATTGATAGTTCCAAAATGGGATTTTTTGCCTGTAATACCCCCGCAACATCCCCTTCGGAGTCGATTTCGGCAAAATCTGTTCTTAAATTTTGCCAAATCAAAAGATATCACCGAATACTGTAATCGTTTTCTAACCATGAACTGGAACGGTTTTTCACCATTGGCTACATACCACGGCATTTGGCAAATTTGCACATACGCACACGAACCTTTTTTTTTCAGTAAGGGGGGGTTTAGAAACAAATTCACTTAAAATAAATTTAAAAATTCATTTTTTCGTGAAAATGCGCTTACGGTTTCTCTAAAGAAACAGCGAAGCTTCATGCAAAATTTTGGAATGGTCTGGATTTATATAAGAGTCCCAAACAAATATATAAACATTCAAATTTATATAAATATGTTGAAAAAATTTATCTTTATCATGCATTTAAACATTTGACTGGCTTAAAACCATTACTCTTGTATTAAATTATTTTCCATGAAACAAAGTTTTTTGAGAATCAGCCAAAATACAAGAGTTAGACCTAAGGCAATTATAGATAAATTTATAGTCCAATATATAGATAAAATATAGATAATATATAGATAGTCCAATTTATAGATAAAAATTCCTCCTTGGGAAGACATTTTTCAAAGTGGTTTCCAGCAACGTTAATTTATTAGCATACAGGAGTTATATGTGCTACAATTTAAACTTCTCTGAAATTAAACTGGATTTTTTTAAGTTTCGATAAACGGTGGGATTTCGAATGCAGCAGTTCTAAAAGAAAAATAAATTTTCCTTTATTCTTTATATAAGTACTTTTCTAAATTTAAGAAGTTTTCCGATTGTAAAAAGGAACGGGTTTCGCAAAGAGTGATGGTAAGTCCAAAATTTGGATCATTTTCACAATTCAGTAAATAAATAATAATTTAATCTATGCTTGAAAATAAATAATACAAATTCCTTATCTACATTCTTTGCTATATTTTGAACTTGTTTGTCCCATTCCGTGCCAAGTGAAATTGGCTTTTAGCCAATGAGAAACTTAGATGGGGGGATGAGAAGAAAGAAAAAAAAATGTTTTATAAACAATACGACGAGTTTCCGCTGGTGTCTTCTCTCGAGCTTTGTAAAAGATACACAGAGAAAGATATTATTCATTTTTGTTAAATAACTATATCGTAGGAAATTTTTTTAAATGCTTTTATTTAGTAGCCGCATAATTCATATTAAACTAAAAATATTGTTTTAATTTATACCAAATGATTCCAAAAATTTTTTTATATATGAAAGCGAATATAAATATGTTATTAGGGAGTTAGAAGAATGGTATTATAAAATTGAAATTAACATCATTACATAAAAATAATTAATAAGATTGTGCTGTGTGAATATAATTACATTCTTTTAGATTACAAATACACAATTAATTATGAATTTAAATTTATTTATATGAGTAAATAATATAAAGTAATTGAAACAGAAAAAATTAATCATTTCAAAAATACATTTTAACCAGAGTAGATTTTTTTAAGTATCTTTAGACGCCGTTTTTTTGCAAGTATAATATACATAATCAAAATTACATTTCTATTTATTACATTAGTTTTAATAAATTAAAAATAAAATAATTGCAATTTCTTTTGTTTTTTGGATTTGGCTACAAGGAAATTGTACATATATCAAATTAACAGCTTGAATGGCAAATTCCTAATATTATACATGGAATATTTTCAATAAGAAAAAGTATAATAGAATTAATTATTTTAAAATAATACCAAAAACACACACTTCCCTCTTTTTATAAATTGAAAATTTCTTAAATTCAGGAGAATTATTAAAAAAGTTAAACTTTCTAAAAAACGTTTAGTTCTTAAAATACCTTTTTCCCTTATAAAGCTGAAAGTTTTTCAATGTTTAAGGCTTACAATGCAATTTAGTCTTGAAGACAACATTTTAAGTTTTGTCAAGAAACAAAAACACTAACAAATTCAAATAATTTTACACACAGTAATCGAACAAGAGTAAAATAATTACATGAAATAATGGTAATAATAGAAATAGAGCTGGATTTCTGTAATTCGATATTCAAAGAACTATCAGGAATTATAATTATATATGTTACCGGTTAAGTGTGAAATCCGTTATTTTATAGAATAACTAGATATTTTATGAAATGAGACCAGATAATTCAGTTAAAGTACACTGCTCAAAACAATTAAAGGATATTGTAAGTTTTATATAAAATAAAGATATAAACGAAATTTTTTTTGCCGAAAATGGAAGAAGAGAATCACAAATGCAAATTTTTCTGATTTTCGAAATGGGGAGTATGCTAATTTTGAGTTCGACGTCAAAAACGTCGCTTCAGCGGCAGCGAATGAAATTTGACTTTCAACTGAAATGAATACCAGGATGATCGGCATTCAGTGACGGCTTTGTTTCGATGAGTACGATGTCTCAGCGAAGTCATTTAACCGATTCAGAAGCTTGGAGAGTTGTTGGTAGGTTAGAAGGGGGCCAAACTCAAGCCGAAGTAGCGCAAGCCATTGGAGTGTCACAAAGTGTGATTTCCAGGATCTGGAACCGTTTTTTGGAGACTGGAAGTGCAGGTCGAAAACCAGGACAAGGTCGTAGACGGGCAACAACGCCCAATGAAGATCGTTATTTAGTGTTAACGGCTCGGAGACACCGAAATTTGAACGCTACTCTTCTCCAACAACACCTTAGCTCGGCTACTGGCACCACGGTTTCAACTCAGACTGTCCGAAACCGGCTTCATGGTGTAGGTCTGTATGCTCACCTACCGATGGTATGTGTTAGACTAGCATCAAGGCATCGTTGCGACCGCAGAGAGTGGGCAACAGAGCATGTGAACTGGAGGATAAATGAATGGAGCAATGTTCTTTTTTCTGACGAGTCCCGTTTTTCTGTTCATCCGGATAATAGGCGTATTTTCATCTGGAGGGACCGTGGCAGTAGGAATAATCCTGCGTTTGTGCACGAAAGTGTCAGATTTGGCGGTGGGGGAGTGTTGGTGTATGGTGGCATCTCCATTGACGGGCGCACAGACCGCTACATCATTCGAGATGGACCTCTGACTGCTCGCCGATATAGGGATGAGATCTTCAGACCTATTGTAGTCCCTTACGCTGCAGCAATCGGAGATGACTTCAATTTAATGGACGATAACTGCAGGCTCATCGTGCTAACCTGGTGGAGGATTTCCTTTTCGAGGAAGGAATCGTACGAATGGAATGGCCAGCGTGTTCTCCAGACATGAATCCAATAGAGCACGTTTGGGACGCTCTAGGGAGATGAGTTGCTGGCCGCCAACCACCCCCCAAAACTCTCCAAGAATTGGAAAGAGCACTTCTGGAAGAGTGGGACAGAATACCCCAACTCGTGATTAATAGCCTCATTGACTCCATGCCTCAAAAGGGCTCAACGTTTCTGGCTGTCCGTGGAAACCATACCCCCCACTGAAAATGATTTCCTTTGAAGAAAACACCTTTTCTTATTCTTTTTTTCTCATATTCACAAATTGTGTTTTTTCCCTTTTGTACACAAATGCGCAATAGCATTTTTTTCTGCCAAACCTGTGTAATTTATTCTCATATAACCTACTACGTCTGTCGACCATGTATCAATCAGCTAAAAAGTTTCCCAGCCACAGGATCCACCTAAAACCGCAATATCCTTTAATTATTTTGAGCAGTATATATAAAGTCATTGAATTCTGCGATTTAACTAGGTATTCTATAGAATAAAGATTACTTGATCGTTGAAGTATGACATACGGCACTCGAAAGTTCTTTAAACCAGTTCTAGCTTCTTTAAGTTCGTTTTAAACTTCAATTCAAAATATCGCCACAGCAATTCTTGCTCTAATAAATAATGGAAAGTAAAAAGTAAATTATTTCCTAAAATTTAAATTAATATTCTCTTACATTTTTGTTTGAAAACGTTTACACAATGTTTTTATGAAGCAACGTTTTTTTATTCCCAGCATGTATTTTTTGATAATATATATAAATATAACTATTTTTGTGACACATACTCTATTTTTCCTTTCTGTTTAACTAATGTTAGCCATCTGAGCAGTAATAAATTATATCTTTTGCTTTTCCTTATTATTTAACAATTAATCATCCACTATAGGGATAAAATATATTTTTCGAGAGGTTTTAGCTATTTATGATCAATTAATTTATAAAATAATTTTGTATATTTTTTACTTTAACAGTATATCATTAGTTATTTCCCAGAACTACTAGTTAATTCGTAGAATAACTAGGTAAAGTATTAAATTTTTTTTCAATTACATACTTTAACTGACTTGTCTAGTTATTTCATGAAATACCTAGTTATTCTATGAAATAACTGAATCATAAACTTAAACGGCAACATATATAAAAATAATCAGTTAAAGAAATTTAGTTATTTTACTGATTCATTACACTCACATTATTATTTTTTTTGTGTGGTGCGTACGTTAACAAAGTATGCAAATCTGCTTTCATACACACAAACACAGAAAAATCATGCATGAAACATTATTTAAAAATAAAAATATTTTAAATTTATTCATAACTAAGTTTATTTTTCCACAGAAAAGTGATGAGAAAAGGAAGAAAGAAAATCAAGTTTTCTTAAGAGAATTTCTTTGTCAAAAAATAAAGGGAAAAATCCTCTCAACTGTATCTGCGGCGCTTTACAATGAAAGTTTACGAAGAATAAATATCTTCATTGGGTTATTAGGTATATTGCATTATTCTAGAACAATTGTTTTTAAAAGTTGGGTCTCCAGCGTCTTTCGAGAGAGAAAGTCTCTCATTTTATGTTAATATTTCCCTCTTCAACAGACTCTGAAAGGCCTCGAGAAAAAATTGAAAAATGTGCCATCTCCTAGACATGATCACTAAATTGCCTGTAATGAAGAAACTCTACTAGAATATGTACTTCGACCAGGACTATTAATTAAAATTTTTTTATTGTTTGCAACTACAAAGGAGCTACAATGTAATATTTTGAAAAAATAGAAAAACATGCAAAAAGATTAATTAGAAACTGAATTCATATAGCACCAATATGAAAACGATTGCATTTAAATCACTGAGCCATGTGCTGAACGTCAAGGGAAGAGTTGTTCAAAATCTTGGGGGTCCACGATGTCAGGCTGATACATAAAGGGGAGACCGCGGCGATCGAAAATTTAAGAACCACTGATCCAACTTATTTTTGCATTAAAGCCCATCGCTTTTAGAATTAAAGATTCACAAAGAACAATTTTCAAGAAATTAAAAAAAATTGCTATGCGATCGAACAAGGCGTTTTTAACAGGCTTTTATAAGCTTCGCTTGTGTGTAACGGAATCTTTGTGTGAACTCGATTTTTACACATTTTAAAGAGTCAGATTAATTCAAAATTTTTGTACTCTTGTCAAGGACCGATGATAATACAATAATTTCATAATTTTGTTACATTGTCCTGATCAGGATCATCAGGAATAATGATTTCCTGTGTGATTTGGCGACTAATTCCAGATCCTATTTCCAGATTTGACGACTAAAAGATTGTTATAACCCTAAAAGCGAAGACGTGCGTCAGAAATTTTTTTGCCATAATATAAGCAATTGTCTAGTTTTTCTGAAAATGGAAATTAAAAAAAAAGACTCGTGCATGTGAAAAAAAAACCCAGGCCGTATCGACGCACTGATAGGATGCCAATGGGTATTCCAGATTCTAAAAATGACGCAGTTAAGATTAATTCCTCAATGAATAAATGATAGTTTTAAAAAATTAAGAGTACATGCTTTTTTAGTAGATCGAACTAAGGAAATGAAAAATAAATTTTTGTTTGAAAAAACTAAAAAACACGCTTTTATGATTAATCGAACTAAAAAGTAAAAAAATAATTCTTATATTAATAATTTTTTTTTTTTTTTTGCTTTTTAGTTCGATTTATCATTAAAGCGTATTTTTCAATTTTTTTAAAAACTATAATTTATTTTTAAATTTATTACATGAATCAAGTTTTGTATTATTAATTTTTACTTAGATCTCCTGTTCCTGTTATTTAATGTTTTTACATTTGTAGCACGTATGCACGTCAGATTAAAAAATGAAGTTGAAAGACTTTTTTTATCAGCTAATAAACTGTCCCATTAAAAAATTGAGTAACAGTAGAAATTAAACAGATTTTATTTTGTACCTCGGCTGAAAGCACACTTAAAAAAAGTATTAAAAAATCAGTTCATGTAGAGTTCATTCAAATAGAGTTGAGTAGAAGGTTAATTATTTTTACACAGGTCAATCGTTGCTTTTTAATGACCAGCACGCGCCCAAACAGGTGAGAACTAATACAAGCCCGATTGACAGTCCTGAAACAACTCTTCTTGACTTGCGTAAGAATCTTTTCACGCGCTCCTTTTTTCCCCAAATTTACAGTTCATTCATGGATTTTCCAACACAACAAAAGTTTGCAAAGAACAAACGATTTCAAAACATGGAATTACTCGCATACGTACGTAATCCGACTCGGGAAAAAATGTTAATAAATAAATAAATGTGTATTTCTGTGAGAGGAAGGGGGGAAAAATTGGTACGGGTTTCGAGCGAAAAATTCTTTTTACACAAAAATGCCACCAGTGACGTCAGTACTGATGTTGGTGGTGACGTCAGAACGATAAAAACCCAAGCGTGTTCTGAAACGATCCCTAGACGATCCATGTTCAAAGTGTAACTGTCAGTTTATTTCTGTAAGTAAAAAAAAAAAAAAAAAAGGAATAAAAAAGTGAAGAAAAAGGAGAGGATTGTAAATCTTGTTTTAACTCGTAAAATACAATTTTTGTGTGAGCGAGGATTGAAAGTAGAAGACATGAAAGCGAGGATTGCATGAAATAATAATGCAACGTGTCCTATTGCATAGCGGGAAGATATTGAGAGTAATATCGTAACTGAGAACTGAGAATTGCTGCTTCGCGTAGTGAATGCCGGAAGTTCACATACACGCTATTAAAACTGTTGAAACGCACACAAAGAGAAATGTGGATGAATATTTAGTTACTTTTAATGTCAATTTATTCAATTCCAACAATTGGGTCACACTGTGTCTATATTTATTTGTTTGTTTGTTTATTTATTTATCTTGGTGGAATTTTCAATCGTTAATAAAATACATTTTAAAGCGCTCAATTGAGCTGAAATTTTATGTACATGATTATTTTTGATGACAATACAGTAATTTTTAATTATAATTAATACAAATTAATTGATTAAAACTAATTATTCAAAGAATTACAAATACAGCCACGTTAGCATCATTTTGGCGACTTAGCGACCCTTTTGGCGACTTGTGTCAAAACTTGGAAAAGATTTTTTTTCTCACTTTTTAAAGCATTCAGTTGAACTGAAATTTTATATACACGATTGTTTTGGATGACAATACGATACTTTAATGATAATTAATAAAAATTAATTACCACTTAATGTTGTGATTCTGCCATATGTATATACATATGTATATTAATTGTATCTATTTAATAAAAAGTAGCTAAAATGAAATTTTTCTTTGTTGATCAAAGTAGGAATCGACTGAATTTTTTTTTATATTACTTGTTTACTTGTGTTATACGGACGTCAATTTATTAAACAAGCATACTTCTCCGTAAAATATATTTCAATTCGCTGATTTGTTTTCACGTGATATCCATTCTTGCGACAATTCGTTCGAAAAGTTGTTCAAAAATGAGCTTACCATCAAAAATGTTTATCGTTAAAATATGAATAAAAAAATATAAAAATAAAATATGATTAAAAATTTGTATTTAAAGTTTTTTCCTCCCTTTCAAATGGGGCTGTAGAGTGGTAATTACTATTGCAAATCTAGTACATTCCCCTGGAGCTGGCATCACTTTTTAGTGTGGCACGATAATGGCGGATATCAATTGCCCCAATGTAATTTTGACGCCTAATTTCCTCTTCAGTGGGAGGCACCTGAGCTCTGACGATACGAAATTGCACTTGAAATTTAATTTTGCCGAGAGCACTCAAGCCAGACTGGCACTCTAGAGGTTTTTAACTTGCCCCATAATCATACGACATGGACGTTGTCGATTGTTTTGCACTAAAATCCACCTACTTCGGCTGGGGTCAAACCTAAAAATTTGGGTGCACAAAGCCAACGCCTAACCAACTACGCCACTCAGCTTCCTTATAAAAAAATTACTTCTCTTAAAAACTTCTAACCCTTAAATTCGCAATTTTTTAAATTTCTATGAAAAAATTATATCAGCTAGTTCTCAAGTAATAATAAAAGGGAAAAATATTTTTTTAAAAAATTAAGCAGTTTTAAATTGAATTTCGGTCATTTTTTATTTGTTTGTTGCAGAAGTGCAAGATTGCGCAGTAGTGCTGCAAATTACAAAACTTTTTTTTATATGAGGATTTTATTATTCATCATAAAATGTTTAAATTTCTTAGCTGGTAATTTATTTCGGCAATAAACAAGAGGAAGCATAAAATATAATGAATTCTTTTTATAGCAAAAACATAGTTCTTTAGGCATCAGAGATTTTTATAATTGTGATTTCTGGGGAAAAAAATGTTCTTCCATCTAGTGACAAAATTAGCATGTATTTCGTTGCGGTAATCTTTTTTCTCTGATAAGTGATTTGTAGGTAATTAAAAAAATATTGAGTCTGTCAAATATTAAAATAAATCACATGTTGCAGAAATGCAACAGTGTGAAGTTAACGGTTAAAGACACTCCGTGTAGAGGGGGCCAATACTTGTTAAATACGTCGAAGCACAATGTCCTCCAATTGGTGTAGTGTGGCAGTTAAGAGATTGGATGCCATCTCAGGTGTCATCCTCGTCACTTTACCGAGGTTCAAAAGAACGAGGTCCATGGCCAATAGCCGTCGTGTTGCTTTGTATGACGACAGTAATATACAAATATCCCTCACTTAAAGACATTTAACAGACCGAAACGAAACATTCTTTTACCAATTCTTAGCAATTTTCGTCTCGTAATGATCCAAGCAGCGCAGCCTAGTGGTCATGGTCACGGACCCATGGTTATCGAGTCACGGGTTCCAGTCCTGACGTCCGTCATGTTGATGTGCAGATGCACGTAAAATCTGTCGAGGCTCAAAGTCCTCACGTTGGCTTGGTGCTGAAGTCAGGAGATTCAGACGTCGTCCTCGTCACTTGACCGCGGCTCCAAAATTGTGAAGTCCGTCCCCTATTGCCCTCGAACAGCTTCAAATTGTGATGCTCATGAGCACTCTCTCTCTCTCTCGGGATGGTCAAACTTTCAATATCTTGAGGAGAAAATGTGTCTAGTATTTAGTTTGAATATTGTCGTGGAAATCGGCAATAGTTTATATATTCTTTGTATTTTTCTTTATATCCATTTCATCAAAAATCAGCGCATATTTTTAAAATTTAAAAACACACAGTCAAAGATGCCCCATATCTGACATTCCCATAATAGATCGAATTAATTTCTTTTTCATTGAAAATGTGCACTTGAAATTTTTAAAAAAGCCTTTCATTTCAGAGTTAGAATAACTTTAAAGAGTTTGATCGTAATTTTGCTATCGAGAGTGTGTGAGTATAAAACTGTAGTGGATATCTACATAACTCATTAACAGCCTCCGGACAAGTGTGATCACTTTTGTCTAGTGGCATGTTACGTACTTGCGGATCAAAAGGCTCGGAGCTCTATACACCACATTGGTAACCTTGATTGAACTTTGAAAAGTGCAACCTTCTCACCTGTCGTGACGCCATCTAACCACAAAAAGAGCAATCAAAAAAAGTCGTCCGACTCTCTTGACGCAGCAACCAAAGTCGTCAGACTCACTTGACGTAACACCTCCAATTAACAGCAACAATGCTCACGCTACACACGCTCTCCACAGCAGATATATTGTTGGTTTGCCTATCCACCGATTCACTGGTGGGGGAGTATTGTAGCGGATATCTACATAAGTCAGTAACAGCCCTCGGACAAGGTGATCACTTTGGTCTAGTGGTCTTGTTACTAGGCTGCGGATATATAGATCGCTGGTTCTGTCCTCCGGAAATGCGCCGTTTCAAAAATTACCATAAGCCACAGCATTTAAACGTATAATATAGTGCTGTAATACTTCAGTGCACACAATGAAATTCAAAAATAGGAGGTGTGTTTCTGAACAAGAACTCTAAATAGCTTTAGAGAATGTTCATTAAAGTACAATACAAGTGGGCTATTTTTAAGAAAACGAAATAAGCTGGAAGTGAGACATGGAAAAGTTTTAGAGATTGGATTGCGATTCTTTATGATTCGATCCCGAACTTTAAAATCATATTATCTTTTATACTAAAAATTAGAGTCAAAATTCACTTTTTCCTCAGGAAATTGTAAAAAAGGAGATTCGAACTCACTCCTTTCTTTTCAAAGTAATTCTCTATTTTTACAATAGTACGGCATTATATAGGTGTTTATTGTAAGTAGTGAAGTGGTAGTAGTGGGTGTAGGTGTTGTGGGTCGTGAGATGTGTTCTTGTATTCTATGAAACAGTGAATGATTTGTAAAATATCTGCATTCAAAATCATATTGCTCACTGCATTTCATTAACTTAATTATGTTAGCTTATAGCAGTGTTTCTCAAAGAGTGGGGCGCGCCCCCTAGGGGGGCATGATAACCCTACAAGGGGGGCGCGAGCATATCGAAATGTCGAAAACAAAAGATTATTTAAAAATAATTATCAGTTTCCTGAAAGAAAGCAAAACAAAATACATTCTGACATAATAAAAAGTAAAATATACATTTAGACTGATATAATACACTTATAAATGTAACAGTACTGTGCAATATGTTTCATGATTAATTTAACTGCATTAAGTTAAAAACAAGTTTAAAATAATTACCCATGACCATGTACTAAAATTATATACAAATTATCAAGATCAGCATTAAATTTTGAACCATTTATAATTAAAGTCGTATTGCAGCTTTACAACAAAAAATATTATTATTGAATTCAATACATTGTTATCTTGTGGAAGGGGGGCGCGATGAAAATTATGCTTGAAACTTGGGTCGCAAGTATAGAAAGTTTGAGAAACACTGGCTTATAGGCAACATCTTTTCATTTTTTTCGGCTGTAATTAAATGATTTTGATTAAAATATGGTTGTAATCTAGTAGTTTTACTAACGCCTTTGCAAGGCGCAGTAGTAAAATTAAGTCTTAATAAGGCCGTTGGAAGTAAAGCTCCCACTTAACTTCATTAATTCTTAAATAATGACGAGATTTGTGCCGCTACCCCTTCGGCTGGCAAGAGAACTAATTTTTTTCCAAATGGAGCTGTGCACTGGTATTTTAACCTTTGCAGACCTTGTACATTCCCTAGGAGCTGGTATCACTTTTTAGTGCGGAACCATATAGGCGATACCAATTACCGCAGGTAATTTTGATGACCAGTTTCCTCCCTAGATGGAGGCGCTCTGACGATTCGCGAACAAGGATTTAATATTGCCGAGAGCACCTAAGTCAAACAGACACTCCATGGATCTTTCATACGCCGAATAATCATACGACATGGCCACTGTCGATTTTCTGCATCATGAAAATCCACCGACTTGGACCGGGGTCGAACCCGCAACCTTGAGTTCGGAAGGGCAGCGACAAACCAACCACGTCACCCAGCCGGTAGAGAACCGATTGTTGAATTTTCTAGTCGTAAACGCAAGGGACGACCTGTACGTTTTCTGAATAGCAAGAAACTGTTTCAGATGGCGTACTTGTCTTTTGGAGCTGTTATATTTTGAGATCATATATTTTTTGTCAAGTTAATAAGCATATGCCAAATTTACAAAAAACGTCGCTTTTGCTTTACTAAAAGTATACGAGGAGTGAATGAAATACTTTTGTGAAGCTTGCAATGTTCTACTATGTGTTGATCTCTGTTTTCTGAAATTCTATGAAAAGCAGTATGTGTAAATTTTTTAATTACAAAATACATCTAAATTATAATTCCTTTTGTAGATTTTAGTATTTTCAAATTATATTTTATAAACTAGCCCCCGCTTCGCTGGGTATTTCATAATGTTGTATGAATATCTACTGCTTTTATATATATATATACACACACACACAATGTATGAATTATTGATATCTAAATCCTAGCATTAACCGTTTGACTGTATTCAAAAAACACCTTTATGACTCTCACCTCTTGATTTTAAAAAAAGGAGAGGACTTCCAAAAAATAATATATAAATTGAAGTAGAATTATCCACCCCAAAGTGGATTTTCGCAAAACTCATTTTTAGTGGATCTCTACTCAAAAAAATAAACATGCTTGCCAAATTTAAAGTCTGAAACTAATAGTTCAAAAATGGAGTTTTCTTTTTAATAATGCGCACCGTAATCCCCTTTGAGAGTCGACTTCCGTCAGACCTTAGTACATCTAATAGTATAAAAATGGAAATAATTATCTATAACGCCCCTTAATCCCACGTGACGTCACTTGGGAGTCGACTTTCGTTAAAATTATTTTGTAGAGGGTCTCTTCAATAGGAAAGAAATTTGCTTACTTAATTTCAAGATTACGTCTAATAGTTTAAAATTGAAAATAATTATCTGTAATGCCCCTTAATGCCCCACAACGCCCCTTGGGGGTCGATTTTCGCAAAATCCATCCTTACCTAATAAAAGGAACATGCCTTCCAAATTTCATGTTTATAGGTTTAATAGTTCCGGAGATATCGTGATGAGTGGGTGAGAGAGTAGCTTTTCACCTTTATTTACATAGATATAAGCAGCCCCCGTCATTTCACCCACGTAGTTCCCGTTCCCGTAGGAATACGAGGATAAAATCTGCGCTACTCGCTGACAATGTAGCTTTCCATTGGTGAAATAATTTTTAAAATCGGTCCAGCCGTTTCAGAGATTAGCCGGAACAAACAGATAGACAAACAGACAAAAATTTTAAAAATTGAATTTTTGATATAAGTACCATATATACTTTTAAGGGGACTTGGCACCCTTTGAGCAAACTTCTTTATTTACGTATTTAAAAATTATATTTTAGCATTTTATACAATGTTTCTATTCAAGAAAATGTTACCAAATGAAAATTTTCATATATTATTCACACAATTTTAAAAATTTTAATTTTTTGAAGAAAATTGGGAAAATTTTAAAATCCTACTCCTTTTGTAAAAATAAATTTTTTGACCTGAAATTTTTTTATAAAATACTCTTATGGATGATCTAAACAACTTTAGGGATCGATTTTAGAATAACTTCATTCGTTTTCGAGAAAAAAAATAAAATGTTGATATACAGGCTAAAAATCAACGAAAAAGCCAACATGTCTTACATTTTATTTTTTTTAAAAAAAAGTATTCAGTTGATAGCAAAACGGATCCCTAATTTTATTACATGCTTTATTTTCAACACGCAAGAAAAAAATGGAAGTGATTGGTATATAATTGTCGAAGGAGTAGCATTTTGAATGCACTAAGGTTTCGAAAAACACAAACTGAGAAAAACAGGTTTAAAGTTTATAATTCTGAAAAAATACTTATTATAAGCTTAATTAAACTTAAAATACCACTTTAAGATATTAGTTATACGTTTTTCTTTAAAATAATTGCATTTTCATATTTTTTCAACCTACACATTTTTATAAATGATCAACTTTTAGAGAGTACTAATTGCCCATGAAAATTCAAGAAAAATGTTAAAAAAAATTTTTTTTCTGTCACGACAGAAATTTTAGTTGTTTTTCTTCTTATAATATTAAAGTATTACATTTGTATGAAAAATATATCAGGAAGAAGAACTGAAATTATATATAAAATTATTAATATAAAATGCCTTAATTGAAAAATTTTACATGCACACATTTCACAAGGAAGAAAAATTACATTATTGTATTGCCTCGGAAATATTCTGCTTTTAATACTACACATTCTTTTTTATAGTTATTATTTCTATTTCTGAAATATATTTTTTTATCATAAAGCATTTTTTAGCTTTTTTTTCTAAAAAGGGGGTGTGGCTGAATTGCCTAATTTGTTTTCAAATGAAGTTTTAGTCACCTTCTAATTTTCCGACATGCACAAGTGATATATCAATCGAAAGATAATAATGCAAAGAATAAAATTAAATGAAAATAAAAAAACGATAGGTTTGTGATTTTTAGGGTACCAAGTCCCCTTAAATACATTTAGTAAAAAGCTGTTAATTTGAAATTACAAACAGTCACTTCAATTTTATTTATTTGTATAGATATCACGTAATGCGATACAAAAATAAACAGAAAAGAAATAGTCTTTAAAATCGAACTAATTTTAGGTAACAAGCTAAATGAAATTTCTTTTTATAACTTTATCTCAAAATTCTAAATGTATTTTAATATAACATTACTAGAAACAAATGGCCCTAAAAAGCGTTAAATATACGAAAAGTATCCATTTTTAGCATCCATTCTCAAATTCTTTCCTTAAATGAAGAGTAAATATTTAGGCAAGCGCAGCGTGTCCGTGTCTTCCAAGTAAGAGTTATGTGTTTCAAAAGTAACTAAGGTTTATGAAGCAACTATCTTTTAAAAAAAATTCACCAGATCATCAGTTTCCACACATGACCTAGTGGCACAATTAAAAATCCGTTTGCGTCCAAAACAACAACTGTATCTCCCACACACTAACTGTCAATCTCAAGGGCTATTGAGTAAAAAAGAAAAGATCATTCATAAACTAAATAAAGCTATTCTAGAGAAGTCACATAATATTTAAATTCGATCATGAAAGCGACAAGAAGTAACCATATAGCCAGCGAGCCTTAGAACAAGCTGTCAAACCAAACAAATTTAGTGGAAGTTATGAATAAGCTTTCTGTTCTGGCCCAACAAGCCGTAGCTGCAGTAAGTCAATCCGCTTTCTCGCCATGTCCTTTAATGATGTTGGGAACGATGTACCGTTGAGAGAGGACCCCATTAACGTTGGATGTGCGTGGTCATTAAAAAAGGCACAGCGGCGACTTGAGAAACGGGTATTCACAATATTTTACTTGTTTTAAAATAACTTTGAAATAAAGTTTGGAACCAGTAACCTCGGAGGGAAATAGGGAAGGGTTCAAGTAAAGACGGGTAGAAAGTGATATCGCTTTTAGCTGAATTAATTAGACGGGGTTGTAACATTTTCAAGTTTGTAGAGCCGGGGTTAACAGTAAGTCGATCGCGATCGACCGGTGGACCGCCAAGACATTTTGATGACCGCTTGATGATTTTAGCAGTTAGTAATTATATACGGAAATATTCTGGCTAGATTGGTTTAAGTACGCAGACCATATAAGTCTCCTACTGATTGTAACAAAGAAAAATAACATTAGATGAAAACGTTTTATTTTTTACGTATTTTGAATTGTTTGATAATAAATGCATCATTTGATATATTATTATATTTGTGGCTATTACTATTGCGTTTGTATATTTTGCGTTTTGCTTTAAACGCGGTTTTAAAAGTGTTAGTTTTTTTTTATTTTAGTTCTGTAAGTAAATACACACACATATATATATATTCCGTATTTATTATTAATTTATTATAAATATTCTAGATCTTTTCCAACATCACACATCTACGAAACTGGGCATTGGCGCACACAAGAATTTTTCGAGAGGGAGGTGGAGTGGAGGGTCGAATGTGTCTACTATTCCCTCATATTATACCCCAACACGCAGTCAAGCATATTTTTTTTTAATTTTGTAGATTGCCAGGAACAAAAAACAGTAAAAAATAAATTACTGAATAAATAACCAGCATCAAATAATAAGAAAAATATTAATAACAAATACTTAATTAAATTTTACGTACTATATACATGGGATTATAATCAATCGAAAAAAAAATTCAAGGGTTATGGAGGAGGGTCCAGACCAGGCCCCCTCCCCTCCTTGTGTGCGCCACTGACATTGGGTGGACCGCAACAGCTTGAAAAAATTAGAAGTAGCCTGCACCCTGGAAAAGTCTGTCCACCCCTGTTGTAGAGGCCACTAAAAACTAATGTTGTAATTATAATTAAAATTGTTATAAAAGTGCTATTAATATGATAATTTTTCTTTAATAAAAGAAACAAATCAAATTAATTCACAGATTGTTCTAATTTGCATCAGAGCTATTAAGACATTGAAATCGTTGTTATTTCGTTAGTGCACAGATTAAATTATAGCAGTTTTTATATATTGCATATATCAGTAGTCTTCCAACTTTGTCAAAACCCCATCGAAAAATAAAACCTTAAAAAATATATCTTAAAATAATATTTGAAGTAAATCAATATGCTATAGGTACTTTGAGTAGAGAAATAAAAATATATTGCACTTTTTATTAATTTTTTTAAACATAATGTTAATGTTGATATGTTGTTGTTGTGGCTAATGCCACCTGTCTGATGTAGTCAGAACGAGGTCCACGAAATTCATCGTGACAAGGAGCTAGAAGCACGCCGGTCGTTGGCCTTGAGCACCATACAGGGGAAAGTACGAATTAGGTAGGTAAAATTCCCCGAAGGGACAATAGATGGCGATACCACCTATCTCCACCTCCACAATTTTGGCGTGGAACTGAAGGGGAGGGAAATATTAGCCAGTCCCCTGCACTCGTGATTCAGCCCACAAGACTTTCGGGCCCACTGATTTAACGAGCACGTACTCCTTGTGTACTCGGAGGGTATTTGGTGGCATCGAGCATCGAAACCAGGCCTTCCGGTCTGGAGTCCGATGCTCTAACCACTAGCTACCCACGACATTATGTTAATATCTTTGCTCGAACACCCACCGCACTAAGACAAGCCTTCTTATCTCTAGAGAAAGAGGCTCTCAGGATGGGACTGAAAATCAACGAGAATAAGACCAAATACATGCCTTGCACTAAATCATGTTTTAACAATTTCTACTTTAAAATTGAAGAGTATAATTTTGAAATTGTTGACAGTTTCACTTATTTAGGTTCAGAAATTAACAATAGAAACAATTGTACTACTGAAATCCAAAAGAGAAATACTATGGCTGATTTAGAATCCGAAACTATATGAAAACGAATTTTTTTAATCAAAAGAAAACAAAAAAAGGTTCTATTGTGTAAAAGTCTTTTAAGATCAATATTAACTTATGCATGTGAAACTTGGTCCATATCTCGAACAGATGAGAATAGAATAAGAATCTACGAAGGGGTAAAATTTTAACATTTATTTTTGGAGGAATTCTGGAAAAGGGAATGTGGCGAAGAAGATCAAATTTAGAGCTCTATCAACATACAAAGAATCTGACATTGTTAACTTCATCAAATTACAACGAATTATATCAGCAGGTCATGTTGTCTGAATGGATGAAGAGCGCACCACAAAAAAAATCTTCAACGCCCAACCAATTGGCGCATGAAGAAGGGGCAGGTAGAATCTTAAATAGATTGATGACCTTCAAAAATATCTCCTAGTTTTGAGAACTAAGAATTAGAGAACACTAGCTGGAGGAAAGCTGGCCAGGAAAAGACCAAGGCCTACCCTGGGCTGTCGAGCCACCGAGGAAGGAAGGAATGTTAATTTAATTTACTCATTAATTTGTGCTCCAGGTGTTACCTAACATTGCATTTTATTTAACAACTGGGATATGCCTTTTTTTTACTCAAAACTATTTCTTTGGTATATTAAAGCTATCTGGCTTTCATATTCTGCGTTAATTTGCTTCTATATTCTGCTTTTGTTGCCATAAACGTTGAGAAATTTTTTTAACTTAAATACATTGTTCAGAAAGGTAACAGAATTTTTATAACTGTGTGAAGAAAATTTCTGCATATTCTGCAAACTTGTAACAACATTTAGGAGCTGTTCCGCTCAAATTTAGACTAGTTAATAAGTTATTCGTCGAAAAGTTATTCCTTCATCTTCATTGGCAATTCTTCAGATTTATCTGTTCAGGCCTGAATCACATGACCTTTACGAAATTTAAGACTTCATTTCCTCCATAAAATATTTATTTATATTTATATTTACAAGGAAACTGCCTTTAAAAATTTGATCTTTCATAAAAATCAAATTTCACCAAAATTTTGGCTCTTTCGTAAAGCAAATAGGGATCAATTTCTGAACTCCTGTTAGAGTTCCAGGGAACCCTTAGGAATTTCACGTAACCCAAGTTGTATACCTCTGGTTTATATTATAAAGTATATATTCACGTCCCGCTGCTGTTAATTTTAATACGGGTCATTTTATTAATCTATGTGATGGTATATTTTTTCAACTTTTTAATTAAGAACTAGTGTCAGAATTATGCCAATAACTCATTTGTACATATTCGATGCGATATATTAAAATTAAAAATGCTAAATCTATTAGTTCAGTTGAGGAAAAGAACTGTAATATAACTGTATATTCCTTTGCAATTATTCTAAGTGCTGATTTGACTTTTAAACTTATCTTATGCATGCATCTACAGTAGGGGTGGGCATTGTCGATCGTTGTCGACCGGTGGATCGCAAAGACGTTTTGGGTTGACCACCGGAAGATAGTAGTTAGTCAGTGGAGTAACGCTCTAGAGGGCCCAAAGTCAGACTGATGCCAAGAACGTATCCTTGTAAGATGCGACTTCGGGCATAAAACCTGACTTTGCAGGGGGGGCTAATATTCTCCATTGCGGCACTGCAGTTAGTTATTATATACCGAAATATTCAAGATTGGCTGACAGTATGCAACCTAAGTCTTCTACTGATTATAACTATGAGCATTACCTTTAGATGAAATGTTTTATATTTTAATGTATTTTGAATTGTGTTTCGAAAAAAAATGCATTATTTGATATTATATTTATTTGCGGCTGTTGTTATTATGTTTGTACTTTGCGTTTTGCTTTGAAATCAAGCATACAAGTTGTGACGGGCCTTTATCGCGCCTTTCACTAAAATCCTCTTGGGGAATCTTTGGGGCCAGAATGGCATTTCATTCCAGCCAACTCAAGAAGAAAACGCGATATGCAGATTAGGAATGATTATATATATTGGAGCTTTAGCATTCGCGAGAGAGGCTAAGGGGAGTTTTAGAAGTCTTAGGAAGTATTATAAGAGGCATATAGAAGTGGGTTCGAAGCCAGAAGGTTGCCCAGTTGCCGAATCAAGTTGGATTACAGTATTATATAGGAGATATAAAGATTGGTAGCTGTTCGCCGTGGAATATCGGTAAGCGATATAATATTATTTAATTTGAGGCCAAGTTGTACTTAGTTAAAAATATTTATAATTTAAACATTAATTAAAAATATTTTAAATTTTGATTATACTACTTTATATACACAGGGTTTTACCCACTCTAAAAAAAATTACAATTGCTATAATAGGGGAATTTTATGTTTTTGAAACTTAACCCGTACGAAGAAAGGACATTTCAGCTGGTATATAATACATAAAATATATTATTATAATTATTTATAGAAAAAATATTTTATAATTAATATAATAAGAATAATATATATATATCTTGTATATTGATTTAATTATTTTATAATTTTTTTTTAAATATTTAATAAGTTTTTATCAATAAATGAGATTTTTTTTTACAGCCATTTTTTTTATGCAAATGGTATGTCACAACTAATTGCTCAATGAACATTTTTATAATCGATTTTTTTATTTCAAAACCTAAGAAGGAAATTGTTATGTAACGATTGATTGAGTAAATGAAAATACCAAACACCTTTTATTATTTTAAGCTCTAAGAAAATAGTTACTGTTAAAATAATGAATTTGTTATTTTCTTATAATTTACTCTTTTTTTCGTCAGATACATGGTTAAATGATTTACTAAACACAGAGGAATGAAAAACTATAAAATTATAATAAAGTACTAAAATATTTTTATCATACAGTATTCTTTTGTTTTTAATGTTTTTTTAGTGAATGTTAACATATATATAGGCATTTCCCCATACACACACACACACACACACACATATATATATATATATAGTGTTTTTTTTACACGTACATAAGTTTAATCAAACAATCGGGGAAATAATCATTTCAATAGCTGTATGTAATTAAGCCGGGCTATAGAGAGATAAAAGAAACGTGTCTGACAGTGGAAAGATGTGGAAGAAATTTTGAAAGGGGATTTGTAATGACATTAGTATAGAAATCATACACACACAACAGAAAGTGCTAACTAGAGAAGGGGAATTTCCATGACAATATGTTATGCATTCAAATATGTTCTTTCAACGTAGGGGGTAAATGAAGGGAAAAGAAACATGTCACACTGTGAAAAGTGAAAAAATTTCGAAAAAAGTAATTTTAATGACATCATTTTAGCGGTCACACATCGTACCCGTACACACCCGCACAAGGGTGCTGGCGTCATGAAGGAAAGAGGAAATTATCGTGGAAATTAAGTTATACACTCAGTAAAAGCCCGTGCAATGCCGGGCTAAGCAGAAGGGAACGAAACAAAAAAGTCAAAGTAATTTCGAAATAGAAAAAGGGAAGTGCTCTGATTTTTTGTGAAAGGAACATTTTTAAAAGTAGAGAAAACCCGTGCAACGCCGGGCGATACAGCTAGTTTATCATAAAGATAGTGAGTAGGATTTAATGCGTTGTTTACTAAGAATTGTAATTTATGTCATATCACTCCTGATCATTATCCTCTAAGACTTGTGTTGAATTGCTTAATATAAATTGAGATAATAATAAACTAAATTTATTATGAAAGGTTTGAGTTGTCAATCTTTTATCCCTACAAACTTAGGTCGCGTGGATGGGGAAAAGATGATACCTCCAGCCCGGCGGGTATCACAAAGTGTAAATTTATTTTATAGTAGTTATGTAAGTAAGTACCTATTCCGTACTTATTTTTCGCAAGTACATTTCCGTTACATTAAATATTGTAGACCTTTTTCTTAGCTCACCATACCTACACTCAGTGGCGTAACGGAGAACATTTGGGCCCCCCTGCAAAGTTAGGTTTTGGACCCCACGTTGAATTTTACAAAGGGCTTGCATCAATCAGGCTTTGGGCCCCTTAGAACCCTGGGACCTCCAACGTGATGCGGGGATTGCGGGGTGTACGTTACGCCACTGCCTACACTACAGGTGGACCGCAAAAAAGTAGGCCACGCCCTGGAAAAGTTTGACTGCTCTTGTGTATAGGCTGTAACTCAGATAATCTATGTCAGACAATCAATCATTGAATTATTTTATGTTTTTTCTACGTTGAAAAAATTTGCATATTGTGGTATTATAGCTAATTGAATTCTAATAGTGCGATAATATGATCTGAAATCAGTGGCGCAACGGAGTATATTAATGCCTCCCTGAAAAGTCAGGTTTGGGGCCCTAAGCCGTACTAAACGTTAACCAGGGTTTGAGCTCCCTAGAATCCTGTCTAAAATTGATGCGGGGGTGTGCGGTCCGTCATATTTCAACTGTCTGAAATCATATCGAGTGCTGGAATAATTATACATTCAAGTCCTTAGCAGTGAAGGATCATCAACAAGAAAATTTAAAAGGGTTTTAAAAATGATTCAAATTTATCTATCATAGTTTTTTTTTTATTTTTGAGTTTATATAAATGGTTTACTTAACACTGATGATTTAATTTGTTATCCAGTTTTAATTTCGAGAAAAAACGAAGAATTTAGAACAGCCGACTTAAAGGGAAAATGAAAATAGAATTCTTCTTAAGGGGACACAGTATGATTCAATTGACAAAAATCGGTCAAAACATCAAATATAATTTTTTTAGCCTAAATTATTCTCTATAAACTTTTCTATAACCTCACAAAATTTGAAAGCTGGAAACTTAAAAAACGTAGAATCACCACAGCTTTTACTTTCGTTTTTATTCACATCACTATGGTAAATACAAAATTTAAACTTACATCTCTCATAAAGATAAAATAACTAGTTTGTCTGAACTTAAAATGCTAAGGCTTTTTTTATTGTGCCTAATGCTTTGAATTTTGTTTACCTATTGCTAATAGTACATGTAACAAAAGTTGGTATGCATTTTTGAATCAAAGCAATACTTACATTTTAAAAAATAATTGAACTCAGAATTTATACATTTTTTAAGGAATTTTCGATAAGCATTCATAAAAAGAAGTATTTCCCGAATACTAATCATATTATTACAAAACCCATACCAACTTTAGGTATACATAGTTAGACGTATTTGTAAATCAAATTTCATGCGTGTACGTACATTTTTGTAGGTGGAGAGAGAGAGTAGCATTTTAAAATCCCTTCATAAGTTTCAAGTTTTTTTCTTAGAAAATTAAATGACAGCTTTTTATTAAATTTTAAGCACAAAATCTGTTTTACATAGTATACACACATAGGAGGCAACCAAAAAAAATTTTGAAATTCGTTAAATTAAAAAAAAAATTGCTTGAATCGTACCATACCATAAAGTTTATTTTATTGCTGAAACTGTCACAAGAGAGTTGGTGTAGCTCAAATATATAATGAAGGATTTGATATATAAATTCACTTTAATTAATATTGCTGGTATTCGAGCTGATCCTGTATGAAAACTCTGAAGACACTTATGTAAAAGTGAAGATTTCTTAAAAGAGTCTGTGAGAAGAGCTGACTTTTTTCTTTTTACGGAATTTGAGACGATGCCACCATGTGAAGTAATATCCCAGAGAGAAGTAAAGATGTGTTTAGAATTTAGTTTACTGCTCAGTTATTATAAATTAGAAGACCTCAGTAGCAAGTCAGTTAAGAAATATATGACGATAATTTTAGTTAGAGTTCTAAAGAATTTATGATATAACTTGAGCTGTGATTATTATTTTGGGCTAATGATAGATTTATCATAAATTATAAACATTGAGTAATATTGTACATTTAATTGTTGACTTTCTGAGCATTACATGATGTTTAAATTTATCCGGACTTTTAAAGATTACTTCAGTAAACTTATGAGAAGAATGTCACACATTCACCTCCTTCTTTTCTGTACATATAATTATTTTTCTTTAATATGTTTTTACATTAAACTAAACGAATGGTCCAAAATTTCCCTCCTCACTTTTATTAGTATACGTATACAATGTCGTTCCTTTATTAACTTAGGAGTACAAGAATGATGACGGAAATAATTATACTTGATAAATATTGTTTTTTCACTATTTCTCTTCGATTATTGAATTTTGGATAAGAACTTTTCACACCGGGCTACATTTTTAAGGAGCCGAGATGAAACTTCAATTATTTTTTTAAGAAGTTCGTCAATTCAAAGTACCGTAAAATCCGGCGTATAACGCGCACCTATAGTTTCAAGCTTAATTTTTTAATGTTAAGGTATATTCGCCGTATAATGTGCACCCCCTATTTTACGAAGGGACCTTCCATGTACGTTAGCAATGCTATTATGTTTTGATACCATTTATTCGGGGCATTATCCCAGGATTTTGAAAATATAACATTTTTGTAGAAAAATAACCCTTTAAGTTCACAAGGTATGACCTTTGTTTGAAATAAACAGTATATTCCGATCTTTGTAGAAGTCTAAGTTTTTTTTATGCACTTCTCTTTTTTTTTTATTTTTGAAGCGATCATTTTTATACCCGGCATATAACGTGCACCCGTAACTTTCGATCTTATTTTTTGTGTTAAAAGTGCACATTATACGCCGCATTTTACGGTAAATGAAAATAAATTTGATTCCTTTTGATAAAAGAATTCACATTTTGAAGAATGTCTAAGTTAGCAATTAAAAATTCTCAATTTCTTCTGAGTATGATAATGGTGAAAAATTACTGTTAATGATGAAAAATTATGACGATGAAAAATAATAATAATAATTAAAAATTATGATAATAGTGATAATTATAAACAATCATGATAATGGTGACAATGGAAAAAAAATTTATAATTGTGATAATGATGAAAAATATGATGATGGTGATAATCATGAACATCATGATATAATGGTGATAATGAAGGAAAATTATGATAATTGTGATAATAATGAAAATTTAGAATGAATAATAAAGGGGGGTATTTCAGAGAAAGAGAAAAATGCTTACTTATACATATAAAAATATTTAAACACGTCATTGTTTAAAAGAAAAACCTAATGCTATATAAAAACTTGAGATGAATACAGTAATTAATTACTCCTGTTCTACATATTATGGCTAATATTCTTTCAGAAAAAAACTTTTTTCTCTCTTTCATCTCGGTGGATGATTAAAAAAAGTATTGAAACATCATGTCATAAAGTGTCATTAATGGAAAAGCTGGCATGGATTAATTTTTTTCCCACAATTATTTCACATCGATTGAAAGATTTTCTGTATTAGGAGCCTATCCCCATCTGTATGAAAAAGACGAAGAATGAATTATTGATTTATCTGTTGAATTCACATGCTGCGTAAAGTTCTGGGATTTTCCAAAATAAAATATTAGAGAGAATGTTCAAAGTAATCAATATATCTTAATCAAGAGTTATCAAGCACTGAAGGGTCTTGCCTGCCCTTTAAATGACTTTTTATTCTCGTATGACTAAAGGAACAGCCATTCAACAGATTTTTAATTTAGATGAAAGAATATTGTGTAATGAATACAAAATACTTTGTTTTTACAGCATTGTAACATGAAATATTAATAGATGCAAAACTAACATAATATCATACGTGAAAAGAAGGGCACTCTTAACTAAACTTAACTCAGTTGCGCAATAGCCCATGACGGCCAAGGCCTATTGTACCCATCACAGTTTTTCTAACCTTGGGCATTGAGGTGCATTAACAGATGCTCCGGTCAGGTGGTCAGCCTGACGCGAAACCCCCAGTGTTTAGTTTCCAAGCAAGCTCGGTACTTATTTATAGACCCACTGAAGGGATGAAATGCTGAGTCGACGTTGCCAGCCCGTGTATTGAACCCTGGACCTGTGGCGTGAAAGCGCGATACGCTACCACTCAACCACTGGGCTTCAGAAAAGGACACTATTGGAAATATGAATCTCATAATTTTAAACCGCAATTAAATTACAAGGATTACTAATAGATATTACAGAGCCAATAGTAAGCAGTAGCTGTCATTATTCCGAGTGGCAGCTGTAGACAAGGGGTCAAGGTCATGGACTTGTGACAGCAGTGTCATAAGTACCTAAAGTACCACTGAAGAACCTCCGTGTAGAGGGGTCGAGGCTCATAAAATATGCCGAGAATCAAACGTCTTCCCCTTGGTGTGGTAGTTAGAAAAGGAGGGTGCCAGCTCAGGTTCCGTCTTCGTTACTTGACCGAGGTTCAAAATTATTAGGTCCGTCGCCTATAGCAATCATGTAACGTCGATATAACTCTCATTCGTCATTATTCCATATCGTAAGCAGTGGCGTAGCTAGGTATCCTAAAGCCCTGGTTCAGAAAAAAAAGAGGGCTCCATCCTGGTTTAGTTTCACCCAGTAAAAAAGTAAAATTAACGAATATTTTAAACATACAAGGCTACTTTAACATCAGCTCTTTATGTTAAAGTAGCTCTTAGTTCTTATTCCTCTGCAGAACATAGGAAAGCAAATCTACATACTACCCACATTTATGTGTATGAGTTTTCTTATGTGCGCTTTAGTGATCGCCCAGGTTCAAAAACAAGAATCAGAACCTGTGTTGTTTAATTCTCTATGATAAACGCCTCCAATCCCTCATACCCCTATACCATACTATATTGTTTCTTTGCGAAGCAAATAACCAGCAGCATTGACAGTAGACAGCATCTAGTATTTTTGTTTAACTCAGCCAAAAGCGATTAACCAGTCCATTTTTAGAAGTTGAAAAGTAGTACGATTATGAAAAACACCTCTGTTGCTCTAGTGGGTGTCTTATGGAAAAAGCCCCGGAAGCTGTAAATGCCCCATATCAAGAATTCTACGTTCTTTTTTATCACTTAATATCTTATTCGTGAAGTTACACAAGATTTATCGTTCACATTTTCGAACAATGTCTTTATCGATGGTTCCTCCACTCTTACATGTGCCATGCAGACATGGCCGTCGTTGACATGTTCGGCGGTTTCTTTAATTGCAATAACTGTCGAATTTTCTTCAGTAATTTTCTTCAGTTCTCTTGTAACACTGTAGTGACCACTTTATATAAGTCTCTATTAACAGAAATACTTGGACCAGAAGTACTCCTAGAAGTGTGAATAAGAATTTTGACAATTTGGGGCAATTTTTGTTTACAACATTCTCTTCCTAGGAGCTGTTTGCGCTTAAACACACCACTGTTTTCTTTTCTTTTAAATCCATAATTAAAGTTTTCTAATTTCTAATTCGTATGATTTCGAGTTCTTACTGACTTTAAAAGGAAGGGAAAGAAACGTAATACTACGCTACAAAACGTCGTTAAGGTATCCGACTACGTTCGAACCGTGATTTTGCAAAAGTGTATAAATGGATAATATTTACGATATTTAGTGTCACTTAGATTAGAAAATGTATATAAAATTGTTTTAATAATATTATTACAATAAACAATTATCTAAGAGCAATATTTTGACAAAAAATGAACTTAAAGAGTGTTTTTTTTCCAGGTATAGAAGTTTATATTGGCATTAATTTCCAAGATGGCGACCGATTTAACAGCTGTCAAGTGATTTATTCTCAGTTTGGTTTGGCAATTCATCAAAACGATCATCAAGAAAGGCGTAGATTCGTCGAATGGACCCAAAACGAGATTGCCGTTGTTCCCGATTTTCATAAGCGAATTTTGTTAAGCGATGAAGCGCACTTCTGGTTGAATGGCTACGTCAACAAACAAAACTGCCGCATTTGGAGTGAATCTAATCCACAAGTGTATGTCGAAACACCGTTACATCCAGAAAAACTGACTGTTTGGTGCGCTTTATGGGCTGGTGGAATCAGTGGTCCGTACTTCTTCAAAAACGATGAAGGCCACAACGTTACAGTCAATGGTGATCGGTATAGAGCCATGATTACCAACTTTTTCATTCCTGAATTGAACAATCATGATGTCCAGGAGCTGTGGTTCCAACAAGACGGCGCAACATGTCACACAGCTCGTGCCACAATCGATTTATTGAAAGACATGTTTGGTGACCGCCTAATTTCAAGTTTTGGACCTGTGAATTGGCCTCCAAGATCTTGTGATTTAACACCGCTAGACTATTTTCTGTGGGGCTATGTAAAGTCATTGGTGTATGCGGATAAGCCACAAACGCTTGACCATTTGGAAGAAACATTCGCCGTGTTATTGCCGATATACGGCCACAAATGTTGGAAAAAAAGTCATCGAAAATTGGACGTCCAGATTGGACTACATCCGAGCCAGCCGTGGCAGTCATATGCCAGAAATCATATTTAAAATGTAATGCCACAAGATTATCTTTCGAATAAAAAAAATTATGTCAATCGAATAATACATCGTTGTTTTATTGCAATTTAAAGTTCTATACCTCTAAAATAACACCCTTTAGAATGACCCATTTTCAAAATATTCTCCTTTTGTGAAAAATGCTTCTATTATAATAGTATTTTGCTTGTATATAGCTCAGACCTCTGCACAGAGGCTCAACTAGAACTTTTGAAATATATTACTTAGAAGTGAGTTTATCCATGTTTTACGACAAGAGAGGGGGGATTTTTAAGAAAAAAACGCCGATAATTATTTCAAATGGTTGTAACTCTGAAAATAATGTGATTTTTTCAAAAATCATAGTTGAGCCTCTGTACAGAGGTCTGAGCTATAAACAGGCAAAGTATTATTATAATAGAAGTATTTTTCACAAAAGGAGAACATTTTGAAAAAAAGTTATTCTAAGTTTATTTTTTACCGAAATAATGTATTTAAATAAAAAAATTTTGTCTAAATGTCCATAAAAAATTTTTATACATGTATTCTAATCTAAGTGACGCTAAATATCACGAAAATTATCCATTTATGCGCTTTTTTAAAATCCCGTTTCCGAATGTAGTCGGACCCTGGCTATTTATTTATTTTTTCGAGAGGATCGAACTCACCCACCAAAGAGTTAAGAGCAGTGATCCTCAACCTGCGAAACGTTGGCTGCTGGTGGCCGGTGGACCAATCAGAGTGGCCTGTTCATGGCCAATTGCACTAACGAATTCAATTGTTTAAGAACATTTCATTAAAAATTTAGCGAGAAACTCAATCAATCAAGCAATCACATATATCAAATTTGCTATCGATTTTATGTTGGTACGAATTGTGAGACAACTTTTTCTCTTTTCTTGCTTGTAATGATTAGTGATATCAAATTACACTGGATTAGCGGTCATTTTATGGATGGTACTAATTTTTAATTAATCCTCGTGTGTTCTAAGCTAAATATATTTAAAGAGTATATGTTGTTTCAATTGGGATATTGCTACTTCGCAGAGAAAAACAAACATGAATTGGCAACTTGTTTGATTTGCTGTAAAAATTTTATGTTTAAAAAGTATAATTTTTCTCCTCACTAAGTCACTAAGCCACTAAGTCAAATCTTTCAATTGCTCTTTTTCTGGACGAGTTAAGAAAGTCCGGCACATGAATTTTCAACAAATTATCGACTTTACTTTTTATATTTTCTAAAAGTGCAAATATTTCTGCTTAAAATTGTATATGATATGAGAAAATGCCATAGTTAGAAGTATTTTTATTTATTTTTTAAAATGAAGCTACTCCTTGACGCACATCAAAAGAGCTCTGCTAAGAGTACCCGTGTTTCCACTTGCATAAGTTTCTGATGAGCACGAATCCATATGATGTACAAGTGAAAATATTAGAGAGTATTATGCTTATCCAAAAGTGTATGGGTACACGTCTTTTGGATCTTAAAAGAGAAACAGAGAAATTAAAGTTATGTGATGGAAAAAGCCTCAGTGGTCGCAACTGACTCACCGACATTTTAATATAAAACGTTTAAAGATATTATTAGTATGGCTATTAGAAATAATTTCAATGATCTATGCAGCATGAAAACTGATGTTTGGGTTGTTTAATTTCATCTTCTGTTTTCAAATGCGAGCTCTCAACATTGACTGTGTCCTGCGGATATATATAAAAAAATTGAATGAAACGAAAGGCACTATGATCATAAATACATACACACATACCATATACCATAATGAATTAAATGAAGCCAATACTTAGAGATCTAGGTGATCCTAAGTTTTTAAGAAAATGTGTACATGGAAAGACTCGGAACCCAAATTAGTCAGTTAATAACACCATTTTGTCTCAGTGATTCCAAAATCTACATTTGTGGAGTTAAAAACTCTAAAATTTGGCGTAAATATGACTATTGCACAGTTCAGTATAGATCATGTAGCAAAATTAATTGTATTGAAACAATGTGGTATTGAACCAGGTTATACCTCTGTGTCATGCTTTAAAAAATTAGATTCATGTAGAATTCGCGTAGCACAATGAAAGCATCTTGAGATAAAAAAAAAAAGGCTAAATTGTTAAAAATAATGATAAAAAGGAAATTAGAAGAGTCTTTTGTATGAGCAGAGAGTAAGAATAATGCTTCATATCCTTCTGGAAAATACTAAAAAAAGTAAATGCTCAAAAAAATTAAAAATTTTTACTTTAAAGCCCGATTTCTCAAAATGTAATATTTTTCTCTTTATGTACCTTTTTCTGAAAACTCACTTATCATATAATCCTCAAATTTTCAGTGAGCATACTTTTCACATGTTTACTTACACATTTTAATGAAGGGGATTAGATAGATATTTTGCAAACTTTTCTACGTAAGGCATTTTTAAACTAAATTTTAGGGGAAAAAATTGGACAATTTTTAAAAAAATCATGATTAATTTAATTTTTAACAAAAAGACAAAACTCTACGTTAAAGTCTTATTAATAGTACACATAATCAACTGTAAAAATGGTATTTATGAGAAGTAAGTGAGACGGGCTCACGCGTTTTTTCATTAACATGTCCTCTTGGGTTCTTTGGGGCCGGAATGAATGAGAACTCTTTTCCAACCAGCCCAAGAAGTAAAGCGCGAATGAAAGATGCAAATTAGGAAGCTTTTAAATAACAGAAGTTTAGAGTAAGCTAGGTGGCATTTGGGAAATGTTATGATAGTCCGTATTTCAAGTGTAAAGAGGTTTTGAGAAGTTAAGCGTCAGACAATAGAAGTTACCCGTGACAGAGAGCCCTTAGGTCAAGGTTCCATTGCACGCCAGTGAACCGCAACTTGAACTAGGATCAGATAGATTGATACTTCGTTCGACATTAAAAGTAGGAGTGACTATCTAAATATTCGGATCTGTGATCGCATTGAAATTAAGCTTAGGTGAGTTAGTTATTGATAGTGGTCTGAGTTACGTTATTTCGGTATTATATATTGTATGTTTAGCCACCATAGATTCTCCCACATATCATATTATTATCTAATCTGTTAAAGGTTTAAGTTAAGATCTTAATGAAGTCATATTAAGATCATGGCAGCTTCTGGTTCTTCTTTTATTCCTACACATCTAGCTCACGCTGATAATCTAGGAGAAGAGCACCCGAGGGGGACGCCCTTACATAAGTAGTTTTGGAGAAAAAGGTACACAAACGTACGCAATCTGACATGGGCTCCTATGGAGGTGCCGGACCCCCTTAAATTGGCTTGCTTAAAAAATGTTTTCTTTGGATCATTGATGGATAGAAATTGAAATTATTCCATAATTTGGTAAAAAAATGCATAAAGTATACTTTTTTGTGAGTTGAGTTTGAAAGAGTTTAATATAATTTTAAAATAAAATCCAAAATTTTCATTTTAGGTATTTTGATCGATTTTCCGCATTTGAAATGTCATTGATCTGATGTGGTGCATCCCCACTATTAATCCTCATGTTGCAGCCCGGTGGATAAAAAGGTTGGGTACCTCTGGTATATAGCATATGTAGTCGAATACTCGTATAAACGGTAACGTGTAATAAATAATTGTGCGTAACTCACAAACCGACTCGATCGACGGCTGCCCTTTGACTAAATGAGTAATGATGGCACATGATGGTAGGCCTAGCCCTAGACACGGACATGACATTAATTATTAAAAAAAGGGGAATGTTTCTATTCAACTGTAACAAACTAGTTGTATGCATAGTGGAAAATCTTCCTGACTTTCCTACAGGTTGGATAATCCGAGTAATAAACAATGACGTCTTAAAACTTCTTGAGGCTCCACGTCTCTATGCAAAATTAAGCCCACCTGCAACCTTCTTAAGAAACATATGTTGTCAAATACTCCTACAAACGATAATCCATGACAAATAAATGTGCATGACTTACAGTCTCACAAACGAAAGCATAAACCGATTCGACCGACTACTGCCTTTTGCCTAAATGATATGTACGGTGGTATGCTTAGGCGTAGAGACACGGACGATGGACATACATCCAAATGCAAACTTGCCACAGTTGGTGCATAGTTCGAAATTCCTAGCTTTTTGGAGAATATGTGCAGGAATAAAATTTGATGATTAAAATTATTCGGATCATGATCTTATCGAGGCCGCGTCGAGAACGAGACGAGGCCCGGACCCAGTTGTCCCTTGTCTTAAGACGTCCTTGTGCGCTACATAAGAAAGCAGTTAAGCAAGCAATTAGTAAGCAATTATAACTTCGTATTATAAAATGCTTTAATAATAATGCGATAAAAATGTAATATTCAGATCACATGTTTTTTAACACGCTTTTATAGGTTTCACTTGTATGTAATGGAATATTGAACTCGATTTTTACCCACTTTAAAAAGTCAGATTAATTCGAAATTTTACACACTTGTCAGAGACTCTGATGACAATACAATAATTTCATAATGTTATTCCATTGTCCACATCAGGATCATAAGGAATAATGATTTCCAGAATTCCATGTACGTATCATTTCCAGATTTGGCGACTAATTTCAGATTTAGCGACTAAAAGATTAAGGTGCAACCCTAAAAGTGAATAGCCTTGTGGTTGATACAAATAAAACAAACAGACAAACAAAGTTTTATTTATGTGAGAAAGGGCAGGGTGGGTGCTTTGTACTACATGTTTACATTCTCAGCATTTCGGAATAGAATTAGTAAGAAATTAAAACAATTAATATAGAGAACCCCACGCTTTTACCAGAGTGACATTATATAATTTTCTTGTTAATCATTTTATTCTTATATTAAGAATTATTATTTTACTTTTTAGTTCGAATCACTATTAAAGAGTGTTTTATAGTTTTTTTTAACTATAATTTATTCATTGCATTAAACGCAAAGTACAGATGAAAAGTTTTTTTGAACATCGCAAATGAGGTAATTTTAACAAACATTCTAATCTGCCAATGGTTATGTTTTATATATTTTACTATTTATATATTTTTTGCTGCTCCTAACAAGCTACCAAATAACGAAAGTCGCTCATAAAAAGACCCATTTTAATAAGGAGTCGAAATTGTTTCTCCTAACTCAGTTACTTTCTTTTTTTCTCTAACACTTCATTCAAAGAACACTTAACTTTAGTGTTTAGATTTTCTATAAGAAGTGCAGAGATTAAAAGAAAAAATTTATATTCATGGGAAGAGAGAAATGTGATTATAATAACGACCACTCTCCCCCTTCCCGGAACAAAACTTGTGCTCCGATGGATTGTCACTTAGGAAGAATTAAGGGTCACACAAATTTGCGTGCCCATGAAGAGTTTCAGCTCTTTATCCTTTGTTATTCTTTATTTAAAAAAAGTAGTTGCCGATGGAATAATTTGAGTATAAAAAGGTTGGAAAATATTATTCTCTCTCTTGCTAGAATGATTTTTTTTCTTTTCAAAAGAAAATACACAATGTTTTGCAAAGTAATGCAGGTTATAAAAAATAGAAAGGGGAAAAAAATGGATTTGCGAATTTTTTAAAAAAAAACAAAGAAAAAATACTAAAACCGCTTATTATACACACTTTTTTGCACTCAAAGAAATTATTAGAATACTTAAATTCTATATGCAAGACATACGGTAACACTCAACGGAAATTTCTCAATTAAAACTTTTTTCTATTGAGTGTAAAATTAGAAAAAATTTAAGACATGTTGCAATTTCGAAAAAAGTTCCCATTTCAAATGTACGTTTAAGTATCTTTAAAAAAAAACTCTATAATATACTTCGGGGGTGGGCATTAAGACGATCGCGATCAATCGGTGAACCGCTAAGACATTTTGGAGTGACCGCCTAAGAATTGCAGTTAATAATTATAAGAATAAGTCTTCTATTTACTATAACTACGAGAACTATAAACTTCAAATGAAAATGTTTTATCTTTTAATGCATGTTGAATTGTTTGACAATAAATGCATTATTTGATATAATTATATTTGTAGCTATTATTATTAAGTTTGTATCGTGCGTTTTGCTTTAAACGTGGTTTTAAAAATGTGAGTTTTTTTATTTTTGTTATGTACGTAAGTAAATATTCTATATTTATTAATAAGTGATACTAAATATTGTAGATCTTTTCTTTTCTCAACACATCCACGTTAATGGGTGGACCACTACACCTTGAAAAAATTAGAAGCAGCCCGTACCCTGAAAAAGTCTGCACACCCTTGATATATGTGGTGGCTGCGGTAGCCCAGTGGTCAAAGTATAGGATCATGGAAGAATGTGATGAGTTTGATCCCAGTACCACTTAAGACCCGCCGTGTAGAGCAGCGATACACGTTAAATCTGTCGAGAGCTGTAACGTCCTCCCGTTGGTGTGGTGTGGTAGTTAGGAGAGGGGTGCCAGCTCAGGTGTCGTCCACGTCACTTGACCATGGTTCAAAATGACGTGGTCCGTCGCCAGAAGCCCTCGTGTAGCTGAACAGTGTGACGTTAATATTCACTCACTCGCTGAAATACGTGATATTGATTTTTAAAGAGAGAGCTTTTACTTTTTGATTTCGAGATTAGAATGTGTCAAAGCTTTATAAAAAAAAGCAATAAATTATCACATTTATGTTACAACGATAAGGCAGCATGAGTCTTCGTAATTTTACATTGCTACATTTGCGACGGACCTCGTAATTTTAAGCCAAGGCAAAGCGACGAGGAACAACACCTGAGGTTGCACCTCCTTTTCCGAGCTTCCATGCCACACCAACGGGAATAATTTGAGCCTCACCAGATTTAACGAGCATCATCCCCTCTGCACAGTTGGTCTTTAGTGGTAATAGGGTCGAATTTATGATAATCTGGCTACGAGTCCGTAACCGTCACTGTTAGCCTACCACAGCAACAATTTAGCTTGTCGTAGATAGTGGTATCTACGTTCGGAACCGTGATTTTAAAAAAGCGCATAAATGGATAATTCTCATGATATTTAGTGTCACTTAGATTAGAATACATATATAAAATTGTTTTAAGGACATTATGACAAAAAAATTATTTTAATACAATATTTTGGCAAAAAATGAACTTAAAATAATCTTTTTCAAAATGTTCTCTTTTTATAAAAAAAATGCTTTTTAAAATAATAATATTTCGCTTATGTAAAGTAAAGACTTTTCCAGAGATCTGAACTAGGATTTTTGAAAATTTCACATTATTTTCAGAGTTGCAACCAATTGAAATAATTATCAACATTTTTTTCCTTAAAAGAGCTCCCCTCTGTTGTCGTAAATTTGGATAAAACCACTTCTAAGTTATATATTTCAGATATTCTAGTTGAGCCTTTGTACAGAGGTCTGAGGTATATACAGCAGTGCTTCTCAAACTTTCTATACTTGCGACCCAATTTTCAATCATAATTTTCATCGCGCCCTCCACCATGCAATAACATGTATTGAATTCAATAATAATATACTTTGACGTAAAGCTACAATACGACTTTAATTATAAGCCATACAAATTATCAAGATAAGTATTAAATTTTGTATATAATTTTATGACATTCCCATAGGGTCACTGTTCTTCACTTAGTACTCTTAAATTAATTATGAAACACATTGTGCAGTACTGATACATTTATAAGTGTATTATATCAGTGTAAATCTGTATTTTATGATGTCAGAATGTATTTTGTTTTGCTTCCTTTCAGTAAATTATTAATTTTTTTAAAAAAAATAATCTTTTGTTTTCGACTTTTTGATATACACGCACCCCCCCCCCTTGCGGGGTTATCACGCTTCCCTAGGGGGTGCCCCACAGTTTGAGAAACACTGATATACAGGCAAAATATTATAATAGAAGCATTTTTCACAAAAGGAGAATATTTTGAAAATGGGTCATTTTATGTTCATTTTTTATCAAAATATTGTACTGAAATAACTTTTTATTGTAATAATATTCTTAAAACAATTTTATATACATTTTATAATCTAAGTGGCACTAAATATCATAAATATTATCCATTTATACGCTTTTGCAAAATCAGGGTTCCAAAAGTAGTCGGATATCTTAATCTCAATTTTATCATATCTCCTAAATTTGAAAAGATTTCGAGTTTAGAAAAGAAGCGCGTTTTCGAAATTTTAAAATAAATCAATCTTATTATTCTTTTAAATAAATATTTTGTGAAAAGATGCTTGCGTCAAAAGTAGGTGATATTATTTATATAGTAACGTAATCATTATATAGGTGCGGTTCTTTCATAATATATTATGTTTTGTAATATATAGTTGTGAAAAAAGAAATTTGTAGAATATCTTGAGGGGATTTTATGATGAAATTAGTAGAAAGAAAATGAATAAATAAATAAATTAGCAATTGTATTTTGCAATTGATTGCAAGGCCTCAATTGCAAAATATGCCTCAATTTTTATAAAAAATTTGTGACATTGTAACTCACGCATTTGTTTATAATATAGAGTTTTTAAAATTTCAAAATATTTCATAAATTATCCGTTTCTCTTTTCAACATGTGAAGGGATAGCTCGTTTAGCATTACGGTATAGGAAAAAAAACGCGAAACACATTTTATAAAAGAAAAAATGTATCAACTCGGATAAAAACGAGTATTATGATAAAATATGTGATTCTCTACAGGATAGTGAAGCCAGAATATAGTATTAATGTTTGGGTACATTTTTATCTGAAAAAATACTCCGAATTTGGGCCCTATTCTTTAACATTAGCCGAATACAGCCTTAAGCCCTTAACTGTTTCACCCTTACACTGTTCGGGCTATCGGAAGCTGGCCACAACCAGTTTGCTCCTACGCTGTAATGAGTACTAATGAGTGAGTGAATGTTAACGTCGCAATGTGTGTTCAGCTACACGACAGCGTTTGGCGACGGTCATCGTAAGTTTTAACCATAGTTAAGTGACGAGGATGACACCTGAACTGGCACCCTCCTCTCCTAACTACCACACCAACGGTAGGACGTTTGAGCTCTCGACATATTTAACATGCATCCCTCCCCTACACTTTAGTGGTACTGGGCTCGAACTCGTGACATGCCTGCCACAATCCGATACCTTGACCACTAGGCTACCACGTACTATTTTCTATCTATCTTTGATTTGTACATTTTTAATTCTTTTAGTGAGATTAATAATTCTAGTGTTTTTAAGAAATGCCATTTGTCCATGGTACTAAAATACTTCTTAACAAGGATTTTCTTTATGGTGAAAAAAGGTGGGAGAAATTTTCATTGAAGACAGGAATATAAATTTTGAAAAATATTCCAAGATGAACAGGTATTGGCAAGGTAATATGCAATATGTTGTTTGAGAAGAAATGAAAATGGAAAGATAATCTAAAAAAATGCCGATATCATGTGTCCCCATTGCAATGTAAGACTTAGTATTACATCATGCTTCAAATTTTATGTGCATACATATAAGCACACACACAAATTCCTCAACCGTTTGAAAAAGAGTTATGAACAAGAATTTTTTTTGTAAGTATGACAGAGAAATTCAGAAAAATATATATGAAACACATTCTTCATAGCATGCAGAGTGCATTTATAAAAAGCAAACATTCAGGGTAATTTGTGTTCGGCATTTATAAAATAAAAAATAATGTGAAAACTTTTAAATTTTAAAATAAAATTCTTCAATTTTTGCATTTAGTTAAGTATTATGCTTAGTTATAGACAGTAAAAAAATGTGCCCTTTTTTGGAAAATTTTATGCAAAAAAATTGACCGCTTAAGGTATCTGACTACGTTCGGAACCGTGATTTTGCAAAAGCGTACAAATGGATAATATTTTTGATATTTAGTGTCACTTAGATTAGAAAATGTATATAAAAATTGTTTTAAGAATAGTATTACAATAAACAATTATTTAAGTACAATATTTTGACATAGAATGACCCATTTTCAAAATATTCTCCTTTGTGAAAAATTCTTCTATTATAATAATATTTTGCCTGTATATAGCTCAGACCTCTGTACAGAGGCTCAACTAGAATTTTTGAAATATATAACTTAGAAGTGTTTACGACACCATATGTATCCATGTTTTACGACATCGAAGGGGAGAAATTTTGAGAAAAAAAACGCCAATAATTATTTCAAATGCTTATAACTGAAAATAATGTGAATTTTTCAAAAATCGTAGTTGAGTCTCTGTACAGAGGTTTGAGCTATATACATGCAAAATATTATTATAATAGAAGCATTTTTCACAAAAGGAGATTATTTTTAAAAAAGGTTATTCTAATTTAATTTTTTGCCGAAATATTGTATTTAAGGTATCCGACTACTTGCGACAACTTTTTTTTGAAAAAAAGGAGATATGGAGATCTTTTTGTGATTTTTATATTTATTTAGTATATTTTAAGAAAAAAATTCTAAAATTGGTAAAAGAAAAAAAATTATTATTATTAAAATGGGAAAAAACTAGTAAAAATGTACGAAAAATTGCATAAACGGGGCCCGCTCTGTACAAAGATTTTATGAACAAATTCTCAATTTTTCAATTTTGATGTGTTACTTTGTTATTCCTGTTTGAAGTGACCTTCAGGATAAGAGATATTTTAATTTTTACAAAAACTAGAGCACTTTATCTTAGTGATTATACGAAATTGCTTAAAAAAACATTGACTATATTCACATAAAGAACTGCAAATTTTGAAATAAAACAGTTATTGATAAATCTGAAGATCAAAACACTTCTACTGTTATGCAGAACATAAGCAAAAAAATTCAGCTAATTATTTTCAAAACTTTTTGAGCAATCGCGGTCCCCGTTTGAGTTTTTCGAAAAAAAACACATTTCGAGTAAAACGCATTTTAAAGTTTGACATCTTGTGTAAAGTTATGGCATTTGCTTTTACTAAAACACTTGTAGTTTTTGTTCTAGTGGAGGGAAAATAAAATACTTGGTATTGTTATTAAGCTAATAAAATGGTCTCTAAAATAAAGTCAGAAAAAAATTGCCAATTTTTGAAAAAAATCATAGTTTTAGGGTAGTCGGACACCTTAAATAAATTTTTTTGTCAAAATGTCCTTAAAACAATTTTATGCATTATTGCAATCTAAGTGGCACTAAATATCATGAAAATTATCCCTTTATGCGCCTTTTTAAAATCAAGGTTGCGAACGTAGTCGGATACCTTAAGGGGTTAATCCTCAATAGATTTGATTCATGTCAGCCCTGCTTCACGATAAGTTTGTAGTGTCATAAAGACTCGAATCCATGCCACGACTAGTGGACGTGAGCACTCGGCTCCCACAAAAAGAAAAAACAAATAAAAGGTCGCTAAAACAAATTAGTCACTTAAATTCACACATTAAAAAACCATTTAAAATAAGTGTTTGCTTTTTCATTCATCATAACAATGCTGAGAAATAATTTTAATTAATTTTATAATCCATATTGATAAAAAAAAGAACATTAAAACTGAACACTGTGCCATTATTTTAAACAGATGGCAGCAGTCTTGAAGGGCACAGACGAGGAATATATATGAATAACGAAGAAAAATCGATTTTCTCCAGACAAGGTCGTGAAGGAAATATATAAAGAGAAAGTAATTAGGTGAATATATGTATAAAAACTCTTTACATTAAATATGAATGGTTAAATTTATCTTACACAGTTTCCTTCCTCTAATTTTTTTTGGATCATGTCTCCTCTTTTCCAAAGTTCATCGTTCCAAAGATCGTGACAGACTACCATTATCATCATTAGAATTAATAAAATCGACTATATTTAGGGTTATTTATGAGAACGATTTTTCTTATGAAACAGATCTTACCCTCTATTTTACTTTTTCAAATTCCATAAATACGCCGTAGTTCGATAGTGACTGTAACAATTTCTGTACATCTGTCACCATCGATCTTTATTTTTCAAATAGCTGTCGTCAGATTTTTTTATTTTTATACTGGGGTGGAAATTTTTTAAAATTTGTTTTTTGAAGTCGATTAAGGCTGTTTTCGCCGTATGTAAGACAGCGTGAACTTAACTCGGAGCACATTTACGGACGAAAAAATGCCTCAATTTTTATAAAAACTTGTGACATTGTAACTCATGAATTTTTTTATAATGTAGTGTTTTTTAAATTTCAAAATATTTCATAAATTATCCGTTTTTTCTTTTAATATGTAAACGGATAGCTCATTTAGCATTACGGTACAGGAGAAGAAATGCGAAACACATTTTACAAAAGAAAAAAAATGTATCAACTTGGATAAAAACGAGTAGTATGATAAAATAAGTGATTCGCTACAAGATAGTGAAGCCAGAATATAGTATTAATGTTTGAGCAATTTTTTATTTGAAAAAATATTCCGGATTTGGCTCCTATTCTTTAACATTAACCGAAGACAGCCTTACGATTACGTTCGGAACCGTGATTTTTCAAAGGTGTACAAACGAATACTTTTTAATACTTAGAGTCACTTAGATTAGAATACACGTATGAAATTATTGTAAGAATATTATTACAATTAAAAATGTGATTTAAATGCAGTATTTTGGCAAAAAATGAACATAGAATTATTTATTTTCCAAATATCCTTCTTTTATGGAAAATATTTCTGTAATAATAATATTTTGCCTATATATAGCTCATACCTCTCTACAGAATCTGAACTAGGATTTTTGAAATACATAATTTAGAAGTGGACTTATCCATATTTTAATCATCAAAGTGCAGGAAATTTTAACAGAAAACACTGATAAGTATTTCAATTGTTAGTAACTCTGAAAATAACGTGAATTTTTCAAAAGCCGTAGTTCAGGCCCTCTGGAGAAGTCTTAGCTATGTATAATAAAATTTTATTGTTATAGAAGCATTTTTCATAAAAGGAGAATATTTTGAAAAAAGGTAATTCTAGGTTCATTTTTTCCCAAAATATTGCATTTAAATATTTTTTTTATTATAATAATATTCTTAAAATAATTTTATAAGTGTATTATAATCTATAAGTGACATTAAATATTGAAAATTATTCGTTTGTATGCTTTTGTGAAATCCTGGTTCCGAACGTAGTCGGATACCTTAAAAGAATAGAAGACAAATAGATATTTAATATTAATTAGAAAACTACATTTAAATCTTCACTAATGAAACAATTCAATTTTTCAGATTAAAAAAAACTAGCCTTATACCAACCTCACATTAGTACGCTTAAATTTTACTATTATACTAAAGATCCGTACACGTGAAAGTTAATTTACTTCGTACTATCAAGCAGTACGAGGAGTATTGGAAACGGACCGTGTAATTTTGAGCCCTAGTCAAGTAACAAAGACGACTCACAAGCTGACAAACCACTCTCCTAACTTCCACATAACACCAACGGAAGGACTTTGGGTCTCGATAGAATTAACGTGAATCAGCCCCTCTACACGGAGGGTCATCAGAATTCGAAAACGCCAACCATGCGTCCGTGAGTATGACTACTAAGTTACCACGGCCATGCGATCTGTATAAATATACTTCTTTAAATCTATATTACACTCAAGAATTACATGTAAATCAAATAATTTATCAAAATCATTTTAAATTTTTGAAAAATATTTACATAGAAAATAATACAGCTTAAAGGATGGTACTTTTTGCTATTTCAGAAAAATTTCTTCTTCATTTCAAAGAAATATTTTTACTTCATTGTAAAAAAAATGTGTGTGTGTACAAAATTTATCTGCATCAAAATACTCTTAAACTATATTCCTTTTCAATGTCCCCATATATTTAATTATGGAACTTAAAATATTTTCTTCGTGTTTTGGCTCATTTCCTATCATATCCTTAGCATCTAGTCCTGTTTCTCATGTGCTGAGATGATTTGTGACTTTTCAACTTTTGGTCATCCTAAAATTTTAAAGTGGTAAGTTAAGTATGCCCATATAATGTACCTAACATAGACTAAAAACTGATAAGCTTAAATTTTAGAAGTACAAATAAAGGAATGTAAAACTAGAGAAATTTAAATGCAGTGTTATTTGTTTAATTTTGTTAATGATAAAAAATCCATAATTTTTTTTACAAATGCAGAATTAATTTCGACGGTCAACTCAACCCTTTTATCTTTCTAAATAATAGAAATTCCGAAAAAATAGAATATTAAAATTAAAATTATGATAACACAACTAAAATTCTCTACATATCTATTAGACAAGCAATTCATAATTCCCGATATTTCAGAGTAAAACTTAAAGATTCAAAATTCACAATACAACTCAATTAAGAAAGAAAAAAAATCCTTAATAAGATAAGGCTGTTTCAAAAATTTGTATAATTTTCTGAGTTATATTTTTCATTGATAAAAGATGTCTGTAGTAAAAAAAATCATTACAATTTCGATTAATTGCAGAAGAATAATGTTTAAAAGAATTATTTAAGAAACTGTGTTGTGCCAGAGCTTCGTTGCGTGAGTCCAAACACAACTGTGGAAATAATAGCAATTCACACGCAATTATGCAAGTGCTTTCGAAGTTAAGTGAATATGGAAAGTACAAACTAAAGGTTTAACACAACTAAAAGTTACATCTTCATCATTATTGCTTTTTTTAATGTATCTAAATCTTTCTCATCTGATTATGATCCAATTATCCATCTAAATTTAATAAATTTAATCCAATTGTACTTAAATTTAATTATATCTTATTTTATTTATGATTTCGTACCTTTGATACTTGAATTGATATGAGGTCGATTATTTCCCCGATCAAATTACATTCAATTTTATTTCCCATTTATCATTATTTTTTGTACGGAAAATTATTTCCAATTTCATACAGTTAAATTAGGGAAGTACTATCGAAAAATCTTAATATTATCATGAGATGCTTTTTGAAAAAAAAATTCTGTACATACAAATCTTATTAATTCATTATTTAAACGTATGGGTAACAGCAATCTCATTAATAATTAAATATAATGATTAAAAATAAAGAGAAATATTTTAATACAAATTTTGTGAATTTCAAATGAAATGGATATGTTAACATAAAATTGTCTGGAACCTCTCACGTAATATAATTATTCGTGTCTTAAAATATAATGAATATTTCACCCAAAGTATATCTGAAATGTATTTGAGGAACTAAAATTTTGATGAAGGTGAGTGTTTATGAAATATTTATTAAATATTAAACATTTAGAGGCATTCCGAATCTAGGACAATCGCAAAGAAGCACACAGAATATGGGCAAAGTAGAAAAGTAATTCATTTTATATTCAAGGATGCACTGTAACAAATTACTTTGGAAATTCTAGCTTAAATTAGTTACCTGAAGAAAATGACATTGATTTTGCATTTTATCAGATTCTTAGAAATTAGTTCTACTTTTGAATGGAAATTCGAATAATTACTGTATGTGTGAAAATAAAAACAATTAATTTAGTACATAAATTTATACAAAATTTAAAAGTTTTAAGTTAACTAATCTTCTTTTTCATTTTTATCAAATTTTAATTATTAAATAATGGTTAAATTTTAAGTTGGCATAACTTCTATGTAGAATATGTTAAAGAAATGTGTGCAAAGTCTTAGTGAGATATAATACAATTTTCCAAATTCAAAAGCTATGAATATATTACTTTTTTCATATAAGAATTATTTGTAATATAAATAATTTATTAACAAAAATAGTACTTGCATATAGACCAATGATCGATAAATTGGAGATGATTTTGAAAAATTTATGCCAAAATTTATTTATATAAATAACTTAATTTAAATTACGTTTATTTCACTATTTTAACCAAGAAAACCAAGAACCCAGTTAAATTTTAAGTAAATGAATTATCCAACAGCAATTAGATTATTCAATCCGTGGTTTGTCGGTTTTTAAATAAATACACATATTTTTTTACCCCTTAACACGTTTTCTATGACGAAATGATCCAGTAACTTCGGAAATACTCAACTTCATTCTCTTCCTAGGAAGTTAAATCTCAGTTTTAATCATTATTCGAAAGAAATACAAAAAGGAAAATAAGAGCTTATAAATAAAATAATTGTATACGAGCTTGCACGGAAACGATTTTTTCATTAATAGCTGTATATGTTGTATATTAAGGCATTTGGCAACGGTTTTTGATTTCGAGAAAATGGTCGATGGGCTAATATATAAATACCATAAAAATAAAGTAATTCAACGAGTAAATAGCATAATAATTCTGTAAGTGAATATAAATACTATATATAGCTATTTAAGTGTATTTTATATAATTTATATAGTAACCGAAGTAAGATATAATAATCAGGACTTCGAGGTTTATAGTATGAAGCGACACACAAATCTTTAAGATATCTTGAAAACATAAGGAAAAAAAACAGAAATTATTCATAAATTTTTTTGTATTTTGGTAATATCTATAGTTATACATATTTATTATTTTAATCTAAATTGTTTATTTACATTGCATTAAACCGAAGTATTAAAGCACAGACTCTAATATAGCCCAGAGAAGCAGAGATACGACTATACATTTGATTCTCATACCCAAGGTTCAAAAATTGTAATTTTAAAAACTTTAAAGATTGTTATAAATATGTAACTAAACGATTCTTAGAAATCAAAAGATGTCAGAGAAAAGTCCTCCCAAAACACAACTCATATTGAAAAATGTGTAAAATTGATTCTAATGAATATTCATTTTTCTGATTCATGAATGGTGATTACCGCCCATCCGGTATAGTCGTTGGTAACGCTGACTGTTGGGTTCAAATCCCGGAGAAAGCATGGATATTTGCAAATGTAAAGTGAGTGCCTTTGCGGCATGGGGGTACTCTAAATACCCGTCGAGCCTTAGTTCGTCTCGTTGGGTTGGTGGAAAGGGAAGAGAGGTGGTAGGCACCTGACCAAAGGCCGTATCACACGTATATTTTTCATGCAAATTTTTCGTCCAATTTTTGGCTGAATCTGAGGGGAAGGGTTGCCGTAAACAAAAGGACATGCTCTGACGTTAGTCGCGCTCTATCTCCACATTGAAAAATTACTCGCCGATTTTTCTGCATCAGAAAACGAATATCCAAAATTATTTCTTTCATTTCGCTTGCGCTTTTGTTGATGGGTGTAAACAGAAATAGAGCACCATTCTATTTAAAATATTATACGCCGTTAAAATATTATACACCATTGAAATATTATACGGCATATCTGAAGTGTTAGACGAAAGCGAAGCCGCCATCTTGTTTATGACGTAGGGTGCCGAAGAACCAACCCCATTGGCTGGAATTTAAAGCAATTTTTATTTGGAACAACTTTTTGAGCTCGATAGCAAAAAATTGTTCTAAAGCGGTTGCTATAGCAACTGAGTAAAAATTGCACGAATTGGACGAGAAAATGCTTGAAATGTCTGATGCAGCCTTTAGGGTGTTCTCCCTCAAAATTGGGGTGGAAATGAGCCAAATCGCTGTCGCCTGTATGGCGCTCAAAAGCTACGGATAACGATAGGCGTACAACTTAGCCCTTTGCATGGTGAATTTCGTGGGTCTCGATCTGGTCTTCGTCGATCATGTGGCTTCAGCAACCACAACAAGAATGGTAAGCGTTGATGAACAGAGTTATCGTAAAAATTGACGGTATTCATATGCATCAAGTAATAGATAACATGACGTTTGAACTGAGCCGAGGTACATGCATATATTACAATATCTATTATTTTAATACTATATTCAATTTTCATTAGATAATTAATTAAATATTGCAACATATCCACGGAATAAAATAAATCCCTTTAAATTCACTTGCATAAAGTGTGCGAATTGAAACAAGAGGAACACATTCTTAATTTCAGAAGTTAATACGAAGCTACGATCTACTTGCAGCAAAGACGTGGACTGCCTAGTAGATGGAATAAGACTTTTTTAAGTCTTCCTTTCCGTGAAAAGAACTGTGTGGAATAACAGAGTTTAATATGTTAAACTTAATTTTCCCCCTGAAAGTAGTCACGCACTAAGGTATGGAAATTCAGTGCTTAGTAGTTAATAGCAAACTACGACGTGAAGTAGAGGGCTGCGGTAGCCGAGTGGTCAAGGTATCGGATCATGACAGGCATGTCGTGAGTTCGAGCCCAGTACCACTTAAGACCTGCCGTGTAGGGCAGTGAAGTACGTTAAATCTGTCGAGAGCTGAAATGTCCTCCTGTTGGTGTCCACGATCCGATACCTTGGCCACTAAACGATGTTGAAAAGGGCCTCAAACTAATGGTAATCAACCGATGGAATACCATCGTGACTGATAAAGACAACTGGAAGAGGATCAGCGAGTCAGTCTTGGCGTGCAAAAGGCTCTTGAGCATATGAAGAAGTAATTCTATCTCAAGTGTAGTCTCGTCATTTGGCGAGGTTCAAAATTACGCGGTTAGGCTCGTCGCCAGTAGTCCTCTCATTACTTTATAAAGAGAAACGGTAATATAAGCAATTAATAAATAAATCATTCTAGTGAGCTGAACTTCTTTCTCTCACAGGAGAATGGATCGAAGACTCGATCCTCCGCTCTCTATCTCTAAACTATGATATTGTTGCAGTTGTTAGCTTGGCTTGTTGGAGAAGGAATGGCTTCATTAAGGTATTCGACTACATTCGGAACCGTGATTTTAAAAAAGCACATAAATGGATAATTTGCAAGATATTTAGTGTCACTTAGATTAGAATACATACATAAAGTTGTTTTAAGGACATTTTGACAAAAAAAAACTATTTAAATATAATATTTTGGCAAAAAAATTAACTTAGAATAATCTTTTTTCCAAATGCTCTCCTTTTGTAAAAAATGGTTCTATTATAATAATATTTCCCCTGTATATAGCTCAAACCTCTCTACAGAGGCTCAACTAGAATGTTTGAAAAATTCACCTTATTTTCAGAGTTACTACCAATTGAAATAATTATTCGTGGTTTTTTCTTAAAATTGCTCCCCCTCTGTTGTCGTAAAATATGAATAAACCCACTTCTAAGTTATATATTTCAAAAATTCTAGTTGAGCCTTTGAACAGAGGTCTGAGCTATATACAGGCAAAATATTATTCTAAAAGAACCATTTTTCACAAAAGGAGAACATTTGGAAAAAAGATTATTCTAAGTTAATTTTTTTGCCAAAATATTGTATCTAAATAATTTTATTTTGCCAAAATGTCCTTAATACAATTGTATGCATATATTCTAATCCAAGTGACACTAAATATCATGAAACTTATTCATTTATGTGCTTTTAAAAATCACGGTTCGGAACGCAGTCGGATACCTTAAGGCAAGGATCAATGGGGTAGATGGTTTCGGCTATTGGAATTGAGCATTGCTATTGGTTGTAGAGTAAACTTGCGGATACTGCCCTTCTCAGAGAAAAAATTTAACTGAGATAAAAACACTAAAAAACGAAGAAATTAAATATAGAAAGAAAAAAAATTAAAGAATTAATTATCTAGGAGCGATTCTCTACAAGTAGAAAAGCTTTTTGCCTGTCATCTTTGGATGCTTTAAGAGCTGGAAGTAATTGTATTAACTTCAGCATTTTTTTTAACAAGAATGGAAATAATTTTAAAAAGTTCGATTAAACTAGAAATTTCTGAAATATTTATTTCAGGGGTAGATGAATCATGGGATTGACTTTGTTCTGTTTTACTATTCTTTTCATTTGAGTTTGAGAATTTTATATCATCTTTTAAATCATTCTATTAAAATGAATTTGAATTAAACCAAAATGAGAAAGAGAAAAAACCAGGTGAAAACAGGAGTGGATTAAACAAAATTACACTACTCCAATGATTTTTAAAGCTCCCACAAGAGAGAATTAGCGAAAGCGGAAAGAGGAGAGAGTGAGGGAAAAAATATTTACAACAAGGAAAAGCCATCAGCGTCATAACATGGGCGGTGTGTTTCATGAAAATTTCATTATCCCCTTTGGCACTCGCATTTCCATAATGAACTTGACCCTAATCGACACCAACGAGAAGCATGCATTCCATTAGCAAAATCCATGGGGACCTCCGGCGGAACGAATAAGAACCTCTTGAATATTTAATTTGATCCTTAATTAGGGTAATGTTAATGCCGTTCTAGTAGGAAAGGAGGCTTGTGTCTCAGCAGGTATTTATTTCACAAGGCAGGATGTTGGGTGAGGTGTGCTCCTTTCAACGGAAGTGTGAAGTAAGAAGAATATCCTTATTTTGACGAGAGGAATTTAAGATTCTAATTTTATACCGTTTTTCGCTAATCGAGAATATTTGAGAAGCTGGTTGGGTTAGTTAGATTTGTCTCAAATTGAGGTAAAAATAAATGCTACGTCGACTATCACACGCACAATTTACTAACTTTTTCAATATATATCTGTTTTCCTGGAGTACTGAGCATGATTTTTTTAAAAAAATTATGCAACAGAGTGTTAGAATTGATTAAGATATATTAAAGCGAAATTTTGTAATGTATTGAATTTTTAATTTACTAGATATGTATTATTAGCTTGTGGAAGAAATTCATCTTATCAAAACTTGAACAACTAATATCTCGATAGCCTGATGTGTTGATTTCATTGTTTGAAAATCCTATAAGTATGTTTAGTCTATATCGAGAAATGTCATTAAGAAAGTATTACAGAGCAATATTAAATGTTAGGGTAAATTTATCCGGATGTCAACATTGTACTTTGATAGTCTGTAAGGCTTTTTTCCCCTCCAACTTAGGGGTCGGTCAACCGTGGTTCTTTGTATACATGGTCTTAGGATGCTCCGTTCTCTTTCAAACTTGGAACACAGAAGGAGCACGTGTTCTACATTTTCCTCGCCACCAATATCACAATCACAAGATGACGGAACTAAATTAAATTTGTTTAAGTAGAAATTAAAGTTGCCATGACCAGTTAGAAATCGGTTTTTTTGTAATTAGTATAAAAATGATGGCAGGCTAGTCTCTCATTAATGGTTGGAAAGAATTTCTTTGTTAAGCTCTCTTTATTTGAAATGAAATATTCTTGGTTCCAAGACTTCACCATTCTTTCTTTCATAATCTTCTTGTAAAATGATTTAGGAATATTAGCGGTAATGTCAATTTTGCGCTTGGTTCCAACCTTTGCAAGCCTATGGGCCCGCTAATTTCCAAGAACGCCCGTTTGTTCCCGAATAAATGCAAAATCTATTGAGATGTTTTTATCTTTAAGGCTTTTAAGTTTCTTTTGGATCTCGATCATTATGTTGTTAGATGAACAAATACATTTAAGAGAATCCAAGGAGGAAAGATAGTCTGTACAGATGAGAGATAGTCTGAGATGACACTATTTTGTTCAGTGATCCATTTAATGGCGAAGTTTAAACATAAAAGTTCAGATGTAAAACGTGCATTCTTTACGAATTCTAAATTGAAAGTGTTGTGTGAAAATGTGGTTGAATGAAAAAAAATATTTAAGAATTTAAATATACTTTTTGTAATTTACTATTCTAATATTTAAAATCCAATTGATTATTTTATTTTACTTACCAAAAATTACTTTTGGTAGCTATGAAAATTACTCATAAGTGCTAAGAAATTCGGAGACGAAACTTAAGTACATTAATTTTTCTCGACAATAGCACAAAAACAATCAATATATATATATATATATATATATATATATATATATATATATATATATATATATATATATATATATATCAGCTCATATTTTTTTCTCTTTCTACAAATATCCTGCCTTAACTCTACACTATGACACTATGCCTTCTACCATATACAAAATTATATTACTGTGCCAGAAGAAAATTTCAATTTTCGAGAAAAAAGTTTCAGTTTGCAGGAGCAATAATATGAGCGGAATCTGAATCGTGGTTGATTTTTATGATTACATTTATTTGTTATATTTCATTGAGTTACCACAAAAGAAGTAATATTTTCATTTCGTTGGGTTGCATCAGAATAAATAAATTCAAAGCGCTTGTTTGAGAATTGTAATTTTTTGGAAATTGTGAAATTATTTCAGTTACTTACCGTAAAATCCGGCGTATGACGCGCATTTTTTAACACAAAAAGAAAGATCGAAATTTACGGGTGTGCGCTATACGCCGGGCATAAAAATTATTGGTTTAAAAATTAAAAAGAAATGAACATAAAAAAATAGACTTCTACATAGATCGAAATATTGTTTATTTAAAAGAAATGGCGTACCTCTTCTAATGAACTTAAAGAGCTGTAGTTCTAGAAATATACTATTTTTACAAAAGCCTGGCATAATAAACTCGAATGAATGACTCCAAAACATAAGAGCATTGAATACGCACATTTCAGGTTTCTTCGTAAAAAAGAAGGTGCGTGTTATACGGCGAATATACTTAAAAATTAAAAAATGTAGCTTAAAAGTATAGGTGCGCGTTATACGCCGGTGCCAGCTATACGCCCCCTTGTTTTTTACAAAACATATGTTAATTCAAGCCCTCTCCCATCCTTTAAAACATAAGATTTATTGGTAAGCTTTTAATAAATACATATGATTTATTATAGTTTGGATAGGATAATTTATTATAGTATTACATATTTTTTAGCTCCTATCTGTCTCGTAATTTTGAACCAGTTAAATGCTGAAATCGACATTTGAACCGACAAGTCACTCTGCACTCCATGCCAACATGACGACTTTGAGCCTAGATAGATTTAACGAGCATCAGTCTCTCTACTCTGGTGTTTCCCAAAGTGTGGTACGTGTACCCTCATGGGTACGAGAAGAGTTTGGCGGAGGTACGCGTTGCACCGGAGTTTGGTGGGGACATGCAATGCACAGTGCATATCTGCGCCGAATTCTACGTTCTTATGAGTCAAGTCAAAAGAATTTTGTCCTTCTCGTTGTAGTCGTGTCCTTCCCGAAGGATAGAAATGAAAGTTGCCAGAGCCTGAAACAGGTTGGACTTCTACACGATAGATGGCGACACCACCTATCTTCACCTCCACAATTCAGGCATGGAACTGGAAAGGAGGGAAATGTGTTCTCCAGCCCCCTGCACCCGTGGTTTCTACTGCATCCGCACACAAGAATTTCGAACTCACTGATTTAACGAGCAAGTACTCCGCGTGTACTCGGAAGGTATTTGGTGGCATCAGGTATCGAACCCAGGCCCTCCCGTCTGGAGTCTGATGCTCTAACCACAAGGCTACCCACGGCCCCTCATTAATCCAAATCTCATTAATTCAAATAAATGTTATTTATAATATAACTTTTATTTAGATTTTATAATGAATAATTTTATTTCTTTTTTCTAATTATTTTACGTATGTCACACAAATTTTTTTTTATTGTTATTAAGATACAGCCATTTTTTTTATGATGAGGTGTATTCAGCGTTACGAAAATTATGGAAGGAGTACACAAAGTTTGGGAAACACTGCTCTACACGATGGATCTTTAGAGGAATCAAGATTTGAGTTTTCATTTCGAGTGAAGCATCATTGGCTTACGAGCTCTATGTCTAAGCCCTTTGGTCACGACTCTGTTTGAAAATCACGATTATAATCAATAGTATAGCACAATTCGAAAACCATATTGGAAATACATCTAAAAAATACATGATGAAAGCTATAAGTATAAAAAATTCATGAACAAAGGGAAGGAACGATTTTTTTGAAAAATTTCGTTCGAGATGAAACATAGTAGGTTTGTAGAACACCTAAGCCAGGGTTGGGCAGACTTTTCTAGTGTACAGGCTACTTCTAGAGTTTTTAAGGTGTTACGGTCCAACCACTGGAGTAGGTGGGCCTATTCTATATAAGAATTGTATGTTTTCTTTTCTTAACACTTTTTTTTCGACATTGTACCCCTCTTTTAAAATATGATAGATTACAATTTTTACTACAAAAATACGAGAAACACAAAATGTCAAGTTGAATGCTAGAACAACTATGAGTGACTGCTAGAGAGTGGACGTATTCATTGCAGCGAGCAGAGAACATAAGTGAACCGATGAATCTGAAACCGAAGTATGTACTTAATTAGTTCGGTACCGAGTCCCTCACCATCGCAAGACATAACATTAGTACGAGAACGCAATCCGATGAAAGCGCGGGGTGTGGCTGATATCTCAAAAGCCAATCCCTTTCTATTGCGGGAAGAGCTGATCATCAACATTTATTCTCTCCTTCAGTCGGTGTGTGGAGAAAAATTCATTTAAATGGCTGGCATTTCAGTGATTGCTTTTTTGTCCCTACAGTGGCTGTGAATGTGTTGTCATTGTGTGCTTCTAGTGAAGGTACATGTGTCATCCACACATTTATCGAATCATTTGCTTCAATCAACACAGTTGCATTGATTGTAAAAAGCGATTTACCTCTTTAACTGGGGTCGGTGTTCCAAAAATATGTTTCTTTAAACATGCGCATCTTAGGTCTTACTAAAAGTAGTCACCTCAAAATGTCTTGGCGATCTACCGGTCGATCGCGATCGACTTTATGTCTATTTCGGATCTAAGTGCTGTCTATCCATAGCAAGCCACATATATTAAAGCGCACCGGTCAGCGAATTCCGAGAAAAATCCCTTCAAAGTTTCAACAGAAGCTTACATACCAGTTGATTACGTCGTAACAATATCAAAACAGCTTACCACCTAATTGTTTCTACTTTGATCCACACTTTTTTAAAAAAATTTTAAAAAAATACATTAATTTTTAAATTAAAATTAATACTCTGGGAGTATTGTAAATGAAACCATAATTTATTTATTTAGAAATATACTGTTGGAGCCCTGAAACCTTTAAACACTTTAAAATAATTAAAAAATTTCAAATGCGTTTTTAATGGAGTTAAATTAAACTTTTATTATTGTAACTACGAATTTCATACTGTTTGTGTATCTTTTATAAATTGTGACAGATATCAAAATCTTTTTTATTCCCAGTGATGATAATTATCATTTTGATTTTAAAAGAGGGATAAACGAAAAAAAATTTCGCAAAATTTATAAATAAACAAAATCTTACCAAAAGCTCTGACCAGTACAGTTTTCTATTTCAATGGGTGGACATGTTTTAGGTGTACCCTTAACCTATCAAGTTTTATCCTGAACTGAATTTCCCAACTCTCCTCTAGTGAAAGGGGAGGAAAAAAAAACAACAACGTGGAAATCGATATATACCTTATTCACTTCTATACTTTCAATTAAAATTTCAAGCATAATGGATTACTTATTAAATAAAGCTACGATTTTCGTTCGATAGACGGGGACTGATTAATTATCAAAGCATCCTCAAACTTCCATTCATCACGCATAAATAACAATCAATCATTGGAGTGCTATTGGGTGTGTACCCGCTAACACGCGAGAATTGTTTCTGTGTGTATGTGTGTGTGTATGTGTGTGTGTGTGTGATGATAATAAATGCAGCAGCCAGGTTCAACCCTTCGGTTGAGAGGTGGGCTCTATTAATTGAGCAAACGATGGTTATAGTTTCTCCAACTGAAATGATGGCATCAACTGTAGGAATTAATGAAGGACCGTTTAATTTTTTAAAGGAAATTCTAATTAACTGAGCATGCGATTTATATATGAAAGAGAATAAAAAATAACAGAATAAGGTGACTATTTTATTTATTTTAATTACTAAAGAAAAAACCGCAAAATCCGGTGCATAACGCGCACCTCTACTTTCAAGCTGCAATTTTTAACTTTTAGGTATATTCGCCGTATAATGCGCAACCCCTTTTTTTTTATGAAAAAACCTGAAATGTACGTGCGCAGTGCTCTTATGTTTTGAAATCCTTTATTCGAGGTACTGTCTCAGGCTTTTAAAGAAATAATATACTTCTATAACTACAAACCATTAAGCTCATAAGGAATGTCATTTCTTTCAAATATATAGCATTTTGAGAAATGTAGAGGTCTAATTTTTTTTCTATACTCGTCTTTTATTTATTTTTTAAGCCCTGCGTATAAAGCGCACCCTCAAATTTCGATCTTATTTTTTTGTGCTCAAAGTGTGCGTTATACTCCGGATTTTACGATAACTAATTTCAAATGTTGGGAAGAATTGTGTGTGTGGATATATTGCTTGATGCCCTTTTACGTAATTGAAGTAACAGGAATGTACTCGTAGATTAAGAGTTAATTGAATTTAGCTGAAAAATGCATGGATAATTTTATTATTAATACATGAGTAAAAATATAAACGTAATTTTATTTGATGCGGGAATAGCTAGAAAGATTATTTATATATTTATATCAAGACATTTTAGAATTTTTGCTAGCAGAAAAACTACAATACTTGGCAATGTTACAACAACCGCTTGATGAATATAGCTGCAAAATCATTCAACAATTATTATTGAAAGATCAAATATATTTGTATACGTTTGGAAAATTTAAGGTATTCTTTGAATAAAAATTCATTGCTCAAAAACCGACAAATTTTTTAAAAAACTATTGTAATTAAGAGTACATATATTTTTTGTAAATCTATAAGTAATTACTTTGTAAATTTATAAAATTATACTAAGTAGATTTCAAAGTTTATACAAAATATATCAACGTTTCGAAGAAAATACCACTTTTAGAATTTTTTTTTGATGACGCAATATTTAAGAACGTGGAATCGGAGACATTAGAGCAATCACGTTATTATAATTTTCCAAACTACATCAAAAAATTTTCCACTCAGGAATTTCTCTGAAAAATATTCAATATCCATATTCATTCTTACAGGTATTATTTTTTCGTAATTGGCACAAGAGCTTATGCCAATAGAGATATTAGAAATGCAAGTTAACTGCAGGTGCTGCAGCCTTCAGACGAATCCAAATACCAAAAGATACACTAATTGTATAAAGAGAGAATACTAAATTAAACACTCCTTGGAAAAATGTTTTAATGACAAGAACTATTCAGTAAGAAAGGATTCAGTATTTTGGTTTTATGAATTTTACAATTAAAGCTTAAAATATCAACGTTATTCAACATTTTTTTTCTCAAAACAGTACTGTAACAAGAACTTTACAAAAACTGAGTAATAGAATTATTCTTTTTCACATTAATTCTATTTTTAATCAGTTACAGAAGCAACGTGTTATCAGTAAAATATTATGTATAGCAAACGATTTATAAGTTAAAATAATTTTTATAATAAACTAGCCGTTACCCACCCGCTTCACTGGGTATTTCACGATGTTGCATATATGTATACTGTTTACATATATATGAATTATTGATATCCAGCACTAAGAATTCGATTGTATTGAAAAATATATTTATAGCTGTTACACTCTCGCCCCTTGATATAAAAAGAACATAAATTATAATATCTAATATTTCTATTTATATCTAAAATAGAAGTAGAAAGATTTTTTTCGCTCACTTAACCTAATAATCAAGTGGATTTCCACCAAAGCAACTTTCAGTGGATCTCTACTCCATAAAATAAAGCCGTATAGGACAGCGATACACGTTAAATCCGTCGAGAGCTGAAACGTCCTCCCGTTGGTGTGGTGTGGTAGTTAGGAGAGGGGGGTGCCAGCTCAGGTGTCGTCCACGTCACTTGACCATGGTTCAAAATTACGTGGTCCGTCGCCAAAAGCCCTCGTGTAGCTGAACAGTGCGACGTTAATATTAACTCACTCACTCCATAAAATAAACTTGCGTGCTAAATTTCAAGTCCAAATGTAACAGAGCAAAAACGGAATTTTTATCATCAATACCTCGTTGGCAGCATTCTTAGCGGATTCCAATTCAACAAAAAAGAGACATGCAAACCAAATTTTATTATTATAGTCTTAGCAGTTCAAAAACGGGAATTTTGTCTATCAATACGCCCCAATAACTTTCCCCACTTCCCCTGAGTTGATTTCCGTAAAATCCATTTTTAGTGGAACTCTATTCAACTAAAGAAAAAAGTGCTCAACAAATTTCAAGCAAGTGAGTTAAATTCAAAAACAGGAATTTTTCTATAACATGCCTTAATCCCTCGCAAACCCACTCCTTTGGGGGTCCGTTTTCGCAAAAATCTTTGTAAAAGGAACTTTATTCCATGAACGGAACATACCTTCTAATTTTCAAGCAGGTGGTTCTATTAGTTGAAACGCGGAAATATTTATCTATTACGCCCCTTAATCCCCCTCATTGACCCTTGGGGATCAATTTTCCCCAAAACTATTTTGTCGCGGATCTCTACACCATGAAAGGAATTAGCTTACTAAATTTTAAGACTGTACGTCTAATAGTTTAAAAATGGAAATAATTATCTATAACGCCCCTTAAGTCCCCACAACGCCCCTCAGGGAACGATTTACACAAAACCCATCTTATGACAGATCACTACTCAGTGAATGGAATCTGCTTACTCAATTTCAAGGTTTTTTGTCTAATAGTTTAAAAATGGAAATAATTATGTATAATGTGACTTAAGCGCCCTCAACGCCCCTTGGAGGTCGATTTTTGTAAAAATCATTATGTAGGGAATCTCTTCTTTATGAAAGAAATCTGTGTACCAAGTTTCACGACTTTACATCTAATAGTTTAGTAAAGGAAATAATTATCTATAACGCCCCTTAAACCCCCGTAACGCCCCTTGGGGTTCGAACTTTGCAAAATCCGTTCTTAGCTGACGTCTACACCATGAAGGGAACCTACCTACCAAATTTCAAGTTTGTAGGTTTAATAGTTCCGGAGATATCGTGATTAGTCAGTCAGTGAGTGAGTCGCTTTTCTCCTTTATATATATGTATATAGATATAATTTAAACTGTCAAACGATTTATAAGGAAACACAAAATTAATCCGTTCTAAAAGATATATTAATATCTAACACACAATATGAAAAATAAAAGAAGTGCTTTTTCAAAATAAATATTAAAATTGAAATTTTCAATATTTCAAACAAAATGCATTAAAATAGAAATAACTAACTTAATTTTTACAGCACAATATTTGCACAAATTTTTCAATAAGAAATTTTTGTAATCAAAAATTTATTTAGTTAGTTGCAATTTTGTTTGGCTGGTGACCAGGAATAAAAAAACATTTGGTTCCTCTTTGCCTAGTACTTTCCTTAGCATATTAAAAGCTTGGTGGACACTTACACATGTGCAGAGATATTATCTGCATCAATACATCCAAGCTATATATATATATATAGTTACATAATGCTTTAAAATCTAGTGAAAGATATATTCCAGAACCATTATTCTAAATTAAACTAAATATTATATGTTTTTTTATATTATAAAATATTTTGTAGAGTTAAATCTATAATTTTTATTCCCAAAATTCATAATTCTTGTTTTATAATTTGTATTCCAATAAATCTATTTTATATTACGATAGGCATCTAAAGACCACAAGAATTAAAAAAAGCTGTTTGTCTATTGTAATTGAACGTATAACTACATTTCAATTAGTTTAAGAAAATAGCTTAGAACGGGACCAAAGGAAAAAAATAAGAGAATTGCTGCTTTATACAGATTTGCTCATTTGGTTTGAACAAGTTTGCTATAGGGCAGAGATGGTGAACCAGTTGCTAATGGCACGCGGCACAATATTTTGGGCACGCCATCAATAAAAACGGTTTGCATTTTAGTTCAAAATAACAAAGTTAACTATGAAATATTACGAACAAACGCAAGTGATCGGTCGCGGGATGGTGTGCAGCACACTCATTTGTTGTTGCCTTGCCTTAGTTACGTCCTGGATTTCAGCTGCTAATGATGCAAAGTTTGTCTACGCATAGAATAGACACAATTTCGTTGCTACAACTCTATTTTAAAATTTATTTGTATTATATTTAAGATTTTATGTGCATGTAATCAATTCTTCAATCAAGGAATTTTGAGCAAAATTTCTCAGTTTCATGCATTCTAGGAAACACTCAAGTTTATTCTGTATCTTGATGTGACTTCATTTCATAAACTGAACTTGTATCAATGCGATTGGATAGAAATTGAAAAATCTGAATCGCAACTAATTGAAACCTGTCAAGTTCAATATGGATTCAGAAATTAAACCAAACAAGGAAAAAGTTGGTGTTTATTGAAACAGAAAGATTAGCAAGAAATATAAGTAAAAATGCCAATAACGATATTTTCGAAACGTGGAAGTGGAATTCGATTCCAGTCACATTTAACTGTTTGCAGAAGTTGGCTTATGCTATTTACCATATTTTCATCTACCTATGCCTGTGAGTCATTATTTTTAGAGATGAATAACATAAAAGGCTCCCTTAAAAACTGCTTTGGCAGATGACTCCAATTCAGCTTGCATTCTGCTAAAAGTAACATCTTAAATCCTAATGTAAGTTGCCATTTAATCTGCAACAGCAGAAGTCACAATAATGTTACTTTAATTTGAATTACACGTATAACTGAAATATTTACTATTATATAGTACAAAATGTATTTTTTCGTAGTAAATAGTTTTGAGTTTTGTTAGTATTTATTTTTAATATTTTCCTAATAATTACAAGTCATATTTATTTGACAGCAAGTTTATACCTCATTAAACAGTTTCTTAGAAAAAAATGGCACGTTGCTCTCTAAAGGTTCTCCATCCCTGCTATAGGGAATACAATGAGCTATATTGAACCAACCTATATGAAAAAGATGACTCTTCATTGATATGCTAATAGGCACCTTCTACTTTCCTTCTCATATCTTGTGAGGACATTGCTGTCAAAATCTATTTTAATGAGCAATGTCCTCCATTTTTCTTTTTGAATATTTTTTTATGTAAAAAAGTACAGTTTCGACTACGTTAATGAGATCATTTAAGATGAAACAGAAACAGATATATCAGATACTTTAATAGAGCTTCTTGGAAATGAGCGAGCCGATTGGCTTGCAAAAGCTGCAACCAAGCGCAAAATTGACATTGACGTTAATATTCCTAAATCGTTTTACAAGAAGATCACGAATGAAAGAATGATGAAGTCTTGGAACCAAGAATATCTCATTTCTAATAAGGGGAGCATAACAAAGAAATTTTTCCCACCATTAATAAGAGACTATCATGTCATCATTTTTACACTAACTACAAATTAACCCAATTTCTCACTGGTCATGGCAATTTCAAAAGCTACCTGAACAAATTTAATTTAGCTCCTTCATCTTTCTGTGACTGTAATATTGGTGGCGAGGAAAATGTAGAACATGTGATCCTTTTGTGTTCCAAGTATGACAGAGAGAGAAAGATCATAAGACTGGCGTTCAAGAGACTCAACATTAATTGGCCACCGAATTTTCACCAACTTCCTTCCACCAGAAGTGCTTTCAAAAATTTCTGTAAATTTGTTGTAACTGTTTGTAATCCTTCTTAACTTCATTTTTTTAATTCTTTATTTCCCTTGAATGTGTGTTTAATACTTACTTCTGTAAGCCCCGTATGATACTTTGTGGTGCACGGGTATTTTATAATTGTTTTCAATAAAAAAAAAATCATATTTCTTTCTCTCTCTCTATATATATTTTGCAGAAAAGAGACTCACTTATCACGAGATCTCCGAAACTATTAGACTCTGACATACTTTAAATTTGGTAAACATGTTTCATTTTTGAGTACAGATCCTCTAAGAAGGGGTTTTACGGAAATCGGCTCTTAAGGAAGGTGAGGTTAAAGGGGAATAAAAGATAAAATTCTCGTTTTTAAACTATTAGAAACTATAGATAAAAAACTATTTACCTATAGACTTGAAATTTGGCAAGCATGTTTATTTTGTTGAGTAGAGATCCGCTAAAAAATGGGTTTTGCAGGAATCACCTCTGAGCGGGGGTTGGGGCTGCGGTAGCCGAGTAGTATAGGTATCGGATCGTGGCTTGCCTTGTCACGAGTTCGAGCCCAGTACCACTAAAGACCCGCCGTGTAGGGCAGCGATGCACGTTAAATCTGTCGAGAGCTGAAGCATTCTCCCGTTGGTGTGGTGTGGTAGTTAGGACAGGGGGGTGCCAGCTCAGGTGTCGTCCACGTACTTGACCATGATTCAAAATCACGTGGTCCGTTGCCAAAAGCCCTCGTACAGCTGAACAGTGCGACGTTAATATTCAATCAATCAATCTGAGCGGTGGTAAGGGGAGTGTAAAAAATAATTATACTTCAGTTTTAAAAATTCAAGCTCTATCTTTCTTAAATAGAAGAGGCGATGGCTATAAGCAGTGACGTAACGTACACCCCCACAAACCCCGCATCACGAAAGGATGGGGCGGGGCTAATATTCTCCGTTATGACACTGGCTACAAGAATGTTTTTTAGTGGAATCTAAAGTTTAATGCTAGGACTTAGATATAAATAACCTAAAAACAGTATATAGTCATTCATCATCATGAAATACCGTCTAATATTAAGGTGACCAGTTTTTTTACAGTGAAAAGGAGGACGAAAAAGTTAAGAAAATGTTACAGCGTAAATATATGAAACATTTTATTAATTCAAACAAAAATACGCTACTTACGCTTACATCCCTTTTAATTATTTACTTAAACGGGTATTTTCTCATTAAATGATTTTTTTTTTGTTTGTCAATATATTATTTTCTAATATATAGGAAATTTCGGAGCAAAAAATATCCTTCATTTTTACTGAAAGTAGTGCAGCTAAAATATCAACATTTAATCTTGATTTCTCACTTGCCCAAAAATTACCAACTGAAAATACTCTTTCATCTAGTGTAATAGTTCCAGGGGAGCACAACGTAAATTAAAAAAAAGGAATAACTAAATTTTCACATGGAATGTGTTCATTTTTGAAATGGCTAAGTATTTCAAGCCATCTTTTAACAATTTCAACTGCTGATTTTTCAATTGTTTCAATTTATTGTAATTTAAATATACATTCAGTCTTCAAATTTCTTCAAATTGACCATTGTCAACGATTTTAATATCAGGCATTTCTTTTGATAAAAAATCAACACAGTTTTCTATATCTGTCTAATTTACTTGTGATGAAATAAAAAAAACACCATTGAAAACTGTTATTTCCTGTGATATTTGTTTCAGACTATTCTTCGACGTATTGGAAACATGTTTGGTTCATCTCCGAATACAGAGATTAACGGATCAGTTTTAAAATATTGAAAAGGAGGACGGTGTTGGTCGCCTTACTAATATCCATATCTGAATCCAGAAAGGAGTCAAATAGATCTGCTTTCACACATATGGTATTGTTAACTACTGCTTCTCTTTAGAACATTTTAGATCTGAAATTTATTCGTTCAGCACGTCACATGAGATTAATCAACTCAAGTAACAAACACCTCACAAACAAGCAACGGCCAAGAATTTAGAAAGTTTGGGCGCCAAAAAACAAGGGAAAAAAACATTCGACGTCTAGTTGGTGTAATGGCGTCCCCCCCGCTCTGACAAGGTCATGGTTTGAATTTCGAAATTAAAGTTTATTACAATGAAAAAGCCTTCAATATACGTGCTCATAAAAGTATAAAAACGTGTTGAAAAGTACAATAACAAAATCGCTATCTTCAATTAAATAGATTAAAACCATCCAATTCTCTTCACTGAGTCACAGGGACGAAAGTTTTATTCTTTTTCTAGTTCGCTTGCACTTAAACCTGACGGTAAGAAAAAAAGAAAAGATACGTAAAAAAAGAAGAAGAGAAACAACTCATCATTTATTTACAGCCACTCATCTCCACAACAAAGCCACGCTGCATCTACGGAGAAAGCCCCGATGCCAGCTTTAAAAAAAATAAAAAGCCAAAAAAACATCAGTCTCTTAAACAAAAGAGATCAGGGCCTGCTAAAACAATTAGGTTTGTGTGTTCCTTCGACGCGCCGCATGACGTCACTGCGAACAGAAACAATGGATGCACTTAGGTATTCGAGAGAAAACGATATATACGTTTTGAAAGAACAATACAGGGTTTTGAAAAGTTCTGTTATGTTTGATGGCAGTAGTATATGTGACAGTCATGGGATGGATAGAAATAAAATGAAAACTAGCTCTCCACATCTGAATTAAGAGCTCTCTATTTTCTCTCTTTTTATCTCTCTTTTTTCCGACGTAGAATGCATAATGTTATTAAAAGATCGAGTTTTGTTTTGATTGGAGAGTCATAAACTGTGAAACAACTGTATTGAGACAAATATCCTTAGTCTTAGATACCTTAAACTGCGTATATATAGCCTTATTGACTTTCTACTTAAGACTGTGTAAAGAGAAGTAGGAAAAATAATATTTTTACACAGGAGTAGTGCGTTGAAGAAATAATTTATTTTAAAAATTAATAAGAAATGTAAGAAAAAACACATGCTCTACTTTACGAAACAGGAATAGTAATTAATTTTGTTTTGGAAACCTTTTTTTATTATATATATGATATAATTTGTTATTAATACTATAATGGTCGCCCCGCAACGTCCCTTTGTGTGAGAGAATTGGAAGGAAGATTAGCCATATTCAAAATAACTTCTATTTATTTACTATTATGAACAACAACACAAATTCTATTAACCAAGTGAAGAGATGCACCCAAATACTAAATATGGAAAGCAATAGCGAGGTAGACGAGATACGAGGTCTTAATAATTTGGATCACTTACGTTCAGATAATATACCTTCCAATTTCAAGCGACCTAATCCACAATTTAATAACTAATTGACAAATCGTCAATTTTAATCTTACTCAAGTAAGCCACGAAATACTCCTGCTTCTCTTCACGTTTAGTTAATCACTGCTATCCGTTAGCAGTCCAACCTCTCTCTCTCTCTCTCCTAACTTGAAAGTTTAATCTTTATATACAAGTCTTAATTTGCATACATCTTCTTCGGGGGAAGGTTTATAATAGAATAATTTTAAAAAACCCGAAATTCTCCAAGAGGCTTATTAGTTGAAAGAGCGCTGATAGACCGATCACAATATTTATGGAAAGACGAAGAATATGCAAGAAAATAATACAAAAGTCTGATTTAAAAATATTTTACGATTACTACAAGGTCTAATGCAATGATTCTCTACCTTATTTTTTTGTTGCGGTACACATTTAACAATTTCAAAATTCGGCGACAAATTAACAATAAAATAAGTTAAATAACTTTTATATTTACTTGTAAGAAATTTACTTATCTATAATACACTATGATAATAATTTTCAATGTTAAATAAAATATATTCGACAAAATCTACAAAATGTTTATAGAGTAATTAGTTACAAATTAATTATGAGAATAGATTTAATGCGTGAGAAATTTGAGCTTGATGATTTTTGATAATTTCGTTCATATTTGGTCGTAAAAATGTGAATGCCACTTTCATTCCGTCAGATACATTCAAAAGTTTCGAACTTTATTTTTTTTTCCTTTTTATATTTGTTGATGCTAAATATCTGAATTCAATCAAATAAGGTATAACAAGTTGTAGCAATTTTTTTAATGCTTTTTTTGGCTATTATAGGGTAATCGCTTATAAATTTAATCCAAAATGAATTAATTGACTCTTCCGAATGTTATGAAATTAAATCTCGATTATTATATAGAAGGGAATTAGCTTTTCCCCTCTCTCTCTACAAAGTTAATTCATATACAGATATATCCATTATCACAAATGGGATTACGGACCCAATCAAATTTTTTTACATCTGAAGTTTGGAAATAATGCTAGTCAGAGTATAATTAACAATTTTTAAAAAATCGGTTGAGTGTGGTTGAGAAATCTAATGTTAACATTAAAAGTTTTCAGTTATATCACCAGATGCATTAAAATAAAAACAAATAAAATTCAGCCCACTCCTGCATGTGTCACTTTGAATGCAAAACTTTGTGAGTTAAGCTCGTGTTTTTATTCCGCCATTTTGAATTATTTTATTCTGTTCTTCGCACAGTTCTTTATATAAATATGTATGAACTGAAAAGAATTACATCATACAGTTTCTGATATAAGCTTGTACACGCAATGCTACCATGAAAAGTGACGAACTAACTAGATTAAAAGTGGCGAAACTTTATGGATCGACGTGCCATTTTTTCTAAAGAAACGTTTAATGAGGTATGGATGTGCCACCAAATAATTTTGACTTGTGATTATTTGGAAAATAATGAAACTAAGTACTAACAACTCAAAATTCTATTTGTTACAAAGAAATACATTTTACACCTTATTGTAGTAAATATTTTAGTTACATGTGTTATTCAAATTAAAGTAACATTAGTGTGATTTCTGATGATGATTATAGATGAAAAATAACTTATATTAGGATTGTAAGATGTTACTTTTAGCAAAATGCACGCTGAATTGGAGTCATCTGTCAAACAGTTTCTAAGCGAGTGTTTAATGCTATTCATCTCTGAAAATAATGACTCGCAGGCGTGGGTAGATGAAAATGTGGTTACAATAGAATACCCAGCTTCTTCAAAGAGTTAAATGTGTCTCGAATCGAATGCCATGTTTCCGAAATTTAATTATTAGCATTTTTTACTTATATTGCTTGTTAATCTTTCTGTTTCAATCAATTCCAACTTTTTTTTTCAACAAATTAATCAGTTGCATTTCAAAATTTTCAATTTTCAACCAATTGAATTAAGATAAGTTCAGTTTATTAAATGAAATCACATCAGGGTACATAAAAAAAACTTGAACGTTTCCGATAATTCTTTAAAAAGAGAAAATCTCGCTGAAAATTGCGATCGATTACTCGCATTTGTTCTTAACACTGCATACTGAGCTTTGTTACTTTGAATTAAAATGCAAACCGTTTTGATCGGTGGCGTGCCCAAAATATTGTGTCGCGTGCCATCAATGGGATGCCATCCCTGAACTAGACAGAAGAGAGAGGTGGCAGTTGAAAAGGATAGGCTCTAGGGCAAGGATGGCGAACCATTTGCACGCGTGCCATTGTTGGCACGCGGCACGTTACTTTGGGCACGCCACCGATCAAAACGATCATTCGCGATCGATTCTCCAATCAAGCAATTTTCAGTGAGATTTTCTCAGTTCAAAGAATTATCAGAATTCTCTGAGATGTGACATCATTTGATAAACTGAACTTTCCCCAATTCGATTGGTTGGAAATTGAAGAATCTTTGAAATGATATTTATTTATTTCTAGTCTAGTTCAATATGGATTCAAAAATTTATTGAAACAAGGAAAAAGTTAGAATTGATTGAACCAGAAAGATTAACAAGCAATATAATTAAAAATGCCGGTAACGAAATTTTGGAAACATTAAATTCGATTCCAGATAGTTTAACTGCTTGAAGAAGCGGGCTCTTGCTATTTTAACCATATTTTCATCGACCTATGCCTACTAGTCATTATTTTCGGAGATGAATAACATTAGAGACTCGCTTAGTGAGTGAGTGAATATTAACGTCGCACTGTTCAGCTACACAAGGGCTTTTGGCGACGGACTAGAAACCAATTGGTAGATGACTCTAATACAGCATGAATTCTGCTAAAAGTAACATCTGACCTAATCCTAATATAATTTATTTGTCATTTAATCTGAAGCAGCAGAAATCACACTAATGTTATTTATTTAATTTGAATTACACGTTAAACTAAAACATTTACTACTGTAAAATACAAAATGTATTTCTCATTAGTTAACAAAGAGTTTTGTGTGTTTTTTGTCAGTATTTAGTTTTATTATTTTCCCAATAATTACAAGTCAAAATTATTTGACGGCACGCCTATACCTCACTAAGCATTTCTTTAGAAAAAATTGCACGTTGATCCATAAAGATCCACCACCCCTGCTCCAGGGAGAGATTAAAGTGTTAAGTCGCGTCGTGGAAGATAATTCAAAATTTTCTATATATTCCCTTACCACGATATTGGTAATAGGACTGTAGATATAAGAAGGTTCAAATTTTGTCGTAGTTTCAACATGAATCTTGTTTATCTTAATCATAATTAACACATTCTGTTGACTTAAGCTCATCTTTTTTATTTCCTTTCAAGCCGATAGTTGTAAACATATTCGACATTTTTAAAAAAGGATTAAGAGTTCCTTGCGATAATATTTCACTGGTCTTTATTGTAATCTGGACTCTTCAGTACTAAATAATAATAATCTGACATTTTTTTCTCAAATTTTGCCCTAAAATTTGTCAAAATAATCCCGTATCCCATTGCTTCTCAAACTTTCAATATTTGTGACCCCAATTTTCAATCATAATTTTCACCTCGCCTCCATTCCTCCATACTAAAAAAATGTATTGAATTCAATAATAATGTACTTTGACGTAAAACTACAATACGACTTTAGTTATAGACCGTATAAATTAACAAGATAAGTATTAAATTCTGTATATAATATTATATATCGTCGGTCTAATTATCAAACTGCGTAACTCCATCTGGGATGCTAATTTGATACAGTAGGGCTAGGCGCCAAGTTGTTGTTTTTGTTCGCCAAGATAGGCGATAATATTACAATATGGTTTACTTTGATATTTTTATCGTGCGATAATGTGGTTGCCATGGGGATAACGTATATTAGTGTTAGTTTTTGTTTTCTTTTTCTTTTTCTTCGGGATCTCTGCTCAGCAAAAGTAACACATTGTTACACATTTTGTGTAATGAACGCTTAAAATAGTGTAAATAATTTATATCTGGAAGTGTAGTACATTAATATTACTTTCTGTTTTATTTATTTTATGTTAAAATCTTGTCACCACCTCTCCCTTCGAAATCTAGTTTTATTATGAAATAAAAAAAAGTAGTGATTACACTGATCGAGGAATAAATTAAAAGCGCAGCGCAAACTGAAGCATGGCATAGACAAAACAAAAGGATTAAGGAATCGCGTCAAAAAGCGTTTGGAGCGTTGCACTCCTATATCAAATCAGTAACACTGGAGGAGTTACGCAGTCTGATAATTAGGCCGACGATATGACAAGACCATGGAGTCACTGGTAATTATTAAACTTGTTCTTAACTTAGTATTGTTAAAATAACTATTATTGTACACTACTAATACATTTATACATGTATTATATCAGTGTAAATTGTATTTTATATTTTGTTATGTCAGAATGTATTTTGTGTTTGGCTCCCTTTCAGTAAAAATAATAATCTTTTAAAAATATTTTTTTTCGACTTTTGGATATGCTCGCGCTCCTTACCTAGGGTTAACAGGCTTCCCCATGGGGTCGAGCCCCAAAGATTTATGGAAAATAAGAACAAAACAGCAAAATAGATAAGGGATTTCATTGTTTCAAATCGAAGAAATGAATCCCTGTCTCGTACCAATTTCTTTATCAATGAAAGACATGATAATTCCATTTTCTTTTTTATAAGTTTACTCAATCTTTTTGAATAATCAATACGAAAATAAATTAAATACTTCGAGGGGTTTAGCTTAACTCGATTCTATCAAAAAGGATTATAATAATATTTATTTATCTTTCGACCTCTAAATAGTAAACTTCTATATATATATATATATAATAACGGGAATTAATTTATACTCTCTGAATATCTTCTGCTGAATATGCTCTGGTTTAAAGAATTCTTCTATGACACAGACTTCTATTTTTTGTCAATCTTTTTTCTTATATTTCTTTAGTCTCTTTTCCTCTCCTTCATTCAATACTAAACTAAACTCAATAGCGCAACAACCTATGAAGTCCACGGTCTACTGTGCCCATCTCAGTATACGTGACCTTGGGCGCTGAGGTGCAAGAGCAGATGTTCCAGTTAGGTGGTCAATCTGACCCGTTCATTCACTACACTTTTATTTAATTAATATTGATTATTTGCATAAATTACGGTTTCTTCTTAAGGTGAAGTTCTCATATCCATCGCAATCAAGTAGCCCCAGAATTTTTAAGGAAATTCGCGTGATAACCCGCTATGGTTATATATAGTTTGCAACCATTAAAAAATCAGGCATAATTCTTTAAGTACATTAATGGCATACCAGAACTTTCATTGGCTGTATACTAACACATTCCATACGTAATTATCTTTCAAATTTTTGTAATACCCCTGTTTCATACATAATTATTTCACATCTTATATATTATATGTGATATTTCGTTCATTCAAATTTGATTCATACAAATACACAATTATATGATTCTCTATATTCCATCCCTAACCCCTGTCTAAAAAAACACCATTAAGAAGCATATCAGATCTAAAATTCATTAGACAGGATATATATATATATATATATATATATATATATATATATATATATATATATATAATTAAATAGTGAGTAATCGTTTGCAATTTGATATATACTACCACTTTATAATAATACATATTTATCTACATAATTACAAATACACATACATTGATATTCTTATGTACATTGCTCAAAAAAATTAGGGACACACGTGATTTTAAGGAAATTTCTCAAATATTTCTTCCGATATAACTAACGTAAAATAAAACATCTATAGTCTAAAACGTAACAGAAAACAGAAGAAGAAAACTTCATATGCAAACCAACGTTCATGATGTCAAGAACTGGAAAAAAGAGCCGAAATCGTGATTTCGTAGAAGTTGTTTTTCTCTGTTTCAGTGGTGAAATCAACCTTTCGGCTGTTGTTTTGAGAAAAAATGACTGGAAACCGTCTCGAAAACATGGTCTACCGTAATCTATGGCTTGGTGTATTATCGGGAGACTGGAATCTGGGAAAACACTGTAGAGGATGCTGTTGGGGTGGCAATGGTGGCAATACGTGTCTTTGTAAGACTGTGGAATCAATTCTAAAAAACAGGGCATGTTCTACGTCGACCAAGACAAGATCACCCGTGGGTTAACACTGTAAATAATGACCGATATATTCTGTAAACAGCTCTTCGAGAGAAAAAAAGCCAATGCGACTCAGATTCAAAGACAGTTTTTTTTGGCAACAAGACGAGGGGTCTCAAGCCAAACAATCCGATATTGGCTTCATGTAGGTGGTCTGTATGCATGTAGGTTAATGATGAGTATTCTTTGATGGCAAGTCACCATACGGCCCGAAGAAAGTGGGTCGTTGAACATCGTGATTGGATGCAAAGTAATGGAGTCAAGTGCTGTTTACGGACGAGTTCGGATTCATTTAGAGGGTGACGCCAGCATTGCTTTGGTATGGCGCGAAAGGGGCACTTGAAAAACCCAATACTCGTTCAGGAACTATCTAATTACAGACTAAGTGGTTTGATGGTATGGGCAGGTATCAGCATAGGTGGACGTACTGATCTATACATCATATGGAATGGCAATTTGACGGCTCAAAGGTATGCAAACGAGATCCTAAGAGATCCCATGTCATACCTTACGCTGCAGCCACTCGCGATTTCTTTCTTTTAATGTAGGATAACGCCAGAAATCATACAGCTCGTCTTGTGGAGAATTTTCTTAAAGTTGACATAATACAGCATATATAGTGGCCAGTATGCTCTCCTGACCTAAATCTTATTCAACAAGTTTCAGGCTCATTCGGGCGACACACTATCTTCGCTTACTGTCCAGGACATGGAGACTGCACTCCTTGAAGAGTGGAACAGTATTCCCCAAAGTCTCACCGATAACATGATCGTATCCATGCTAAACAGGTGAGCGGTAGTCTTAGCAATTTGGTGGGGACCACATACTAAATTAAACACCCTGTATCAGTTCTAAACAATCAGGTTTTTATCAGAAACAGGCACCCAAATTGTTAGCCTGAAGCATCATTTCATGTTCTTTTTACCATTACAAAGAATTAAAGTTCCCATACAATAAGATTTTTTTTGCTTACTTGTTTCTGTATTGAACTTTGTTACACCTGTAAGTCTTTCTTTTATGCCCATGCATGGCTATCGTGCAACGGTTTCTTCACTCTTTTTGCTTGCACCCTTAATTTTTTTAGCAGTGTATGTTTGAGTACAGCCTTTAATGTAAAATGTTTTGGTGATTATCGGATAACTCTGAAATAAACCTTTGGCAACAGTTATTATTTTTAACTATTAGCTAACACCATAGAGAAATCACATAAGTTAAGATTAATACTGAAATAACTATTTTTTGGTTATAATGGTAAAAATACGAAATGTCACGGTCAAAATTTTGAATTAGTGCTCCCAAAAATAATATCTGGTTAATAGCATTATCTTTATTCAATCTTTCTATTCCTGGCTGGACCCCAAAAATCCCAGACACAACAAATGTCAGATGTATAATAATTTTCTTTTAACGGGAAGAAAATTATCCAGTGCCATATCTATAAGCACGAAAAATGAGTGCACTTTCTGTAGAGGCAGAGAAATTCAGATGGATTATTTGGCGTTTAGCCTCGTTCCTAGTCACGAAAAGATGTCCAAGAGCCAAGTTTGGGAGATTATGAACCTTGGTATCCAAATGGGTGTAATCGACACATTTCTAAAATTTCTTTCATGATAGTTTCCACTGGTTTTAATTATAACATTTTATTTTTAAGTATTTCTCATGCAGGTAAACTTTTTTAATTTATAACCTTTAGAGATTTATTAGGATTGTTCTTGCTATTCAATATCAACAATAAATGACATATAACCTGACTAGGTTTAACTGGTCCATACTGCTAATTTTTCCCCAAATGATACCCTTACTGATGGTTATGGAATGAAAACTATCATTGAAATTTTAAGGGAAAAAAACCCTTTTTAATTTTAAATTTAATTATCATGTAAAAACATTTTACTCATGATTCATTTTCCAAATGGATATGAATCAGGTTTCATACGGACCAAAAGAAGAAATTAGCAATCCTCCTTTGAAGTCTACCCCTTGAGGTCAACTTTTAAGAAAAAATAATAATAATTGCATGTTATAATGAAAGTAATGTATACAGGGTGTCCAAAAAGTATGGTTAGTCTTTCAAAAATGAATTAAAAATAAGCAAAGATTTTCGCTTGCGGTTTTTATATTCCATAAAGAAACAATTAACATTTTTGTTTCATGAAATACAAACAAGATGGGTAGTAGGTTCAAGTATTGAAACATTCTCGTTTCGAAATGGCTTCACCGCAAGAACAAGAGCTAGTTGAAGCATGGTTTATCGAATTTAAATATGTAACACATGTACAACGTAAATTTCGAACTACATATAAACGAAGTCCACCTTCAAGATCCACAATTTATAAATAGGTGGCGCGTGAAAGATTTATTATGATGGGCAACGCATTGTCAAATGCGTTCACGGGCCTTTTTTTAAAGGAAAACAGTTGATCAAACTTTGGAGAAATACTAGGATCAAAATATCTCAGTAGCAATAAAAGAAATAAAAAAATATCAGAAAACACTTTAAAGGGGAAGGTGAAAAAAAAACAATCCAAAGAGAGACTGAAAACACAAATGAGGATGTGCTCCATGGTTAGCTTTTCTTCGCCAAATACATGCTAAAATATGACATAAATCTAGTGTGCCAAAAGCATGTATCCCGAATAACACAGGTAAAACAGAATAAATTTGAGATTAAAATTTTTATTTTACTTCTCAAGCTTCTAAATTTCTAACTCGCTTCTACAAACAAGATATTCGGTTAAAAAGGAGTAGGAAAGAAAAAATAGGAAGGAAGAGTGGTATAAGAGGCATAAAATTTGTTGTGTCTTAATCAATAAACACAAAAATGAATTAAATAAAAATATATAACGTATTCGTTATCACATTGCAAAACACATAACTTTTCTCCAACAAGAAAGGAGAATCAGAAGTAAACTATTTATCAATAATATTATTTTGTGTCACTGATAAGTGGGGTAAATTTATTTGATTAAAATGCAGAACTCGAGAGAATATTAAACAAGTAATATAAAAAATATTATACACTTAGATCAACAAAGAAAAATTTTATTTTAGCTACTTTTTATGAAATAGGTACAATTAATATACATATGACAGAATCACAACATTAAGTGGTAATTAATTTTTATTCATTATCATTTAAAAGTATCTATTGTCATCCAAAACAATCGTGTATATAAAATTTCAGTTCAACTGAATGCTTTAAAACGTGCGAAAAAAAAACCTTTTCAAGTTTTCACACAAGTCGCCAAAAATTGATGCCAAGGTGGCTGTATTTATAATTCTTTAAATAACTAGTTTTAATCAATTAATTTTTATTAATTATAGTTAAATTATTGCCTCGTCATCCAAAATACTCATGTATATAAAATTTCAGCTCGATTGAGCGCTTTAAAATGCATTTTATTAACGATTGAAAATTGCACAAAGATAAATAAATAAATAGAGAGTGTGAGGTGATAGAGTAGGAATTGAAAAACGTTAGGGGAATAAAAGAAATAAAACCTTTTTGGACACTTTTAAACTGATTTATATTAATTATTATGGCTATCTAGCAGATCCTGGTTTATTTGATTAAAAAAACTTTTTCGCTCGTGAGAAAATCTGAAGGAGGTTTAGTTACGAAGTTACAAAGATTTACTATACACATAAAATTCTATTAAAATAGAGATTTGTATCATGTAATGTCTGACAAGTCAAAGAAACTAAAATTTATTGTTGTCTTAAACCTTTTACATGGATATATAAATTCTAATAAAGAAAATGAGCAAAAGTATCTTATTTTACAAAATACAATGAAAAAATAGAAGAAGAAAAAAAAATCTTAAAATTTTTTTTGCTGCAGTTCCCTTTTGAGTATCGTAAGGTTTTTGGTATTTTAATCCACGATAGATTGTGACATGAATGTCCGAAACATTTTCTGTACAAATTCGATCTTAAGCTATTGATATGATCATCTGTTGTAGAACTCCTATACTATAAACATTAAATCAAAATATAGTGAAAAAAGATGCTTGTAATTTCCAAATCCTATTATAACTAAAAATTGGACGCACAAAATAATTAAATCTGAAACAAAACAATGTATTTCCCATTGTTAATATTATGCGAAATATTTTATCTGTCGACACTTGAATTAATTTATTTCGTGTAACGAATTATTACCAATATTCCAATTTTTACAATTTTTAAAAATAAATGAAGTGTTGCTGCAGTACGCTTTTTCATAACGCATTTCTGTACACTATTCACCCTGGAAATACTTTTTGACTCATACTTATTATTTGTCAGCTAAAGGGATGAGGAAACCTTAATTTTATCGCCATTAACGACACTATGCAGTTGACAGTGAATCAGACAGTTAATTATGATGTCCAACAGGAAGGATGAATCACTTAAGCTTAGGAAAGTGCCGCTCACACTCAATAAATTGTAGATGTGTCTCATCATCGACGCAATAGTGAAAATGAAAGTACTTCAACTTTTGTTTGTAGTATTTGTATTTGTTGACATTCTTCAATTTTTTCATGGGTTTTGACTTTATTTAGAACCTACGTGACACATACGCATTTTATTTAATTTTATTCATAAGCACTAAAAAACAAACCATGACAAAAAGAAAAGAGTCCATTTAAAGGTAATGGAAAAAATCCCTTGCAAAGTTTTGAAAAGAACAGTTTTAATCACTTATAAGAGGAGATATATTCATGGATTTTAAAAAAGAAATTTTTACGAGAAAATTTCGAGAAGTGAATTCAAATTTTAAACACAAAACAATACATTTCGTACATCAAACGATCGAATACATTTTTCGCGATCTGAATACACATGGTAACCTATAATGAGTATGCTTCCTTTATAAGATTACTATATTAGAAGTTCAGTAAATAATTTTCCCCAACTCCACTTCCTTAGGCAAAAATTTTAAAAGGAAAAATTATTTAACCTAAAAATATGCGAAGAAAAGGCTAAATTACGAAGAAACAGTTTTCTAGATCACGTGACCTAAAATTCTTAATAATTTGATCGTATTTCAATTGTGTTTCTTGAATTCCTGATAACGTATAAGCTATTATCAAAAAAAGGTTGTTTAATTTTTGTATGAATTTTATTTTTGTCCAATACCAATTATGTAAGAAATTATGGCTGTCATAACATATTTTTGAAAATTAAACTATTGGTTAAAGAGGTCAGGGTCCCTAGATCTCTAAAATATGTTTCATGTTTCTTTATTGGTGACTACCAAATGAACGATAGTGGCTCTAATTAAACCAAATAGTGACTTCAATTTTAAAAGAAAATTTAATCAAGTGGAAACCAGGTTTACTCATTTAGCAGATTTATTTAGTAAATTTAATGAGGCTAATTTGCAGTTACAAGGATCGTCATTTCAGTACTTCTTGCTGGAACTAAACTAAGGAGTATAATATTGTACGTCCCGAATTTTCCCAGTTTCTCAACTTGTCACAGACAATCTACGGGAAAAATGTCTTTTAATCTACTTTCAACATTTAAATGTTGGCGCAGCTTGGCCAAAGTTGGCCCTTGCGCCACTAAACCCCACATTCACTTCACTTCAACATTTAAATGCCCTTTATTCCCTTTTTTTTTTTATTGCCCTTTATTTTCGACTATGGTAATACCACAGCATGCAATGAATTCATATGGTCATATTAAAGAAAAAAAGCAAAGGTGTCAGATTACAAGAGGAATATTAAAATAGGCACTAACGAAGATCTTAAAGTAAGGTTTAGAAACGGATATCACAGCAATTTTGGAAGCACCAGTCCCTCCTATTGAAAGATTTTGTTTCTTCATGCAACAGTTACGTTACGTATGAATTAAATTTTAATTTAATTAACTAACATGATTGCTTTAAGTTTTAAACACTATACTTCACTTAAGTTAGAAATTTAAATCTTTTAAAGTAAGTAGCTCTATACCAGCTGTTAAAAAGACATTTAAATTGATTAATTTGCAAAAATTCAATGTTACGTAAGAAGAGGTCAACTCCAAACTGAAAAACATGGGAAGGGGTCTATAAGACAAAAAAGTTTGGGATTCTCTGATTTAGATGTTACACTTTTCTCCACGAACCTTAACTATTACTTCGATTTAAATGTAAAACAAAGCTCATCTCTCGAATCTCGCGTTTCCCGATAAATTTCTGGCGCCTGCGGTAATTTAGTAGTCAAGTTAATGGACTCGTGGATGGTGTTTCTCGAGTTGGTTGGTGTATCTCGACCCATGGTGCAGAGGGGGCTGATGCACGTTAAATATGTTGAGGCTCAAATGGTGCGGTGTGGAAGTTCGGAGAGACGGGTGCCAGCTCAGGTTTCGTCCTCGTCACTTGACCAAAATTCAAAATTACGAGGCCCATCGCCAAAAGCCCTCTTGTAGCTGAAAAGTGCGACGTTATAATGTTCCTTCTCTCACTCATCCGATCTATTTATGAAAATATTTTTATGGTATTTTAATGATTCACACACACACTTTTGTGAATTTTCAGATACTTAAAAATATTTCCAAACGCAATTACAGAGAAACCATTATTTTTTGCATTTTCGGATGTACATTTTTACATTGTAATCGATTTACAAGCGTAAATCTAAAGAAGAAATTCCCCATATAGGTAAATATTAAGTCCACGAATTCAAAACAAAATCTTGTATTGTCATTAGCTTTAGCCTATCCCCCTTCTGAAATTCGTAGCGTACACGTAGTTATATAGGTTTTATTATCTATCTCTCCTTAAATCAAGACTTATTTTTTGGATGATTTATATAAAATACATTCGAGAGAATAATAATAAGTAAATTTTTCACTTATTTTTTCTTTCTTCTCGGAGTATTTTTATCTCTAGTATAGTCATTCCTCAATACGTTTTCAGGTTCATAAATATATTTAAATATACTTTTTGAATAAAGATAGAAAAATGTGATTGGTCAGAAAACTTTCATTATTCTACTCATTCGAATGCTTTTAACAGCATTAGAGAGACCCTAGATTTGAGAATATTGCTAATAATTCTATAGATTTAATATTATCTTTAAGAATTCAAAATGGTTGTTTGACGGGAGCCATAAGGCAGTTTGATATAAGGTAATGGAGCAGGTTCCAATCTGGAATATATTTTGAAGTAAAAAAAATCCTAAAATAAATTAAACTTATGTGTTAGTTATAACACATATATCCATTTATCATACTTTGTCCTAATATTAAATGTGGAATATTTTATATACATGCCGTTTATTATTTTAAACATGCATAATAGAATAATTTTTGATAAATAAAATTTCAATGTCAAGAGCATTTAAAGATTGACAAAACTTTATTTGCAGCATGAAGCACACACAAAAATCATAAACACGAAGAAATTTAAAATTTTATGAAAATAAACACTACAGATCAGAATCTGAATTCAACCTCCGTTTTAAGGTATCCAACTACTTGCGACAACTTTTTTTTAAAAAAATGGAAATACGGAGATTTTTGTGTGGTTTTTAAATTTATTTAGTGCACACACATTTTAAGAAAAATATGCTAAATTTAAGAAGAGGGAAAAAATAGGTACAAATTGACAAAAAAAATTTATTTAAACGGGGCCCGCTGTGTGCAAATAGTAAATGAACAAATTCTCAATTTTTTTAGTTTCGATGTGTTGCTTTGCTGTTCATTTTTGAAATGACCTTCGGGATAAGAAATATTTTAATTTTTGCAAAATCTAAAGTATTTTTCTTAGTTTTAATAAGAAATTACTTAAAAAAGTAGTGATTGTATTCACATAAGGGACAGTAAATTTTGTAATAAAAAAGTGATTGATAAATCTGAATGTTAAAACACTTTTACTGTTATACAGAACATATACAAAAAATTTCAGCAAATTATTTTAAAAACTTTTTGAGCAATTGCTATCCCCGTTTGAGTTTTTCGAAAAAACGAATTTTCAAGTTTTACATCTTATGTAAAGTAATGGCATCTCCTATTATTAAAACACTTGTAGTTTTTGTTCTAGTGAACGGAATTAAAAAAAACTTGGTATCTATATAAAGCTAATAAGATAGCCTATAAAATAAAATCATAAAAAAATCGTTAATTTTTAAAAAAGAATCGTGATTTTAGGGTAGTCGGATACCTTAAGGTCCTCCATTTAAACTGAATGGTAAGTGCATGCATTGCATTTTATAATAAATTCAACTTCTGAATAAACATCTGAATTTGGATTCATAGGGCGTGAAGAAGAACGATATTAAAAACATCACGTGACCCTTCTCTTCCTTTGTTATTATGAATTATTCCAGACATTCTCTTTTTTTAAAGAAAAAATGAAATTTAATTTAGAAAGCATCGCAAAAAGAACCAAGTAGCGTGAATTAAATTTGCAGAAACATCTTGTTAGCGTAGAGCACCAAAATAAAGACAAGAACAACTTCTCCTTGGGAACTCGAGTCCGCCTCAACAGAAATGTACATTTGTCATGATGAAATAGTGGTCCAATCTATCATGTTCCTAAATATATCACTTCCTGTTTTGGAGAACTCTGTTAAAATATGTCTTTCTCTGATTCCTCTAGGGACTTCACTAATTCCTCACAGAAAAAAAAGTTTTTTTTTCTTTAAAAAAAAAAGGCGGAAAAAATGGAAATTCGTTAACATAATTATACGAATAGACGTGATAATAAAATAGCATAATTTATGAAAAGGCAGGAAAAAATGCTATTTGTTAGTAACGCTAGCATTCACTATTTGACTAGAAATTCTTAACCAGTTAACTGTGATTGACGAGTATACTCGTCATGGAGAAGTTCCAGGATTTTGTGTCATGCCGAGTATACTCGTCATGGAGAAGCAATGTTTTGTGTTATGACGAGTATACTCGTCATGGAGAAGTTGCAGGATTTTGTGTCATGACGAGTATACTCGTCATGGAGAAGTTCCAGGATTTTGTGTCATGACGAGTATACTCGTCATGGAGAAGTTGCGGGGTTTTGTGTCATGACGAGTATACTAGTGATGCGTAAAAAGTAGCGACCATTGGCTATTTAAATAGTAATTGTTTTAGAAAAACAAAACATATTCTCAAATTTCAAGATACTTAGAATATTTTGAGGCCGGTCGAAGAAAAACAAATAAATTTGAAAAATTTAAGATGTGAACTCATTCAATCCCGTATGCAAAGGCTGAAACAGGCATCAGTTCGCATAAAGAATTTATTTATGGGCGATATAATGTTTTTTAGATGTTAACCTAAAAGGGGCAAAGGCAAAAGTCGGAAAGTTGATTTATTAAAGCAATCCTTCAGGTGTGATCAGCCATGGAACAAATACGTGACGCCGACCAAGCGCTGAGTCCTTTGATAACTACTGACCCGAAGTTACCTAGCTATCGAGAGGTGTAAATGCCAATTGTTTGATGTTAAAACTATGTGCTGACATTAGAGTAATGGCCCAATACCGTGCTGCCGAAAGAACAGTTATCTTATTGGGAAGGAAAGGATGCTTTCTAGTAAGAGGGTAGTGATCAACCTTACAGCACCTACTACAGAACTTCCTTAGTGTCAAGACAGGTAGAAAATATTTTGTCAATAAAGAATAAATCTGTGTGTTTTTAAGTCTCACAGAGTTCGGGAATTTTGATGGTTACAAAAATTCATAAATATCCATAAAAACTCCAACATGTGTGTGCAATACATGTTTATGTTAACCAAATAAATAAGTATTAGTAATAAAATTGACAATTTTATAAAATACGTCCACCTTTTTTATTCAATATTTTAACAGCGACACTTACTTTTTGATTAACGAATCTACTCGTCATCGTTTGATTTCCGTGACACAATGCATTCTTATATTATATCCGTAACTTAATGCTTTATTGTTTTTGTTAATTAAATATTTTTCTTGATCTTCTAAAAGTCTATTTTATTTATAAAGTAATTTGGTTTAACAAAAGGCAAGAGTCATAACATTACAGTCATTCAAAATCCGAATGATGAGAGGTTAAAGCTCGGCAGACCAGGCACTCTGGTCATCCCCCCCCAACCATGATTTACGTGACACACGTAGTTGCACACTCTCAAACGGGGGAGCCACAGTTAATTGGTTAACATATTCGCTCGTGAAAATAGTGATTCGATATCAATTCCATATTCAAAAATTTTTTCCAAACATCGCTTTCACCATTAATACCTAGTGTTATATATAGAGAAAAATGGCAATTTTTTCTATTGATAAAAAAATGAAAAGTCAGTGATGTAAAAATATAACTAAAAAAAACAAGATGTGACATAATTAACATGAACTATGAACTTTTTGAAATTTCATCACTCTTAAAAACTGATATACTTTCGTTCATTCCATTTCCATTATACCTACATGAGCTATAATGAACGATCAAGTAATAGGTTTGAATAAAATAAATTCAGGAATTAGGTAAATAATGCTCTTTTTACACTTGTATTTGAAGCGACTTAAATTTTTATTCGATTTAATAAAGGTTTGGAGTAATTCAGATAAAAATAAAAAGCAGCATATAGTTTATGAAGTCTAAGAATTTCGTAAACAAATCAGGAATAGTGTCTCTAGACATTGAGAACCTTAAATCTAAAGCAAAGGTTTTCATCCTGGGTTCCGTGGAACCCTAAGATTCCTGGAACTTTCACAGGGTGATCGCTAAGAGGGGTGATCGACAGTAAGTGATCGATATTTGCTTAATCAAAGCAATAGCAAAGCAAATTTTAGTAATATTTTAATTTTTATAAAAGACAGAAAGATTCAGGGGGAGTATATTTTAAAACTTAAAACTACTTTCAGGAATCGCTTTTCTCAACAAGAAGAATTTCAAGACTGTATGAAAAATCCATTTCTATATTTCAGTAAAAATCAGTGCTTATCACTGATAGAACAAGAACACTGATTCAACTATCAACAGATTTTATGTTAAAGTTCATACACGAACGAGATCCTGATTTTTGGTTAAAAATTTACGCAGAATGTCCTTAAATTTCTGCTAAAGCTATAAAAACCTTAATGCCCTTCCTTACAACATATTTGTGCGAAAATGTGTCGACACGTGTCGGAATAAAAATAAATACAAAAATAAATTTGGATGCTGAATATGAAATACGTTTGCAAATAGCGACAATAGAATCAAACTTTATAATTATTTTTGTGGCCGCGGTAGCCGAGTGGTATAGGTATCGGATCGTGGCTTGCCTTGTCACGAGTTCGAGCCCAGTACCACTAAAGACCCGCCGTGTAGGGCAGCGATGCACGTTAAATCTGTCGAGAGCTGAAACGCGTCGTCCCGTTGGTGTAGCGTGGTAGTTAGGAGAGGGGGTGCCAGCTCAGGTGTCATCCACGTCACTTGACCATGGTTCAAAATTCCGTGGTCCGTCACCAAAAGCCCTTGTGTAGCTGAACAGTGCGACGTTAATATTCAATCAATCAATAATAATTATTTATACTACATTTAAAAAATTTTAATAATAAATGCACTACTTTTTTTTCATTATCTTTACATAAAGTACCTATAACATGTTGATCGACTTTTAAGATATATTTTAGGGGCGTGTGCAATGGCGTAACGTACACCCCCGCAACCCTCACATTGCGGAAGGGGGGTATAGTATTCTTCGTTATGCCACTGGGTGGGTGGGAGATTGGGTCCCCCCAAACACCTTAGAGTTCTAAGTGTTGCGTGAGTTGACACAGATTGAAGACCATTAATCTAAAGTATCCGGTCTTAAGGGATGTTGGCCCCTACAAAAAAAATAAAGGTTAGATACATAATTCTTTTCTTCAGGAGTGTTTTTCTGCAATCTTTAAGCACAAAAACTTGTGCTTTTAATTGCCTCAATAGCAAAATTGTATTGCAATATTACAAACTTTCCTGCATTTGTTCCACCACAGTCTGTTAACATGAAAAAAGAAGAAAATGGAATGTTTTGGCAACACATAAGCCTAAAACGCATTTTCAAGTTTTTCGGAATGTAATTCATTATCCACACCCTCACACAACCAGCATTTTTCTCCCAACTATTTTTTCAGCCCCCTGGGAACAGGAAGGAAAAAATATTAACAAACAAGTGAGGGAAAAAAATCCCTCTTGGAGTTTTAAAAGTAGAAATCTACCGCTCGTGTCTTCGGTACGAGGAATCTTTCACTGCGGTTGGCAAAGCAGTGTGAAAGAAAACACAAATACATCTATACTACTGAGTGAGACGACACATTTTATGGAAGAGTAATGGATGTAAAAAGGGAATAAGAAAAGGGTAGGGAAGAAGATGCATAGAAGATGGATTAAACCGAGTAAAATTAGACCTTGTGCTATGTCAGAAGCGGAAAGTGGGGGTGGTAACCAGGGATAGAAAATTCGCTTGGTGTCGGACTTGAGTAAGAGTTGTCAACGATAAAGAGTAACTATGGATTAAGACTCTGAAAAGGGGGTAGATTCTTTATAACAGAAATCGTCATAAATCATAAAAAAAAGAACTGAAAACGTCTTTTGAGTACTTTCATTGAAGCGGTGTTCTATGGATGTATAAAAAAAGATCTTTAATTCATAGCTGACAATGCATGTAGTGAAATAAGAAACTAATCACAAAACATGAAAAGTTTAAGGAAAATATTAAGATATTTTCACTATAAGAAGGAGCTATTTTTTATAACAACTTTTTCTTTTAATTAATATTTTTAACCCCTAACAGATGTTTAGAAAGTCAAAATGAGATTGACAAATTTAGTGGGAAGGTTTGTACAAAATGCTTTGTTAGATAAGTATTATTTATAATAATAACAGCATCTAAAAATTAAGAGAATAACACATAATTCTCTTACAAGGTTCTTCATTAATTAGAGAGATTTAATAATATTTTTATGACAACATATTGTTACAAATAGTTCTGTTAGTTATAAATCAAAACATGCAAAAGAAATGTAGGTGATATTTGTATAGATTCTTCTGTTTTATTCAACACTTAGAACTTTACAAAAAGGAACGTACTAATTAGAATACCAATTGTAAATTAAATAATAACTATAATTATAGTAGATTTCTGACATTTCATGAAAAGGATAAAAAGAAGTTTCAGGAATTCAGTGTAAGAAGGGATTTTCATAATCTGAAACAAAATTTATAATCGAGAGCATTAAAACTATATTTATTAATCAAATAATTAATTTTAATTTTATGTCAATAGTCGATTAGTTAGAATATCAGACAGTTTTTTTTTAAAAAAAGTATTCGATCTAGTTCTATGATTTATTTGACACTTTTTTTCTGATATAATACTTAAGAATGAAAACAAAAGCCGTCTTTATCTTAAAAGCTTTAATTGCTATCTCTCACTTGAATAACAGAAAAATTCCTCTAAGCATGTAAAAACAGAAGTGATTTCAAAGAAGCAGTCTCAATTTTTGTGGAATTTGTTAGTAAAGACTTAACTATTCTAAAAACAATCCAGTGTGTATTTCTCATTTTTTTATTCTGAAACCATATATAAAATATTGATAACCTTTAGGGAAAAAAATATGGTCAACAGAGCAACATAATAAAAAACTTCAGAAATAAACTATAATTTCATTTATTCTTTGTTGTTTTTCATCTTAAAAACACGTCTTTTCTTCTTTGCGCTCTCTCTTGCTTGAAAACAATATCAGATAATACTCTCTTATCTGAGCCTAATAGAAATTAAACGTGACTTCTCCTCTTCGTGGAATTTTTAAGAGTATAAGAAATTCCTGAGATAAGATAGTTCAAAAATAATGTTAAAAACGTTCTGACGGATTGCTTAACGTTCGTTATGATGTAGTCACAATGATTGTTTCATGATCATTTGAACAAGAGGAGAAAAAATACATTAAAACATTTCATGCAAAAATACTGCATTTCCCAAGATATTCTCTTGATGCTTCTACAAATTTAACGTGCAATGGCAGACTTGTTTGTGCTAACGCATTTATAAGGAAGTGAAAAGTATATGCGAAAAAAAAGATAAAATCAAAATAGTGTTACACATTTTTGAAGCTTTGCGTAACGCTTGTTTCACACATGGAAATGGCGTTTTCACAGATTGTGAATAATTATGTAGTTTGTATTTATGATGTGGAAGTTATTTGATTTTGTAAGCCTACATAAATAAAAGCGTTAGAGAAATGGTGAAATTTCAAACAAACTCAAATATAGAAGGATAATCTTTGCGCTTGGGATTTCAAAAAGAAGGTAGCAAATATTTTTCAGCTTTACTCATTAAAAAATTGCTTGCGAGAAATTAAGGAATACAAATTTAAAACACAAGAAATTCGTTGCTTTAAATGCAATGCAAATAAATGTAAAAATTAAGAAAGTATAAAATATTAACTTAAAGAGACCCATAAAACTACTGTCGCCAAAAGCCCTCGTGTAGCTGAACAGTGCGACGTTAATATTAAATCAAATCAACCCATAAAACTACTATCGCTTACTATCAGCTCTTGATTCTCAATAATCGTGTAATTTCATTGTGTTATTTTGTAAAAAGGTTCTTGTAGTTTTAAAAAATGATGTATGATAAAGAAAAATACATTATGGAAGAAATTTTTTAAGGAAAAAAAAATTACCAAATATTTCAAGTTTTTTGTTAATTTTATATTTACACAAAAATAATCAAAACATTTATTAATATTAAAATAATAGCCATAAACACATCAAATTATTAGTTTTTATTTAAAAAATTTTATTACATTTAATTAAAGCAATGACTAGCAAGTATTATTGTACCAGTAATAATAACAAATGTCGAAACCATTAAATTATTTTTATCTTATTATATACATTTAAAAAACGGACATTTGAATTTATACCAGTCAATATACTTCTATATTTACTCGTCAGAAAATTATCAATTCATTGCGTTTTTTACCTGATATCTCACTTTATTTCATATATGTGACTTCGACAAATATTAAAACCATTATTCAATATATATTAGGTTGGGGAAAAAGAAATCCATTATTTTTTCGGTAGATGGCTGTAGTGTCGATATCTCATGAAGTATCGATGAAACAATTTCAAATTTATGCTCGTTGTCAAAGTGACATTTCACACTAAAAAATTTACTTTGTTATTTTTTGTTTGGTCTATTCAGTTGTGAGTTACAAGGTGTTAAAAAGGAAAGTAAGTAAAGAGAAAATTCGGTACATTTTACAGTATTTATTTGATAAAGGCGAAAATGCAAGCCAGATGGATGAAATTGTAAATGGTGTTTATGGTGTCCATAATGTAACAGCTAATTACGTGCAATTTGGGTTTCGTCGATTCTGTTCAGGCATTTTTGATGTTAAAGTTGCCCCACGCCCGTCATCAAAAATGTCGATAAAATCACAGAAATAATCCAATTTGCCAGGCATGTTAGTAGTCGTAGCATCACCCAAGAGCTAAAGATCGACCATAAAACAGTTTTAAGCCATTTGAGCAAAGTTGGATCCAAAAAGAAGCTTGATGTTTGGGTGCCACACCAATTAACACCAAAAAAACATGATAGATCGAATTTCCATCTGCGAAGCTCTGGCCAAACGGAATGAAATCGACCCATTTCTTAAACAAATGATGACTGGGGATGAGAAATGGGTCACATACGACAATATTGTGAGAAAACGATTGTGGTCAAAGCGCGGTGAAGCAGCTCAAATGAGGACTAACATCCAGGAAGGTTCTACTGTGTATTTGGTAGGACTAAAAAGGAATAATTTAATATGAGTTGCTTCCATAGGGCCAAACACTAAATTCAGATATCTACTGTCAATAACTGGACCATTTGAAGCTAGCGACTGACCAGAAACGTCCAGAATCGGCCAACAGCAGAGGTGTTGTGTTCCATCAGGACAACGCCAGGCCACACATGTCTGTAGTGACTCGCCAGGAGTCCTGGGAGCTTGGTCGGTAGGTTTTAATGCATCCACCATAAAGTTCAGACCTGGCACCAAACGATTACCACCTTTTTCTCGCATTACAAAACTTCCAAAGTGATAAGAAATTAGGACCAAGAGAAGATTGTGAAATTCGATTACTAGAGTTTTTCGCCAATAAAGGCCAAGACTTCTATGAGAGAGGTAATATGAAGCTACTTTTAAAATGGCAACAAATTATACCACAAATCGGTACATATTTAACCCAAATCAGACAATCCGAAACCTTGTTAAATAAAGTTTTGAATTTCATGCAAAAATAATAGATTTCTTTTTCCCCAACCTAGTATTATTGTGATGTGCTTAGGAATTATTTTTAATATATCCTTAATTGTGTTTTAATAAAACATTTTTCCTAAATTTCCGATTAACTTGATTAAAATATGGCCATTGCCCACTTTCTGTTTAGTAGTCTTTCCCATTTATAAATCTTTTATTAATTCAGGATGATTAATTATTAGACATAAACTCGTTTTTAATCTCATAAATAAAAACGGATGGAAAAACAAAAACATGCACAAAGGGACAAACTTATACACATTTTTAATATAATCCTTAAATGTAAGAATTTTGAAATTCTAAAATAATTCTATACTTCTCTCTGTCAGTTTTACGCAACAATGGTTTTGCCATGAATATTGAAAATAAAACACAAATTACTGAAGTTGCTTAGTATTTTTTCCCTTAGTGTTTATACACCAAAGCTTATCCATGGCGACAAAAATTTTATCATAATGAGGAGAATAAATAAACTTAATTTGTAATAAAAGATAAACACATGTTTTATGTATACATGTACGCAACAAAGAGATCTTTCGATACATAAACATTTATTTCTTATGAAGTGTAAGAGAATGGTTATTGTCTAAAAATGGGAAAAAGAAGAAATTTCAAATAAAGCGATCAGAAAAGATAAGAACCATAAAGCAATGAATTGTTATCAATGGAATCTCAATATATTAATTACTTTTACAAGTATGGGGACTGCATTTTCTCAATCAGCAGCATTTCTACTATAGAATACAAGTATAAATTATTCAATAAAACCAGGACAGTTATGTTTCCTTCCAGAATATAAAGAGCCTTCAAATATCAAGCTACAAAATGTTTTCAATGTAAGAACGGTTGGCTTTTTTACTTTTATTTCACACATCAATTGCAGTCCTTAAAGAACTTAAGTGAATCAACTATCTCTTCAATTAACACACCACAGCTTTCTTATTTTAGTTAAGCACTTTAAAAAAACCTCTTTCATCTCTTAAATCAACATGTGTATAAAGTTAATACAAAACATAAGAACAACAGTCTCCAGTACGTGACGATGCCCAGCAATCCTCACTGGCGATCGAGTTTCGTCGTGAACATGGAAAATTCTGTCGTAAGTGAGTGTGTGCCCTTTTGTCTGTACACAGAGGATCAGATTCTATTTTGTAGCATCGCATAAATTTTCCAGTGAACGAGCCTGTATATATCATAACAATGAAACCGATGTGACCTCGGCCTTTACCATGTCGCATTTATTGCGGGAATTAAATTTCACCGCGGAAAAAGTTAAGCCTTCTTTCATGTGGAGCATTAACATTCCGTGATTCGGAAGAAAAAGTTATACAAGTACCCTGACATTGTAGCGGTATTACAAAGCAGCAGGTTAGAGCACATATTACCACATCACTTTTATTTATTTGTTTTTATTTCTTGAACAACTGAGTTGATTAAAATATTCTGTATTCGTAGAATTCGACTTGTATGAATCCCCACTCCACTTTTTTTTTCCAATTTGTGGATGTGATTTAAAATTTTTTTTTGAAACTTTCAAAAATCCGAGGAAAAATAGTTTATTAACTTATTTTTAAGCCTTAAAAATAGTTTATCAAGTTTATGTTGGAGTTATTTCACATATTTTAAACATGCAATGGAATTATTCAAACCATTTACTTTTTCACGCCAATTTGTTTTCGGAGGTTTTTCTTTTGCGAAAATTAAATAATTATATATCATAACCATCTAAATTTTCGGCAATTCTATTTCTTTTAGTAAAATTTTTACTAAAACATTTCAAATACATTTAAGAAATTAAAAAAAGTATTTCGTAGAGTAAAATGAATGCATCAAAAATGCAAGAAGCAAGAATCAGTTCTTTAAGACTAATTTCCACTTATTTAAGGTTGTTTTCGAGTAAAGTTCAAGGCTATGTATATATCCCAAACTTAAAACAATTCCTCATACAGATAAATGATTTCAGATCAGCTGCGCACACAAGGGGAGGGTCCTGGGGTTCCGGCCCTCCCCCCAAACCCTTGATTTTTTTTCCAATTGACTATAATTCTAAGTATATAGAATGTAAAATTTAATTAAGTATTTGTTATTAATGATTAATTTTATTAATTAATGCTAATTATTTATTCAATAATTAGTTTTTTACTGTGTTTTGTTCCCGAAAATCGGCAAAATCAAAAGGAGTATGATACAGGAAGGGTGAACTTTCGACCCCGGACCCCTCCCCCCTTAAAAAATTCCTGTGTGCGCTACTGTTTCAGATCCATATCATATTCTGACTTTGCCAGTAGCATACACAGACTACTTTTATGGGAGGGGTTTTAGTCTTTAAAAAACATAATCTGAAGCATCGAGACGTAATCTCTATGATAGAAAGTAAAATTATGTTGGTTAATAGGAAGGGTTTGAACCTCACCCTTATGTATGCCATTGAACTTCGCTATGGTTTAGAGGAAAGGTCACCAAAGTGGTGGTCCGCTAGAAAATTTCGCTGGTCCCCCAAAAAATGTGTTGAATATATTTACTCATCACGTTAAATTATGTTTTTAGATGTAATGAGACATAATTCAATTAGTCACAATATGTAAACAGTTATAAAAACGCTACTTCATAGAATAACGTCATTTCATAGGAATGTATAACGCTAAAAGTTTGATATGCTTAAACCTCTTTTTTAATTGTTTTATTTTATAGTTTTTGTTTATTTTAGTGTGCTTTATTAATAAAGCTTTCATAATTTGGTTTCATTTTATTAACTAGATCAGTGCTTCTCAAACTTTCAATACTTGCGACCCAAAATTCAATCGTAATTTTCTTCGCCCCCCCTCCCCTCCTTCCATACAGTAATAATGCATTGAATTCAACAATAATAATAAACCTTGACCCAAAGCTACAATACGACTGAAGTCTCTTAAGTTTCTCCAGCGTATATAAACTTCTCATTCAGCCAGTGCGTTAATTGCCCGGGACATATATATATGTCTCTCCGAATTATAATATTTTCTATACACTGCTGTCCACATAAAACTATTCCGAAGGCTTTGAAATGCAATAAAATGACCTTATCAGGTTTTTGCGAATGATTTACTTATTTCAGAGGACGTATTTATTCCTTTTCTCCCTCCTCCAAATACACCACATATGCGAGCCTACGTGGAAAACGGTGGCATTTGGAAGCGAATCCCGTAACTTTTAATCAGCAGTTAAAGGATTAATTATAAAACATTCAAATTATGAAGATAAGTGCTGAATTTTGTGTATAATCGTATTTATATGACAAGTCCATGGGGTCACGGGTAGTTATTAAACTTGTTCTTAACATAGTTTTGTTAAATTAATGATCAAATACATTGTGCAGCACTGGTACACTTATAAGTGTATAATATCGGAGTAAATGTGCATTTCATTTTTTATTATGTCAATGTATTATCGTTTGTTTACTTTCAGTAAATTAACAATTTTTAAAAATTATCTTTTGTACCAGACTTTTTAATATGCTCGCGCCCCCCTTGCAAGGTTATCATGCCCCCTTAAGGGGGGGCGCCCCACAGTTTGAGAAACTCTGAACTGGGTACATTTCACGTGTTCTTAGATCACAATTTTTTTATAAATATATTTAACATTTCTATTAGTGTTCCGCGGGATTTTAAATTATGAATTTATTGGTCCGTGAGGTCAAAAAGTTTGACGACCGCTGGTATAGAGAACAACATATTTTACAATGTTTAACATTTCGTCTGAATCAATCTATTCTTTTCCATTTTTCTAGCATAAAATACATACATTATTCTATCTTCTGTATTGTAATGCTAAGTAAAAGGTTCCATTTACATCTTCGACAGATTTCATATTTTTATGGCATACTTCACGTTTCAAAGACACGATATAACAAATGGATGTATATGCTGCAATGTCACTAATTCACAAGAACATTGGGGAATTTTTCAGCTTGAAAACGCATTGAAAGTTGATATAAGGAAAAGTCAACCTTAAGTTTTGTGAAATATTGAGAATGCGTATTGCCTAATTGCATCTATTTCAACCATACTAGCTGCGCCTATTTTTGATGAAGGAGTCCAGTACCGAGATGGGAAATAAAAATATATCAAACTATTCTAATAAATGTAAAAATGGTCGTATAAAGAAACTGAATAGAGCTTCAATTTTTTAGTTTCTTAAAGTAATGAACAATTGATATTAATTTTAGTTTCTCATTATTGTTTTCTTGATTCAGAATGCCACTTTTACTTCAATACAATAAGTTCTTCCTCTAAACCTCTTTACTTCATTCATATTTTTCATTTTATAGTCTTAGTTGAATGCGTAAAAACAAAAGTAGTTTTTTCCGTGGCCAAACTATTTTTTTTAATCATTCAGCATTGCTTACCATTCAGCTTGGGAAACTGACTTAAATAGAATGAAGAACTTGGGAAGAAAGCAAATTATTTTCGAACGTATATTTGTGAACTTCAGAAGAAATCATTAAAATATCATTTCGATTAATGCGAACTATTTGTTGCGGTTCCTTCTATCATTATAAACTTAAAATATTAAATTTATCTTTTGAAAGCAATGGTTAGTTTGAAAAATCGTTTTTTAAGCATATTTATTTTTTTATAAGGTAATGCGAGAGTTTTGTTAGGCAAGCACACACAATATTCTATCAAAAAACTATTAAATTAAAATTCTGTAAGGATATATCTAATCAATTAATGATTATTTTTAACTTTTTAGCTACTTAATTCACATTATGAATTTTACTTTAAAAAATATTCATTCTGACAAAAGGAAAAAAAAATGCAAAATTTTTTCTCAATTAAAAATGTTAAAGTTGCAAATGTTCATCGTATGACAGTTTTTGAAGTTCGGTTTGAAATAATAATCTGAATTATAAAGAAAGAAATGAGATATATACTCATAATAAAAAAAGCCATATTTTAACACATTTTAATAAATTTTGGTAACTTATTCCATAGAAAGAAAATTTTTAAAAAACAAAGAAAAACTCAAAATTTGTAATGTTTGTTATTTTACTGCAATATTTGGTTGAAAGTTCTATGTTAAATACATCTTTAATAAAGCATAATTTCATCTAAGATATAAGTGCATTGTGCATTTAGAAAACACCTCTTTGAACAGTTAATAATTGTTTTAACGTGGCAGAGAATCGCTGCTCGCTATGTTAAAAATAGAGCTCATACAAAATTATAATATATATTGCTTTCTTTAAAATATAAAAATTTACTTTGTCAATTTTAGTTAAGCAAGTCATCAAACAGAACAAATGAGTCTAATCCAGAATATGAAGTATTTCTGAATGTGTTTAAAAAAAATTTAATTTTTAAATAATATGAACTGTAATAATTGCTACCGATTCTTCTTAAATATTAAGTACATTAATTTAAACTTTAAAAGATGCATTTTCCTTAAAACATATATAATATCATACAAAACTAATACAACTAAATACGATTTATATGTGATTCTCGAATGAAATGATGTACCAAAAAAAAAACAACTGTTATCTTTTCTTTTGCTTAATGGACACCAAAAAGAAATTCCGAATTCCAAGCAAAAACATACATTAAAAGTCTACTGAAAAAGTGACCCCTACAAAAGATTATATTCTTAAAATAAAATGATGTAATTTATGAAATGAACATTCTGTAATCAGTAAAACTGCACACAAAATTTATTAATTGAATACTTCTTTCTAACAAAAAAAAGTTAATCATTTAATTCGTAATAGTAAGAGTAATACAATAATTATTGTAATCAGTATTTTTTAAAACAAACATTCTGTAATCAGTAAAACTGCACACAAAATTTATTAATTGAATACTTCTTACTAACAAAAAACAGTTAATCATTTAATTCGTAATAGTAAGTAATACAATAATTATTGTAATCAGTATTTTTTAAAACAAGTCTAATTTTATTAACTTATGCAAAAAAAATAATGATATTTAATTTTTCTTTCATATAATTGCATTGTCCTCATGTAATATAATTACTTTTTTCATTTGTTTCCAGTGGTGATTTAAGCTCATTTTAGGCCCGGGGAGCAGAAGACCTACAGGCCCCCTTGGCACTGGACAATCGAAATTTACAACCAGAAAATCTGGTTAAGTCCAGCTTGTCGGGGCCCTTGGGTGCCCGCCCCAACTGCCCAATGGATAAACCGGCACTGTTTATTGTTCTTAAAATAGAAATCAGTATAATATCAAAATTGCATATTAAATTTACAATTATTGTTCATTTTTCAAAGCAAGAGGAACAAAAGGTGAATGACAAAAAAAATTTGAATCAATTTACGAAAATAAAAATTTGTATTATTAAGATATATTTCAAAATACGCGGAAATTTCCAATAGCTAAAGTTTCATGTAGCAATAAGAGTTCAAAGAAAAAAAAGGTAAAAGTGAATTAGAGAGAGAGAGAGTTATTTATTATATATATATATAGAGAGAGAGAGAGAGCTAGTAATATATATACCTTATGATAAATATTTTCTGTGGCAATCCTTTGAAATGCAATTTTTTTCTTTTAAAATTATTTACTGGCCATATCAACTAAGTGAAAGTAAAGTGACTACAAAGTGAAAAATAAAGAATGATAATGAAATAAAACCAGTAAAATTCTAGAAAAAGGTTTTCTTTAAGAAAAAACATTCTATATTAATAAATCTAAATTTGAATTTTCCTTTAGCTTTAAAAGTAATTATATTAGTAATTTTGGTAATTTTAACTTCTTAATTTGTATTTTATTTTTAAAAAATTAATTTTCAGGGGTAAATTTTAGTTCAATATCTCTTTTAAAACTTTTTTAAAGTATTTTTCAACTTTTGATAGGGAGTCGATGCTGACGGCAATAAAGATTTTATTTTCGATAATTAGCTACCTCCTGAGGGCCGAGTGGTAGTGTATCGCGCTTCCACATCACAGTTCCGGGCTCTATACCCGGGTTGGGGCCCTTTCATCTCTTCAGTGACTCGATAAAATGAGTGCCAAGCTTGCTAAAACACTGGGGGCTTCGCTTCAGACTGACGACCTGATCGGGACATTTGCTCATGCACCTCAACGCCCAATGGTCACGTATACTGGAATGGGCACAGTAGGCCCTTCCCTCTTGGGCTGCTGCGCCAATGAGTTTGAGTTTAACCAATTCTTAATTTTAAGAGTTAGTTCAGCTGTAGAAAAGAAGGCTGTTTTATTAGAGATTTGAAAGCATATATTGATGTTGGTATATGCATCATATATTGGTCCAAAATAAGTATTTTAAACATCCATAAGATAATTTATTTATGCTACATAAGTCAAATAATCTCACTTACTTTCCTTAAAAAGTTTCAAAGCTTTCAAAAAGTAGAGTTAATGTAATTTGAGATTTGTAAAAACCTCTGATTCCATTCTCTCTAATTTCTTTCTTTCTTTAGAAGCGAAAAAGTTTTCGATTTATTCTATTGCATCAATAATCTTTTATTTAACATTAAAAGGGAACATTTTAGCCTTTCTTTTTAATACCAACAATTAATCCAAATAATTCCAGAAGAGAAACCACTAGTAAAGAAACATAAAATAAACCTTTAAAAAACATCTAAAAAATGATACCGTAATTTACAACAAAGGGAAATTTTGCTTATAAGTCATCACATTAAAATTTGATTTCAATTGCAATAAAATGTGTTTAGCTAGATTAATTAATTTGAATTAGGTTTTCATAAAATTTTGCAATGGGCTTAGGTTAAGTACATACACATCATACACAAAATTTATTTTACAAAATTGCTAATAACTTATTGTGTAATTCTACCTTATCTCCATATATTTCAATATATAATTCTCTTTTGATAATAAAGGGGGGAAACATAAGATCTCTAAGTAAAAGATATATACCTAATCTAACATATGGGGTTTATGAATAGAGTCATTAACAGAAAAACATTTAAATTTGCTGAAATGCATTTTTTTTCTTGGAAAAAATAAACAAAAAGGCTCTCAAACCTCCTTAAAACAAAATGAAATTTGAAAGTTGACTCAAATAATTCAAAGCTTGAACATCATTTTCTTACTATACAAAAATATTCAGTATTATTTTAAAACTATATTATTTTATAACAAAATTATAGCATTTTGAATACAACAATATTACAAGAAATCTAATAAAAAACGCCGCAAAAGTCTCTGGGTAACAGCAAGTATCTGTCAATACTTATAAATAATGACTTATAATATTTTCCTCCAGTTTTTTTTAATACAGTGAGAGAGCTCCACAACATTTTTTTGTAATAGTTTTATATTAAAAGGCGTGATTTCTGCTTATGATATGACGTATGGTATTATGAACGATTATTAATGATTATGCACGTGTTTTATGAATATATAATAAAAATCAATCATCACAAAAGGTATGATAGGTTAATCTTAATTCAATTTCCATAAATTTGAAATAATAAGGGCTTCTTTACGATTTTGAAATTTTATAAAATCCACAAATCATATAAGGAATTTTCAGTTTTATATGTCTTTGATTAATGTTTTATGCAAGACATATAATTGTTTTTTCCATTCAATAAAATAGATGAAAAATATAAAGAAATTAAAATGTCCTGCTAAGGAAACATACACGTTAGGGTTAAATTTGTGGTTGTTATGTATTTAAAAACACCTATATAAAATTTAGTTCTATGTGTATATCTAAGAGGATTCTATTTAATTTTTAAAAAGGCAACCCTGTTAATCAAAACAAAAAGGCACCTAAATACAGAATTTTAACTATTTCACGCATTTTTTTTTTTTTTTTTTTTTTTTTTTTGCACATCATTAATTTCAAAACATCGATAAACGTTTGGAAAATAAGATCAAAATAACTTATGAATACACTAAGCCTAGAGATTTTAAAAAACCCAGACAAATTAGAACAATTGGTTCAAAATATACTCCTGTCTTATTAAATGAAATAATTATTTTTGAAAGTGGAATTAGATGACATAAATAATACCTTATGGTATAATAATTATATACATGAAAGAGCTACTAATGAAAAGAATAAATTAATTAAAAATGTTTAGTTTAAAATTGAATTTCTATTTATTAAAGCTGTGATAAAATTTTAAAAGAAAGATGAGGGTACAACGTGTGGTACCTTTGAATCGATTAATGTATTAAATTGAATATAAATTATAAGAAATGAAATTTTTTTCCTAATTTTACTACAAAACATTTTATATATAACCTCATTCATTATATTCTCAAACTTTAAAGGCCTTAAAAAATAGCGCCAGACATTTCAATATGTTCGAAAGAAAACAAGTTGCATAGCTTAAGAAATTTTCTCAGTTTTGTATTCGGAATAATTCCTGTTGGCATTTGAATTTTAAAATTAAAAGCGGGAAAAAAATTAAGAACAACATTCCAGCAAACAAAATCAGCTAAAAACCGAATTTGCAGGAATACCCGGCCGAAAACCACCGGCATTCCGTCCGGTGACCTTTGACCTTTAGCTAAAACATCAACAGTGCGGAGGATAAAACCAGAGATCGAAAATATTTTTACTTACTTTTTCCCGGCATCTTCGATTTATAAATCATAACAGATCCAATCATAAAACCATTAGGAAGAAATTAAAGTAGAAGAAATGTCTATACTGTCAACACGTAGCGTAATTTTTTTTCTGATAACAAAAAAAGAAGAAAAATATTACTTGGCGGCTTATACAGAACTACCTTGATAAAATCCCTCACTGAGTTTGGGAACGCCACTAGCTTCGCACATTCGGTAGCAGGAGGTTTTGGCGGCCGCGTCCCAACGCTGTATCAACGGGGCCTTGGCACGATTTTATGCGATCCAGTGCCTCGCCAAAACTCTGTAAAAGCTGGCTGAAGTCTGTCAGATTATCGACCCGAATTTCGTGGAATGAAACACGCATTCTAATGGAATATTTCAATTAAATTCTCACTTCGAAATACTTAATATGTGCATAATTTTGAATTCTACAAAGAATGAGTTAAAACTATGCAGAAGATTACACTGTTCGGTATGTTGAACGGGCGAGAGAATTGTTATTTAAGAGTTAGAAATGAATATAAAAAATTTCGTAATGTTGTATGTCGTTAAAAATAAAAGGCAAATGACAGTGAAAATTTGTTTATTACAAATAAATGAATTCTAAAAAACTTAGTTATTATTTAAAGAGAGTATTATTAATAAATATAAATTATATTCAAGAAATCACTTCATAATTTATAAATTTTCTTATTAGAATATTTTAGCTCTCATTATTTTCAATCTTTTTTCTTTGGTAGAATATTTACTCACATTTACCCATAGGTTTTATATATTTTTTAAAACTTTTTAAAATAATTTGAATGGTTTTAAAACTTGTACATTTTTGCTAATCATCAATAAATGTTTTACGTTAGAAATAATCTAATTACGAATCTTCTCTCCTTTAATTAAAGGAAATGATATGAAATGTGTGAACATGTAAATACTCTCGGACCTCTATTTAACGAAGTCGCTAAATCCCGAAAAAAAAGTTCATTATATGGAAATTCGTTATATAGAGGTCCACCTTTCAATATACTTTATAAACCACATAAAACAAATTTTAAATTCATAAATACTCTATACTATTAAAATACTAATTGTTCACATTTTTTGGCAAATTAATTTATATTTATTTCCTATATCTTACCCATCAAAAAGAAATCTGCCAGGAAAACACGAAAAAAAAACATTGTCCAGGAATACACTGTATATATGTATATATATATATATATATATATATATATATATATATATATATATATATTCAACTTAAAAAAATAATTTTATACTAAATTAATGAGTTCTAAGGAATTTTCTAATTGTTAGCCTACAAGTAATTTTAAACATAATTTTGTTGTAACCGGGTAATTTTAAGTATGCACTTACCACATGTTTCTTAAATTAAGTTACTGATCAATTATGTTAATTTTGTTTCAATTTTTTGTTCGATAAGTTACGGTAATTTTATTGTTCTCGGTGAATTAAGCACCTGGTAAATCCTGGTGAAGGTCAATGATTACCATAAAATGTGTTAAACGAGAGAATAATTTGAAATATCCAGAAATACTTTATAAATAGAGAGAAAAAAATTGAATAACGAGAGAAAAATCTCGTTATATAGAAAATGTACTTAGTAGCTATTGGGAAGTAATTTTACGAAGAAAATCGTGAAATGTTCTTGGTTTCTGGAAAAAGTTCAAAATAAAAATACGTAATATAGAGGTTCGTAATATGGAGGTTCGACTGCAATATGAAATCCTGAGATGCGGATATTTTCGAAGTCATTCTTTATAAAAGCAGAGATCTGTATAAAATAATTTATCAAAAGGTTCAATCTAGAAAGTTTTTGAAAAAACGGTAAGGTACAAAAGAGTTGTTGTTTATTTTTGAAACTTGGATAATTCCCTAAATAATCATAATTTCATTGAAATATTTCTTATGCATTGAAATATATTGAAGTATTCAATTTTCATGTTATACAATTTATATGGAATTTCTTAACGACGGTTGCATTTTATTTAAGCTACAAAATTTAATTTTAATCAATACTTAATCGAAATCAAAGCATTGATTGTAACGTATAGGGTGTTCCGAAACTTATAGATAATCGGGTTCGAGGTGAAAGGTAGAAGAGTTATGTTTGTTCGGGGGAAAATATAAAAAAAAGTTATCCCACACTTTGTTAAGTGCGAAAGAGCACATTTTCGAAAATGTGAAAAATTGACACCCTCCATCACTTCATTAACTACTGTGAACACAAATTTTACAATATGACGATAATTTTTTCACTAAAATCATCTTACCTAGCCATACTTAAGAGTTTTTTTTTCCAGGTATAGAAGTTTAAGTTGGCATTACTTTCCAAGATGGCGACCGATTTAACAGCTGTCAAGTGATTTATTCTCAGTTTGGTTTGGCAATTCATCAAAACGATCATTAAGCAAGGCGTAGATTCGTCGAATGGGCCCAAAACGAGATTGCGGTTGTTCCCGATTTTCATAAGCGAATTTTGTTTAGCGATGAAGCGCACTTCTGGTTGAATGGCTACGTCAACAAACAAAACTGCCGCATTTGGAGTGAAGCTAATCCACAAATGTATGTCGAAACACCGTTACATCCAGAAAAACTGACTGTTTGGTGCGCTTTATGGGCTGGTGGAATCCTTCTTCAAAAACGATGAAGGCCACAACGTTACAGTCAATGGTGATCGGTATAGGGCCATGATTACTAACTTTTTCATTCCTGAATTGAACAATCATGATGTCCAGGAGTTGTGGTTCCAACAAGACGGCGCAACATGTCACACAGCTCGTGCCACAATCTATTTATTGAAAGACACGTTGGGTGACCGCCTAATTTCACGTTTTGGACCTGTGAATTGGCCTCCAAGATCTTGTGATTTAACACCGCTAGACTATTTTCTGTGGGGCTATGTAAAGTCATTGGTCTATGCGGATAAGCCACAAACTCTTGACCATTTGGAAGACAACATTCGCCGTGTTATTGCCGATATACGGCCACAAATGTTGGAAAAAGTCTTCGAAAATTGGACGTCCAGATTGGACTACATCCGAGCCAGCCGTGGCAGTCATATGCAAGAAATCATATTTAAAATGTAATGCCACAAGATTATCTTTCGAATAAAAAAATTCATGTCAATCGAATAATACATCGTTGTTTTATTGCAATTTAAAGTTCTATACCTCTAAAAAACACCCTTTAATAATTGCAATTACTAGTCGAAATGAAAACTATAGTGGTTCAGTTAAAATTAACGTAATTTATTGAATCGGGGTTTGAGAAAAATATGTCACCTAACTTTGACTCTTCATAAAATGAAAACTATTACACACAACCCCAGGAAATCTTTTCAAAAGTTAGCCCATTCAGTTAAGTTACCATAATGGCAGAGCACTCGTTCTTTTCTGTGTGCATAGCAATCACAGAGAATTCTTTTATTTGCAGAATATCTTCATTTAAAAGAACTTCTGTTGATATCTTCGATCACATTATTAGGTATTGTGATAGTAAATATTATAGTTTCACTCTGCTTTTTTCACTAACGTGGACTTTCATAGCCGTGCTATTAATTGGTCACAAATAGAGCTAAATTCTTTACTGGTTTAGTTAAAATTAATGTAATTTGAGAAAATGTCACTTAAAAAAAAGAAAAATACTGCATACTACTCAATCCAGTTACTTTAAAAAATAGCCCTTTTAGTGACAATTCTAAAATAGGGGGGATACACTTATTACATTTCTATCCATGACAATCCCTGTCATTTTGTTTCCTTCCGATTTATTTTACAAAATGACACTATTTTAAAAAACTGAATCTTAGGAACGAATATTTTGACTCACATGACTTATACATGAATGTCCTATCAAACCCCACATTTAATGCGTGAAGACCGGTCAATTTGAATTAACACTCATGGACAAAAAAATTAGCGCACCAAGAAATAATTGCGGGACCGTAACTAAATTTGGCATGAAGGTACATGTCGGGGAGATATGCAAATGATTAGAAATGCAGCGTGATTGCGCATTACGTATAGCCGGTAGAGGGCTTTTAACGTCATTCTCCGTGGAGGTAACCAAAAGGTAATTGGTAACAAAAGCTTGTAGGTAACCAAAGCTTGTTTGAGTATGCTGAATCGTTCACAAAGAAAAAGTTGAGGTAGACATGCCATTACTCCGTTTTCGAAGACAATATGAGCAGCTGTCGCAGTTTGAGAGGGGGAGAATCATCGGCATGATGGAAGCTGGGTGGTCAGCTAGACGAGAAGCTCGTCAATTAGGCCGCTCTGATTATCATGTGAGGAGGTGTTGGCCCAGTAGTTCCGAGAGATTCATTTACACGAAGACCAGGCTCAGGACGCCCTCGACAGACCAGTCGTCGAGAAGACCGCCACATCGTAAAAAATTCACGCGTACAACCAACTGCTTCATCGGTCGCCATCCAGGCACAAGTAGCTCCTTCATTAGGGACCTCTGTGTCTTCTCGAAACGTACGAAGACGCCTGGCTGAAGAACATTTAGGATCGCGGCGCACATTACGTATGCTGCCCTTGACACCCCCCATCGACGCCTCCGTTTGAAATGGTACCACGCACGAGGAAATTGAACTGCAGCGGAATGGAACCAGGTCGTCTTAGCGACGAATCCAGATCAAATCTCATCAGTGGTGACAATCGTGTTCGTGTGTAGAGACCTCGTGGTGAACGCCTTAACCCTGCCTTTGCTTTGCAGACACACACCGCTCCCACAGCTGGTGTGATGGTATGGGGTGCCATTGCCTACGATACACGGTCACTCCTAGTATTGATCCGTGGCACCATGACAGCGCCAGCGGTATGTCCATGACATCCTGCAACCACATGTGTTGTCACTCATGCAACGGCTCCTAGAAGCCATTTTTCAACAAGATAACGCTCGGCCTCACACGGCAAAGCTGTCACAAGACTGTCTCCGCACTGTTACTACCCTTCCCTTCCCTGGCCTGCCCGATCCTCAATTTTGCCTCCACTCGAGCATATCTAGGATCATTTGGGACGGCGAGTTGGGTATCCCACGAGTTTATACGGACTAGAAGCAAGGCTACAGCAAATATGGAACGAAATATCTTAAGACATCATACAGAACTTGTATGCCTCATTGACCGATCGTATCGCATTGTGCATTCGCACTAGAGGGGATTCAACAGGGTATTAAATCCTTCATTCTTTTGCCCTTTTCTCTGAAATAAACCATCCTTTTTTCTTTGAATTTCTAATTATTTACATATATAAAAGTAGTCGACACGTATGTAAAGTTTCGCTTCATTTTGATGATTTCTTCTTGGTGCGCTAATTTTTTGTCCATAAGTTTAAAATCAACATCTGGACCGGAGTATTAAACGGAAAAATATTTGAACCATTTGAGTTAATTCAAAAGTTAAAATGGTCTGGGATTCAGGGACACGTGGTTCCAGCAAGATGGATTCCAGAAGATGGATTAAGCGTCATAGTTCTATTTCATGGCCAGCCCGTTCTCCATATTTAAACCCCATCGATTTCTTTTACTGGGGCTGCATATAAAAGAAAAAGTTTAGTTTAAATCAATCAAAAAAAGAGACTCAACTGCGGCAAAGGATAGTTGAAGCAGTGGAGGAAATAAACTTAACTAATTGCTCCCGATTCGTTAAGTAATTACTTTTAGAAAGATCTAGAGCAGTATTTCTCAACGTGGGATCTACACCCCACAAGGGGAAATTTGATTCATAAGAAGGGGAATTCGAAAAAGGGCTCATTTAGAGCATAAAGGATCTATATTAGTAATATAACCAATTATAAAAAATATTTTTCATGACTTGTTTGCTTAATATAAGACGCATTGTAATAAAAGTATTGAATATCTCTGTCCACGTGACGATAAAATATTCTTTCCAAGCTCAGTCGCGCTATTTGTTTTTATAATACGAAATGGTTGATGCTGGGATCTAAGATTCTGCAGTGTTTTGCTGTATTGTTCATAATTAATCGTTGATGTTAATTCAAAATAAATGTCTGTAAAATTGTTACAAAAGTCCCGTTGTTTAAAAAATACATAAATTGAATAAATATTGATGATATATGAATGGTAAACAAATTCAGCTGGTAGAGAGTTTTCATTATTTTTATTTTTAGAAGCGTCGTTTTCAAGAAACATTTGTGATATGGAAAAATATTATTATTATTATTATTATTATTATTATTATTATTATTATTATTATTGCACTTGGGTATTTTAATATGCTTCTTTATAATCTACGTTTACTTCACTTCCTATTAAATTCTTCATTTTTCATTCTTTTAATTCATAGTGAAATGAGTGGTGCAAGCAAGAAGAAAGTAAATGTTAGTAGATCTTTCTGATATTTCAGATTTACAGGATCAAAAGCTCACAGAAATGCAAAACGATGCGTCAATTAAACCGTTATTTAATATGAAAGGAGTGATGAAGAAACAGATCTTTCTGATATTTCAGATTTACAGGATCAAGAGCTCACAGAAATGCAAAACGATGCGTCAATTAAACCGTTATTTAATATGAAAGGAGTGATGGCTTGACTTTGTGAAGAAACTGTAATCAAATATCCATATGCAACCAAATGCGCTAGAGGACTATTGTTACCATACCCATCTTCACATATAACTGAATGTGGATTTAGTGCTGCGCTGCTAAAAAGAAGAATCATAACTAAACGGGGAAACTTGAGACTAAATTTAATAAAATTGAAATCCCACATAAAATCTCTTTACAACACACATCGGGCACAGGGATCTCACTAAATGTTTTATTTTTATTTCAATTTTCCATTGCAAGTTTTGAGAATTTACTTTTGTAATAAAAATTTTGTAGTGATTTCCTAAGGCCTAAAGTTTCATTTATCATTTTAGTTTAATTTATAAACATATAAAGGGTGTTTTTTTAGAGGTATAGAACTTTAAATTGCAATAAAACAACGATGTATTATTCGATTGACATGAATATTTTTTATTCGAAAGATAATCTTGAGGCATTACATTTTAAATATGATTTCTGGCATATGACTGCCACGGCTAGCTCGGATGTAGTCCAATCTGGACGTCCAATTTTCGATTACTTTTCCCAACATTTGTGGCCGTATATCGGCAATAACACGGCGAATGTTGTCTTCCAAATGGTCAAGCGTTTGTGGCTTATCCGCATATACCAATGACTTTACATAGTCCCACAGAAAATAGTCTAGCGGTGTTAAATCACAAGATCTTGGAGGCCAATTCACAGGTCCAAAATGGGAAATTAGGCGGTCACCAAACGTGTCTTTCAATAAATCGATTGTGGCACGAGCTGTGTGACATGTTGCGCCGTCTTGTTGGAATCACGGCTCCTGGACATCATGATTGTTCCATTCAGGAATGAAAAAGTTAGTAATCATGGCCCTATACCGATCACCATTGACTGTAACGTTGTGGCCTTCATCGTTTTTGAAGAAGGATTCCACCAGCCCATAAAGCGCACCAAACAGTCAGTTTTTCTGGATGTAACAGTGTTTCGACATACACTTGTGGATTAGCGTCACTCCAAATGCGGCAGTTTTGTTTGTTGACGTAGCCATTCAACCAGAAGTGCGCTTCATCGCTAAACAAAATTCGCTTATGAAAATCGGGAACAATGGCAATCTCGTTTTGGGCCCATTCGACGAATCTACGCCTTGCTTGATGATCGTTTTGATGAATTGCCAAACCAACTTGAGAATAAATCACTTGACCGCTGTTAAATCGGTCGCCATCTTGGAAAGTAATGCCAACTTAAACTTCTATACCTGGAAAAAAAACACTCTGTACTAAAGACCCGTCGTGCTGGGGATGATGCACGTTAGATCTGTCGAGTCTCAAACATTCTTCCGTTGGTGTGGAGTAGAAGTTAGGACAAGGGGGTACTAGCTAGGGTATCGTCTTCGTCATTTGACCATGGTTCAAAATTTCAAAATCCGTTGCCAAAAGCCCTCGACTAACTGAATAGTGTGACGTTAATAGTCACTCACACGAATTACGTTAATTTTAACTAAACCAGCAAAGTTTTTTGTCCGACTTGTGACTGCGATTAAGAGCATGGCTATGAAAGGTGATGTTATTGAAAAAAATCACCGTCAAATTGTAAAATTTGTGATCACATTAGCTAATGGAGTGTCAATGGTTACAGTAGATGATGGAGGGGGTCAATTTTCCACATTTTGAAAATGAGCTCGTCCTCACTTAGTCAAGTGCAGCGTAATTTTTCTTTTATTTTTCCATGACTCCCCCTTTTTCACCTCGTACCCACTTTTCATTAAGTTTCGGGACACCACGTATTTATTTAATTGGTTATTGAAAACATGAAAGCATTTTTAGTCATTAATTCTATAAACAGAAAAAATATTTAAGTACATTTTCTTCCCCTCCCCTTTTTTTTGGAGTTGTTTTTAACAGATCTGCCATATGAGTAATACGAAGACACAAATAGAACATTTTTCAAGGAATTTTAGCTAAAAAGTTAAAAATTATTTCTTAAATTAAAATAAAATACGCGTATTTATATACTTAAGGTTACAACGTTCGGAACCATGATTTTGCAAAAGCGCATAAATGGAAAATATTTATTATATTTAGTGTCACTAAGATTAGAAAATGTATATAAAATTGTTTTAAGAATAGCAGTACAATAAAAAAATGATTTAAGTACAATATTTTGACAAAAAATGAACATAGAATGATCCATTTTCAAAATATTCTTCTTTTGTGAAAAATGCTTCTATTATAATAATATTTTGCCTGTATATAGTTCAGATCTCTCTACAGAGGCTCAATTAGAACTTTTGAAAAACATAACTTAGAAGTGGGTTTATCCATGTTTTATGACAACAAAGGGGAGAAATTTTAAGAAAAAACGCCGATAATTTTTTCAATAGGTTGTAACTCTGAAAATAATGCGAATTTTTCAAAAATCATAGTTGAGCCTCTGTACAGAAGTCTGAGCTATATACAGGCAAAATATTATTCTAATAGAAGCATTTTTCACAAGAGGAGAATATTTTGAAAAAAGGTTATTCTAAGTTAATTTTTTGCCGAAATATAGTATTTAAGTAAATTTTTTTTGTCTAAATGTCCATAAAACAATTTTATACATGTATTCTTCCATAAAACAATTTTATACATGTATTCTAATCTAAGTGACGCTAAATATCATGAAAATTATCCATTTATGCGCTTTTTTAAAATCATGGTTCCGAACGTAGTCGGATATCTTAACGAACTTATTTAAAAGAATATTACTTTCTATTTTTTCTGACATGAAAAAACCTGAAATAATTGAAATATTTAGATTAATTTATTACTCAAGTTTCAAATTCAGATACAATTTTAAGATTCGATACATTTTTTATGTTCCAATAGTTAAGAACAATTTGATTTTATTTTAATTTACGTCACCGTATCAACGCGGGGCCAACTGGTGACGGACCTCGTAATTTTGAATCATGTTCAAGAAACTCTTTCTTTTTATACAGAGTTTAAAATGACGTTTCTCCCTCTTGTATAGCTCAAACTGCGTATAAATGCTAATCATTTGCACATCCCAGCATCTTTTTCTTTATATGAGAATTTAACGTTTGGCATCATCCTTTCTTCAGGCTGTTGTAATTTTAATAGACAGCAATGTATTAAGTTTTGAGGAAATTATTTACTCTGAATTTAAGAATAAAAGGAAGTAAAATTACCGTAAAATTTGGCGTATAACGCGCAATTTTAACATAAAAAAACCGTGTGCGTGTATCAGTGTGAACACGCGGTAGAAGTTAACTTCTTCGGCTAATATATATTGAATTGTATAATTAAGTTTTATTTTAAAGTAATCTTATATAAAATTAACAAATTTATTATTATCATTATTGTTTCAAACTGTATTAAAAAATAATTAGGATGGAAAAGGTATAAGTATAAACAAAATTTTCATTTCCAATACATAACACTAAAAAAAAATTATTGTATACATTTATCAAAAAGTATCATTATTATTAGTCTATTTACATTATGCTTATTGGTATTTCAATACATTCTTTTGTAATCAAAGGTTTGTGAAAACTAAAATAAGAAATGTAAGTTTTGCACTCAATATCATTTAAGAATCTCGAAAACACTGCATAAATCGTAGTATTTGATTTTGTCGTCAATATTATTCTGTTATTTTGAAGAGATAAGGCGAAATTGTTTTTTTTGCGTCTTAATTTTTCCCCTATTTGAGGTAAAACTGGAAACTCGGGCCATATTGTCTTAACTAATCCTTCATCATATGTTTTTACATGAACTAGCTTTCCAACTGCACCATTTGTCAATCCATCTGTCACATCAATATTTGGGGTAATCATGTAATAAATATTATTCACATAAACTGTTTGATAAGGCAATCCATTTGTATCAATTAATGACATCTTATATAATTTTTGAAGTACGAAAGTTTCTTGTTCTTTTGAAGCACAACCAATACATGCATCTTTTGTAGTTGAAGTTATTCTGTCCGCATATGTATTCAATATTTTATTATTATACTCATTGACGGAATTGTTAGTGTTGAATAATCGTATATCTTGAGGACACCTTAATTCAGCTTCTTCCACAGTACAAAAACGAGACTCAATCAGAGTTATTTCTATTTCATCAAGTTGTTCGCTCTTTCCAATTTTTGTAAGTATAGAAGTAAATTGTTGATTCTCTTGACGCCTGACTTCATTTAGTTCATAAAATTTTAGGTTTCGCCATAAAATCGGTCCAACGATGATCATTTTTGGTTGCTTATAGATAGGCGCAGAACGAACTGGTGGTAATTGACGTAAATCTCCTATTAAAATAATATCTCATCCACCAAATTTGACTGAAAATTTCCAGTTATTTGTTTTAATCTGGAATCAACCTTCAATAATATTTGAGCTCTGATCATATTTATCTCATCAATAATTATGCCTTTTATGTATTTGAAAAGAGTTCTGCATTGTTGAGCAGTTTCAGAATGTAACGGAAGTAATCTTGATAAGAAATTTTTAAAGCTGGTATGAACAGTCGTTCCTGAAACAGCTACTGCTGCTTTACCAGTTGAAGCACAAGTTATATATGCATGACAGTATCCATCATTGTTCATATAGCGATTATAAATTTCCATCAAAAGTTTAATGACGAACGTTTTACCACATCCGTCAAGGCCGGTAAAAAAATATTTGAAATGGAGTTCGATATGATGGTAAAAGATGCGAAATAACATGAAGTAAAAGTCCTTTTTGGGTGTTTTTCGTTTGACATTCTTACTAATTGATAGAAATCTTCTATGGGTATTAAATTTTCTTTATTTTGTGAAATAGTAGTAAATTTGTAGTAGTTAGTAGTTAGTAATGTTGCTAAGTAGATGCCATTATTGAAACAAAAATAAATTTTTCATTCGCATTTTTTTTCCCTCGCCAAAATTGGTGATTTTCATTGGTCTCCAGTTTTTCTGGTGTAACCCCTGAGAAAATGTGAAGTGGACGTGATGAAGCAGAAGTTGATTGCCAATTTGGCGTGAACCTGGTTTTCGTCTCGAAACCCTTGGCTTTTCGTAAAATCGCGATTTTTATTAAAGTTTTTATTTTTTGAAGGCTTAATTTTTAACTTAATGGTTTACAATTTCACACATCGATTGAAAAAAATGGTAGTTTTTAAACAAAAAATCTACGAATAATTTTTTAGTAAAAAATTCTCGTAAAAAGGCTAATAGACGAAAAACGTCAAAAAAAATTTAAAAAACCGTAATTTTTAAGCAATTTTTTAAATTTTTGTACAGAGATTGTGGATAATACTGTTCTACACACAGAAAAAAAGTTTCGTGAGATTACTTTTATAAATAACGAAGTTATTTAATATTTACTTAACATTTTGAGTATTTTTTGAAAAATCGTAAAAAAAAATAATAATAAAAAAACAGTTTCTAGCATTCTTTTTTTAAATGAATGAATCTTTAAGAGAAAAGCATGAACATTTTTAGGGTTGAATATCAATTCATTAGCTCGAAAGGAAACTGAACGGGAACGGATTAGAAATCATTTTCATAAAAACGTATCGATTTTGACTCATTTTAGAAAAACTCGTAATAAAAAAAAATATCATTATATTGTAGAAAAAATCATACCGCTTGGTAGCGAAAAAAATGATCTTTCTGATTCTGTAATTGCTTTTTGTCTGAGTTTAATAGAAAGAATTAGATGGCTTTTGTTTCGTCCAATTTATAATAAAACAGATTAGTTTAAATAATTCACAACCACACAAAAACTCGTATTTTAACTCTTCTTTTTATTTATTTTTTCACTGTTGCCATTTACATAAAACCATAAATCTTTTAATTACAAAATTGCTTCAATACAAGTTGAGTTGTTTCATTTATTATTATAAACTTCTTAAATTTAGAATTTATTTTAGTTTAAATATATATATTAAATTACATCTCGCGGTTATGATATGAATATTTGTTAAACTCGCGACAGCTTTTTTAAAAACGCGGTGAAAGTCGGAACTTCATACATCTTTAACTTACGTTCATCGCGTAACCGTAACTGGTAACGCATAACGAAAATTTTTCCCTAACGTGCCATAAGAAGTTAACTTCAAAAAAATAAGAGCGAAATTTAAGGGTGCACGTTATACGCCGGGTATAAAAATGAGAGTTTTAAAAATAAAAAAAAGAGATGAGCATAGAAAAAAAGTAGACCTACATAGATCGGAATGCTATTTATTTAAAAGAAGTTACTTTCTTCATAAACTTAAAGGGTTGTTTTCTAAAGCTTGGAATTATACCTCGAGTGAATGACATCAAAACATAAGAACATTGCGCACATACATTTCATGTTTCTTCGTACAAAAGGAGGTGCGTGCTATATATACGGCGAATATACCTAAAAACTAAAAATTGCAGCTTGAAAATATAGGTGCGCGTTATACGCCGGATTTACGGATTACAAGGATGAGTTTTAAATTCTTGTGGGTATACAAACTTAATGCAAAAGGTGAATCCATTTTGAATACACATTTATGAGGTTCTTATCAATTTCTTATTGTTACTCGTGGAACCCTTGAGTATGCCTCGTAGAGCCCCAGGATTCCGTGAAGCACAGTTTGAAGACCAATGGTTTAGATCAGTGATTCCCAAATTGGTCTATATGGACATCTAGGGGTCTACGATGACCTGCAAAGGGTCCATGTCAGCGAAAAAATAATTTGGGGGTCCATGAAGTGAAAATGGGGGTCTACGATAGCCTAAACCAGATCGTGACTTTAATTTTAAAAGAAAATTAAATCAAGTGTAAACCAGATTTACCTATTTAGGAATTATATTTACTAAATTTACTGGGTCAATTTGCAGTTACAAGGAGAAAGCATAAATTTCATTTTTTAAAAAAGGACCATCATTTCAGTATTTCTTGTGTGTGTGCCGGAAACAAGCTAAAGAAATATAAAATTGGACATTGTAAATTTTAACAGTTTCTCAATTTGTCACAGACAATCTGCCAGAAAAATGACGTTTTAACCTATGTTCAACATTTAAATGCCCTTTACCCAGATTTTGAAACTAGGTTTAAGAATGCTTTGATTATGGTAATATCGCAGTAGGTAATGAATTCATGTTGTCACATTAAAAAAAATGTCTGATTGTTAGAACCCCCCTGGGTTCCACCCTGGACACCAAGATTAATTTGAGGCAAAGAATTTCAATAAATTTAATTCATATAAATTTCAGTTTAATTTTTTTATATCCGTTCTTTAAGACGATTCCATATTTTAGGGCTCTTTTTTATGATCCAACTTCCTGCTTATCCGAGGAAATACGAGTATATGGTAATTATTATAAATTCTTGGATATCACACACTTACAGGTACGATTGGTGAATAACATAATATCCATATAAAATTTAAAGGAAAACTCTAAGAGTATCCTTAGGAACACATCTGTTCATAAACAAATAGTAAATTTAATTATTTCGAGAAAATTTTACTTCTTGAGTCAACAATTAGATGGTAATAAATCTGTGGAAAATAAAAAATATAATTCTTTTTGTAAATTTCTTCACATTTTTTTTCCGATAAATTCTAATGTTAGCTAAAAAACAAACATTTGTTTAAAAATTTGTATCATTTAAATATTTTATTTAAAATTTTGAGATTTTAAACATTTTATATCTTTATATTATAATTTGTTAGCAAATAATTGTTTTTTGATACGATTTGAAATATTTCAGTGAAATGTAAGAAAATTAATTTAAAAATTATGAAAATTGTTTCGCTTTCTAACGGTTTTATTTTCTAAAAAACTGACATTCAGTTTTCCAAAGTTGGTCCAGAATCAAAAACTAGTATATTATGATCCGCGAAGTCCTTTCGTACAATACATGAGCGAATTGTGTCTGAACCAGTTCAAAATTACTAACGAAGGAAAAACCCTATTATTTTTTAGGAAAGACAAAAAAGAGGTTGTGTAAAAAATATTATTATTCTAGGTTAATTTTTTGATCTCACAAAATATTTCATAAATTTTAATATTTAAAAGTAATTTAACTTACAACTGTTCTCTACAATAGGAGTGTCCATAAAGGTGTAGCAAATATAATTACGAAATCTCTCTCAGGATTTCCTTTTAAAAATAATTTATTCAGAATCGAAAACAGGGTGCTCTTTACTGGAGTAAATTAGATGCAATATATACTTCTAAAAAACATTGAAAGAAAGTACTAAATTCGATCTCTATGTCGTGGATACGAATATCTCTCTACACCTAACATACATACATATATTTAATCACCGTCATTTACAATTGTATATATAGTCATTCAAAAAAGTATTGGGACACTTGGCATGCATAACTATAAGGTCATTTATAAAAATATTTATCACATTAAAACAAAAACAAAATTAATTAAGAAATATTTTAACATTTGGTGTACAGTATATAAGGAAAATTTTATTAGTATTATATAATTATAATTTGATCTAGCTTTTCAAATATAATTCAAAGGCACACTGGAGTCAAAAAAAAGTATTGGGATACTTTTGAAATGATAAATTAAACAAATATACAGCGCATCAATATAATTTAATTTCACACCACTTTTTTAGATTAGAAGTTTAAACATAAACGTTTGAACAGATAAGATTATTACAGAAAAAATGGCGAGAAACCAAGCTACATATATATCTGTTAGTGTGCGAAATCTCGTAATAAGTCATTGGAAAGAAGGGAAATCAGTTCGCTGTGTGGGAAAATTCTTGAAATTGAGTAAATCTACTTTCACATCATTTATAGGTTCAAGAAAACAAATAGTGTTGAAAACAAGCAAAGATCAGGGCGTCCAAAGATGTTTAGTGAACGTGAAGAGAGAGAGAGGTGGATTGTGAGACAAGTACGCATTAATCCAAGAACTAGTGCAGTAAAAATGACTTTGCAATGTAAAAGTAGGTTCGGAAAATCAGTAAATCCTGAAACTGTCAGAAATGTTTTAAGAAAACATAAGTATCATGGCAGAGTACCTCAAAGAAAACCCTACATCAGCAAAGCAAATAAATACGCTAGGTTGGCATTTGCTAAAATGTATGTAAGGCAGCCAGCAGAATATTGGGGAAATGTAATTTTTATTGATGAAAGCAAATATATATAACATTTTCGGATCGGGTGGAAAGCAAAAAGTTTGGCGGAAATCAAAAACAGCAATGCATGTCAAAAATTTACGACCTATCAAATATGGAGGGGGTAACCAAATTATCTGGGGCTGCATGCAAGCTCTGGTGTCAGAAGCTTACATTTTATTGATGGTATAATGAATAAATATGTTTGTATATCTTGACATTCTCAAGCGAAATTTAAGGGAAATCGCGAGCAAGCTGGGAATCTCAGGATATTTTAAATTGTACCAAGATAATGACCCGTGACATACTGCAGATATTTAGAAGTAATGGGTCCTCTACCACTGTCCTAGAGTTATTAAAACTCCTGCACAAAGTCCAGGCCTTAAACCCCTTTAACATGTTTGGAATTATTTGCTGCAAAAACTATATGAGCACCAAATTTCTAACAAGCACGATTTAAGAAAATATTTGGCCGAAGACTGGATCAAAATCGAAAAATCGTTTTGCAAAAAATTGATCCAATCCATGCCAAATATACTTCGAGAGGCCATAAACTGCAAGAGTGGCCCAGCGAGATATTAACTTCTAAGTTAGAATTGTTTTTTTTAATTTATTGGGAAGTGTCCCAATATTTTTTGAGCCCATTTTTGAACTCTATTTCTTTTATTATCAATTTTAAACATAATTGCATTAATGTATGAGTTTTGCTCAAACTATTATTATTTGTATTTACTAAAACAACATTTACTTCTTTTTTTGTTTCTTTTGTACGTTTAAGTAAAATATTACGATAAAATTCTATGAATTGGCAGTGTGTCCCAATACTTTTTTGAGTGACTGTATATAAAACGTTCTTAATTGCATTGAAGATGTTGTCAACTGCAGATGACTAAACGCCCAAGGATCAAACCACAAATCATTTGTGACTTGAATCCGAGATCACAATTGAAATTCTCGATTGGAATCTCAATTTCCCGAAATGGGAAAAGCAGTAACACAAATTTTTACAAACTGTCCATCAAAACTATAATCACGATTTTCTTTTAAAATTTCATATCTGGACAGCGATTTCGGTGTTCTCTAGGACTGAATGTCTTTAAGTTGTTACTTATTTTGCTTATAGGTTATAATTCGGCACCGAATGTATTACATATTTGCTCTTAATATTTACAGTTTTCTTAAAATCATGTTTCAAAATATCCACGTAATAAAACTAGGTTTTAAATATTTAAAAACAATTTTTATATCAATTCATTACATAATTTAACAAATGAATAAATACGGCATTAAATGCTTCCATGTCTTTGATTTTGTTCTATAACTGCGCATCTTTGCTATTAAAATAATTTTTTTTATACTTAAAAGCAACCTTCATTTAAAAGTAAAATTTGCTTATACAGAAATTTGCAATCAAAAACACTTTCAATTAAGGAATGTTATATGCAAAAAAGAAAAAAAAAACATTCCCCGCAATATGTTTTTTTTAAATAAAAAATAACTTGTTTCTTTAGTTTTTTTCTTCACCCTTGTTGCTTATTCACCGATAATGCTTACAATCATGTTATAAGCAATTTTGTGTGTTAGACTTAGTAAAACATTTCGCTTAACTTAATGGTTTTTAACTACATGATGTAAAACTTGTTCCATTAAATGGATACTTAAAAATACACTCATAGAAGAAGAAAAAACTATAGACATATCGGAAAAAAATTTTCGATTCGTTTCACAATTCAGAAATCTATAATTATCTTTATAAAAATTGAAGTCTGTATAATTTTATGAAGCAGTAACTTCTCAGAACATGCGTTAAAATGTACAGGTCATAAAAATTTGCTTAAAATGTCACACTTTGAAAACACTGCATAACCATACTTTTGAAGGTAAAAAAAATATATAAAAAAGAAGCGAAAATTATGTACATATGAGATAAGAATTAAATTCGAATGACATATTTTTTTCTGAAACATCAATATTAAAAATAGATTATATAATACTCATCATGTGGGTATCTTTTTAAAATTTTAATTGCCTTGGAGAGTGATAGGTACATCCCCCCTCTCTTAATTTTTTTGTGACCCAAAATGTTTTTTTTTTTATAAAACAAATAAGCTCAAATAAGCAATAAACAAATTTGAAAATTCTTTAATATTAAATGAATAAATGAAATTTTGGTTAAATTTTTAACAGATCCTCATAATCTCGTTTGAACTAATCTAGCGCTAACACTCAGAGCATGTTAAATCACATCAGATAAGAACTCATGCTGTTCGATATCAAATTATATGATTTTGTCAGACTTGTAGAAAGCTAATTTTGGGACATTGAGGAACAACTGTTTTAGGTACTGCTCCATTGCAATTCAATTAATTCAAGTTGCAAATAGTTCTCTCTACTTCTCTGTCCACATTAAAAGGCACGCTGAAAATATCCAAGTATTTTCAATGGCATTCAAATCTTTGGACTAATTCAATATGGAATCTCTTACAGGTCATCTTCATAGATTTTAAACTTGTTTTTATTTACTAACGATATTGTTTTTAATCCCGGGAAGTAAGATGACATTTTTTGCTATCCGATTAGTAAACAAAAAAAAATTTCATTACTTAAACCAAGATAAAATAAATAAATTAACTTTTTTCCTTGAATTCTGATATTAAACTGGTTTATGTGATAGATATTATCTGTGAAAAATGCACTCCCCGAAAGAGCCATGCTGTTCATCTGAGATTTCATACTCCATTGATGTCTGTTATGCAAGAATGATACTATCGCATCTTCAGCTACCTAATTCGCGAAAAACGCGTCCTACCCTAATCCACCTTAGTTTCGTGTAAATTAGTATATCAGTGTATAAAGATTGCAGAAATTTCGAAAAGGAAATCTTGAAATTGTTAGTGGATAAGTCCAAGAAATTGAGCATTATATTTATAAGTTTCACGATTACACCAAGCACAGGTTTCATCTGCAGGACAATTTTGCACTGGACAATTTTATGAGCCTAACTAGATTTCCCATGAAAATTGGTCTGAGGCCATTTTGCCACATGTCCCAAGTATTTGTGTGTCAATTTTTAAAAACTATAAAATTAAAAATATTATAAAAAAGGAAAAAAGGTGTGCTGTCTTGGCCATAAATATTGGTCTACAGAAATTATTAATTAACTTAACCATCTTTTTATGAGGGCACAAAAAATTATATTCTCCATAGAAAGACTTTCGAATGCAAATATATCAAAATTGTTCCATGCATGTTCAATAACCTCTTTAAGTTTAGTTTTAAATTAGTATTTCAAACTGTTTGCATATATTCCATGAAGTAGGAGACCTCAAACGCTTTTCATGGGGCTGAGGTCTGAAAAATAGGTTGGCTAGTCCAGTAAATAAACTTTCTTAGCAGCTAACAACTGTTTGGCGCTTCGGCTGCAATGAATAGCAACATTGTCTTTCTGAAACGTTCGTCGCTAGTAGATCTTATTTAGCACTGAGCTCAGTTAATTTAAAACAAACCAAATGGGGGGAAAAGCAAACGCGAATAATATCTCTAAACCACAGTAAATTGCTTCATTCTTGTTGCCTTGGACAAACAATCCGAGTTAAAACCAAATGACAATAAAATCACACATAAAATTAAACTCTGTCACTACTTACGATAAAGGGGCCATAGCAATTTATGAATGCAATGTTAATTTGTTGAAAATTTTACTTTTCTTCTTAAACTTAAATTAGTCTATCGGTTTAAATATAATAAAGGTATCTGGGAAAAGAGCAAAATAATAATTGAAAGCATTTCTAAATAGTTCTCAAAGATCAGAAAAAAAAACCACAAATGAATCAGTGAAATAAATATTAAAATATTTTTAAAATGCCGAAAAAATATAATTCTAGAAAATACTTCATTGTTTTTTGCTTTTTCAGGTGTACTTCATTCCATTTAAATTGATGCACTAATCTCGGTTTGAAGTAGAAAATAGAATTTCCCTAGGATTCACATTTCGTTCAAGCAACAAATCAAAATGGCTGGCTTTAATAAAATAAATCACATTACTCGTAGTTGCGTATTTTAAGAGTGTTTATCTAAGAATATGTTATAAAAGTTTATTATTATGTTGTTACGGTATTCTTATGCATATATAAAAATAATGTGAGTTTTAATAAGAGGAGGCATGAAAATTAATTGCTACAACAAAGATTAAAAAGGCGATGTGCGAATTTTGTAAAGAAAATTTAATTAGCGAGAAAGCAGCTTCGTGCTTTATTTCCTTCGCTCTTTGTCTTGTTAATTTCTATCAGATATGTAAAGAACAAAGGGGCCCGTTATTCACGCAATCTTTCGTTTTAAGATTCTTTGTTGACATAAAAATTGTGAGAAAAATTTTAAGGAATTAAATTCAATATAAGAAATCCTGTGTTCGAAATATTTTGAAACTGTTATACTTAAGGTTTTATATAAAATATTATTTTTAAAAACGATAGACGAATTCGTAACTAATTAGGAGAATAACATTCAGTCTTTTTTCAAGATATTTTATACTCTAAAAACAGTTATTAGAAATATCTGTTTATTTTGGTCGAGTCGTAGGTCAGTCCTGCTGCCACTAAACTCCAGTCATGTAGAATGTCTGATACACGTTAAATCTATTAAGACTCAAAGTCCTCAAATAAGTGTGGTATGGAAATTTGGAGAGAGTTAGGTGTGTCGGCATTATCACTTAGCTGGTATACCCGTTCTTCGCACGGGAGAATTTAAAAATTAAACAATACAGACTGAAGGACAAAGAAGTTTTTAATGAGTTCATTTTACGTGAATTGTAAATTAAACAAAGAAAAAGTTTTTTGCATAACTTAACTGAACAAAAAAAACCATGTTCGCTATATTTTAAGTCTTTAGATATAAATAGCCGAATTATTATTATTATTATTATTATTTATGACGCCCCGTTAACTTTCTTGTGGGTCGATTTTTGAAAACACCTACCTGCTCAGCAAAAGTAACACATTGTTACAATTTTTGTGTAATAAACGCTTAAAATAGCATAAATCTGGATGTGTAATACGTTAATATTACTTTCTGATGCATTTATTTTATGTTAAATAACTGTTACCCGTGACTTTATCCACGTGGAATTTAACAAAAAAGTGTTTATTCACTTCGCAGAGTTTACGAAAGCTTAATAATTATGTATTCTACGTAAAGAAATGTCATTATTCTACTTTGTGAATCTATGCTTCTTTTTTGTTTTATTTTTTTTCTTTGTTTTTTGTTGAGCAAGAGGTGAAAGGGACACATGACCTTGACACTGTCCATGGGGTAAGGACTAAAATCATTAGGATCAAAGAACATGAACGGGAAATGTCGCGAGTGGCAGCAACCTAATCAAACAAAGAAGTTTGATATAACTGCTGGAAATCGTTGAGACAGAAGGCTCGCGAAATAAAATATTTCCTATTGAATAAAAATAATCTCTATCGAAATAAATAATCCCTATTTGAATCTGATATTGCTCACTATTTCATTGGTTTTAATTTTATTTTCTTAGAACCCTAATTTTTTTTTCTAAAATAATTTGTAATTTGAAATTAACAGCTTTTCACTAAATGCATTTAAAAGTATATCCGGTACTTATATCAAAAAATCAATTTTTAAAATTTTTGTCTGTTTGTCTGTTTGTTCCAGTTAATCTCTTAAGCGGCTGGACCGATTTTGACGGAACTTTCACTGGCAGATAGCTAAAGTTATAAGAAATAACTTAGGCTACTTTTATTTTAGAAAAAAAGTTAGGGTTCCGCGAAAATAAAATTAAAACCAATGAAATAGTGAACAATATTCGATTAAATCAGGTTTAACCGGAAATTCGCCTAGTTCCGTGTGTGCGTACACTCTTATAAAGTTTGGGCCTGGGGAAATGCTTCTTTCTCTTTATGCTGGTCTTGGAAGGGGTTAAGTAATAATTAGAACTCAATGTTAAACGTCGGTAGGTTTTCTTTCATGAAAATAGTCCAGTTTTATTTACTGTGAAATTGCTAAATTTAATATTGTATATAGAGAGATTTTTTCGTTAAATTTAATATTGTATATAGAGAGATTTTTTCATTAAACTTAATTTTGTATATAGAGAGATTGTTCAATAAAGTTAATATAAAAAAACCCAAAAATTAACAAAAACAAAGAAAAAACAAATAAACAAAAAAGAAGCATCGATTCACAAAGTAGAAGAATGACGTTATACTTATAGCATAGGTATTTCTTTATGTGGAATACATAATTATTAAGTTTTCGGAAACTCTGCGAATTGAATTAACACCTTTTATTAAAATTCCACGTGGACGAAGACGCAGGTAAAAGCTATTTAACATAAAATAAATGCATTAGAAAGTAATGTTAACGTATTACACATCCAGTGTAACGTCACTTCTCCGAAACATCAACATCTAGTCGGCTTCTTTGTGGACCCGACACCCACACGTGCATCTTTCAGCTGCAACGCAACCCCTTTTTGACCCCCGAGCAATCTAGCTCGTCGACCGGAAGATGAGGGGAAAGATGCTTTGAACTTGGACGGGAGTGGCGACCAACGAATCCTCCTCTCACAAAATATTGGACTCTAACAATCTATAATTAAATTTAATAACTTTAATGTATCATTTAGTAAATAATTTTCAATAGTTGTGACGTAAATAAATTCCATATTTTAATTAACCAAGAATACGCTACCGTTATTCTTTCAAACGTTTGAGAAACTTAGAGTTTTGGTGGCAGCGCTTTGGGATAAAAAGTTAGCATTCAGGACCCGTGAGAGGAGGAAATTTTGGGTTTTTACGGACCCACCGCAACGCAGGGAGAAAAAGACATCTTCGGAAGCCGTGCTGCAATTGAATTCAGCTTAGGAGAAGGAGAGCGTCCTGCTCAAAGAAGATCAAACTGATCTATAGTGTTTACGGCCACAGTGTCCGAAGGAAAAGCGATTTTCGGAAGCAGTGCTGCGATTGAATTCATCTTTGAAGCAGTGCCACGAGTGAATTCAAGGCTGGTCAAACTGACCACACTTATTGTTAAGGGTGAAAGATTCAAGATTGGTCAAAAGGACCATTGTTCACACAGAAGAGTTCAAAACCACTAGTGCCATATTACTGCACATAATTTGCTTCTGTCAGCAAGCTGAGTACTTCAAATGGGTGAGTACTGTTATATTTGTGAGTTGCAAACTGCATATTGTATTAGGAATTTTGGTTAAAATGTTCTTTACAAATTTTGAAATACTTAGTGTTTTTTCTTGCATGGGAACAGTGTTATTTTGTTTCTAGATAATTATAATTGTATTTCAAGCATTGTGTGCAATTTTAGCTTACGATTTATTGTGTTTTAAGTCTCTTGAATGATTTTGATTATTTTTAGTGTTAAGTTTTTCTTTGTGTATTTCTGTGTATGCATGGGACCAGTGTTATTGTATTAATAGAGAATAGTAACAAAAAAAATAGTGCAAAATTTAGCGTGACATTTATTTGATATTGTTTAAGAAATGGCTTTCCTTGGTAAAGGGAAAAAGCAAGACATGTTGCAACTTGCTGAGGAATTAGGAATAAATGCCACTTTAAATATGACTGTCCCTAGCATAAAAATTGCAATCACTAACAGTGAAGGTTATGAAAAGGAATTTGTTAAAAATCTGTATGAGACTATCATTGCAAACGGAAAAAGATTGGAGGAGTTAGAAAGGGCTGAAAAAATGAGATTGGAGGAGTTAGTAAAGGAGCAGGCACATTAAAAGAGAAAGAATTACAGCTGAAATTTGATTTAGAAAGGTTTAAAATAGAATCCGGATTTAGGGTAAACGATGAATCAAACGATTCTACAAATGCATGTTCTGTAACCTCTAATTTAAACTTAAAAAAAAATTGATCCCAGATTTCGATCCTAAGCAGTCAGATATTAGTTTATATCTAGTGATCTTTGAACGCCAGGCTAAAAGGGCGTCTATAGAAAAGAAAGAGTGAGTGGGGCAATTATTGGGTTTGTTACCCCTAGAGATCGTGCAATTTATTGCTCGCGAACCAGAGGAACAAGCCGAAAATTACGATTATGTAAAGAAATTATTACTTAAAAGATTCAAGTTAAGTCCGGAGGTCTTTCGGCAAAAATTTGTCCAACACCAGAAAAAATCCGATAGCACCTGGAAGGATTTACACTTTTGAAATTACGAATTATCTAGATGAGTGGCTGATTGGCTTAGAAATAAATACCTTTCAAGATCTTAAAGATCTAATGGTGGTAGATCAATTAAAAAAACGCGCCAATGCTAGTATGAAAGATCATTTTTTAGATAATTGGGCAAACCTTAAATCAGCTACTCAAATAGCAGAACTCTTTGATAATTATGAGGACGTCCGAAAGGTAACTTCGAAACCCAAAATTATCGGCAGAAATGATAAAATTTTGACATACTCAGGGGTCAAGGAAAAAGAAAATAGATTTGGGAAAACTTCCCCCAGATTAGGAGCTTCTGTTCCGGAGAGTACTAGAGAGAGAATTTTTGAAAAACGCGTGATACCAAGATGTTATCATTGCAATATGCCCGGACATATAAAAGCCGTTAACCCTAAATTAATAAAAAATAAAACGACGGAAACTCTCAATAATATTGAAGGAAATGAAAACCTGGATTTTCTTAATTCATATACTACAAAGGGCTCTGTGAATGGTCACGAGATAGACATTCTTAGAGATACGGGAGCGACAATAGATTTAGTATGTGCAAAATACATAAATCCTTCTTCTTTCTCTGGTGAAAATGTTTGGGTAAAACAACCGTTTAGCCCAGAATTAGTTTGTTTACCTTTGGCGGTCGTGGAAATTTCCGGAAATTTTGGAACGGTGCAAATTAAGGCAGCGGTTTGTGGAAATCACTTAAATCAACACGGTCGATATTTGCTTGGAAATAAAACGGCCGAGCTAATAAAAGGAAATTTAGGCTATAATTTCCTACCAGTCGAAATACTGAATGCTGTCCAAACAAGATCTCAAGTCAAAGCGGCTAGAGAAGAAAGGGGAAAAGATAGTGGTGATGCTAAAAAAGGGGAAGATGAGGTTATAATTGTTTCTTCGGATGCAGAGGACGAAATTTTAATACCTGCACTCCAGGAATATGTTCCGGAATTAGCGCTGCTAAGGGTTACGCGAGAAAATTTAATCAATGCTCAAAAAAATAGCGAGGAGATTAAATCCTTATACGAACAGGCAGCCAGTCAAGTGCAGGTTATTAATCAGGTTTATTCGCTAGAGAAGGAATTATTGGTCAAAAATCGTGAAGATAAGTTAGGTAACGTGGTGAAGTTAATAGTAGTGCCGGAAGGGTTGCGCGACCCCATTAAATCATTGTGTCATGAGGGAACATCTGCACACCTGGGAATTACGAAATCCAAAGACAAATTAAACCGATATTTTTACTGGCCGAATTGCTATAGAGATATGGAACAGTTTGTAAAAACTTCCGATCAGTGTCAGAGGGCTGGGAAGCCCAATGATAAAAAGAAAGCTCCACTAAAATTGGTCCCTGTTATTCAGGAGGTTTTTACTAAGCTAAATATTGATGCATGTGGGCCTCTCCCGATCACATCTAAAAGGAATCGATATCTTATCACGGCCATTTGCATGTCATCAAAATTCCCTGAAGCTATTCCGGTGTCTGATATTAGTTCCGTTAGTGTCACAGATGCGCTGTTAAACATCTTTAGTCGGATGGGGTTTCCGCGTGAAATACAATGTGACCAGGGTACTTCTTTTACTAGTGCTCTGACTACCGAGTTTTTTGAAAGATTCGGAATACTTGTCAGGCATAGTTCTGTGTATCATCCACAGAGTAACCCTGTTGAGCGATTTCATCGAACGTTAAAATGACTCTTACGAGTCTTATGTTTAGATGCAGGCTCCGAATGGGACAAACATCTTCCGTCAATTCTTTTAGCGTTACGAACTGTATCTCACGAAAGTACAGGGTATACACCTTCAGAGTTGGTGTATGGGAAAAATTTGCGAACCCCAGAGACGTTAGTAATGGAACATTGGATGGAACCGGAAGAAGAAGGTGATCTCGTCACTGAATATATGTTTAAGTTAATAAATAGATTAAAAAGATGTCAAGAAGTAGCTATAAATAAAATGGAGGAAATGCAAGTTAAGCGGAAAACTTGGTATGATAAAAACGCAGTAAAACGTGAATTTAAGGATGGGGATTTAGTCCTAGTGTTAGCTACATCCAGAGAAAATAAATTAACAGTGCAGTGGATAGGTCCTGGGACAATTTTAAATAAAATTTCGGAAACGAACTATTTAGTCGAAATCCCCGGCAGATGCGAGACATCTCAAATCTATCATATAAATATGCTAAAACCATATTACAAAAGGCCAGAACACGTTAACGTAATTTTTAATGATGAAACGCAAAACTCTCTCGCAGACCAGGAATTAGAAATCCCGTACTTAGAAAACAATTCTCTCGTTTATGATTTCGAGGACGTAATCCAGGCTAGCGAGGTGAACAAACACCTTCACGACAAACAAATGGATCGACTGCGCGAATGATTAAATAAATACTCTAAATGTTTTTCAAACAATCCCGGTTTAACTAATCTGGTTCAACACGAAATCCAGTTAGTTAGCGATCAACCAGTTAGGACGAAGCCCTATCGAATGTCGCACCGACAAAATGAAATCTTAAAAAACGAAATTAACCGAATGTTAAAATTAGGAATCATTAAGGTAGGAGAATCGGATTACATGTCCCCTATGATTTTAGTTGAGGTAGCTGGGAAAGAACCTCGTCCATGTATAGATTACAAGAAATTAAACGGGATCATTAGAATGGAATATTTTCCTCTTCCGAATATCGAAGAACGCGTAGAAAAAGTATCGGCGGCTAAATTTATTACCGTCTTAGACCTATCTAAGGGTTATTGGCAAATACCTTTGAGTAAAACTGCACAGCGATTCGCAGCCTTCTGTACTAGCTTTGGTACATACAGCCCCGTAAGGATAAGTTTCGGATTAAAGAATGTTCCATATTTCTTTAGTAAACTCATGGCTGAATTACTTAACGGACTAGAGGATTTCGTTGTCCCGTATCTAGACGATATCGCAATTTTCTCAGATACTTGGGAGTCGCACATTAAACATATGGAAACGGGGTTCTGCAGAGAATAAAGAGAGCTAAGTTAACGATAAAACCTTCAAAGTGTAAGTTACCGCAACAAAATGTCAAATTTTGGGGTCACATTGTGGGTCAGGGTTTTTGCACCCCTTCCGAGATCAAAGTTCAGGCTGTTCTAGAGTTCCCTACCCCTCGCACGAAAACCCAAATACGTGCTTTCTTAGGTCTAGCGGGTTATTACCAAAAATATATAAATCTGTTCTCGGTAATCGCTGCTCCGTTGACGGACGCGTTGAAGGGAAGAGCAAAGAAGGGAGAAATTACGTGGACGACCGAGTGTGAAAACGCATTTCGAGAACTAAAAGGGAAACTAATTGATAAGCCCGTCTTGTACGCGCCAAATTTTGAACGAGAATTCATTGTTCAAACGGACGCTTCAAACGCAGGTATGGGAGCAGTTTTAACCCAATTAACTGAACAAGGTGAGGAGCATCCAATCCTTTACCTGAGTAAGAAATTTTCAGAGGTAGAGAAGCGTTTTTGTACGACGGAGAAGGAATGTGCTAGTATTGTTTTCGCAATTAAAAGGTTACATTATTACTTAGATGGAAATTCATTTTTAGTTATGACCGATCACAACCCGTTGGTGTGGTTGAATAGAAACGTTAGTTCTAACCCTAGAATGATGCGATGGGCTTTGGCTTTGCAACCATATAATTTTAGAATTGTACATCGGTCGGGTAAAAGTCACAAAAATGCAGATAGTCTCAGCAGATCGGTGATAGATAATTAGGACTTGTTAACAATGTTCTCTTGCTCATGAATCATAATTGTTGCTTATAATGTTTTTTTAGTTAAAGGTTAATAATTGTTTTAATTTTATTTATTTACTAGTACTGCATATCATATCGAATGGAGATGCGTGTCAAAAGATAAAGCCATGAAAAGCAAATGTATTAATATGCTTAATTTTGTGTATAGGGTTTTAAAATATACATGAGTATTAAGTTTACGCAAGAGGCATATTGTGAAAAATATTTTGTGTGTAAGGTTGTACACTTCGCATATCATATCAACATGTCGTTAGTATAATTTTTATTAAGTATCGTGGCGAAGAATATTTTATGTTTAAGGTCTTACACTAGCATTTGATGTAACATGTTGTTAGTATAATTGATAATAGGCATTGTGATAGGAGTGTTTGTATTTTTATTGAATGTTATAGTATGTTTTCTTACATTGCTATTGATCATTTTCGTAATTTGGATTTGTGTAAGTTCCCTAGCAAGAACACTCACTCACTAGAAATAAGTAATTCCAAATTTAGTTCAGTGTTTTCTTTAGTAGTTAAAATTGCAGCTCAGAAATATAGTGGTGCTTGATGAAGGGATGTGTCGGTAATCTGTCAGTTGTCTCATCGTCATTCCATTAAACTTTTCTCAACGGAAAAGGTCTATAAGAGAGGGCGAGAGCTGTAACGTCGCTTCTCCGAACATCAACATCGAGTCGGCATCTTTTGTTGGACCCGACACCCACACGTGCATCTTGCAGGTGCAACGCAACCCCTTTTTAACCCCCGAGGAATCTAGCTCATCGACCGGAAGATGAGGGGAGAGATGCTTTGAACTTGCACGGGATCGGCGACCAACGAATCCTCCTCTTACAAAATATTGGACTCTAACAATCTATAATTAAATTTAATAACTTTAATGTATCATTTAGTAAATAATTTTCAATAGTTGTGACGTAAATAAATTCCATATTTTAATTAACCAAGAATACGCTACCGTTATTCTTTCAAACGTTACACCAGATACAAATTGTTTACACTATTTTAAGCGTTTATTACGCAAAATTTGTAACAATGTGTTACTGTTGTTGAGCAGAAGGAACGTGTTTTCAAACATCGACCCATAAGAGAGTTAAGGGGGGTTATAAATAAAAAAATCTTTTTTATCAGCTATTATATCTACAGACTTAAAGCTTAGCAAACATGTTTTTTTTGTTTAGCTGAGGTATGCAAAAAGCTTCTTTTTTTTTGTTTAATTTACAATTCACGTAAAATTAACTTATTAAAAACTTCTTTATCCTTCAGTCTGTATTGTTTAATTTTTCAATTCACTCGTAAGAAGAACGGGTATACCAGCTAGTAAGTAAATAAAGTTAGTGCTTTTCATTTTTTTTTTTTTTTTTTTTTTTTGAAAATCTTTTGACAAAAAAAAGGGACCTTTAGTTTTTTAAAAAAAGTATTTAAATCAATTCCTTTTTCATCACTATTTTGAGTTTGATACCCGAGTTTAGTGGTATAAGAGCCAAGTCTGGCTAAACTGTGCCAAACAATGGTTTAAATCGGCGGTTCTTAAACTGTGGTCCATGGACCCCTGGAGTTCCGCAGCGCCTCCCTGGGGGTTCGCGGAATCTCTTTCATGTAATAACATCCTCAGAAGGTCGGGACACTTTTCACTTTCCTACCACAGATATAAAACGCACGGGAGGAAAGTGAACGTGTAGTTGAAATATAATCCCGTTTCCCAATAACAAAAGTAACATAAAATAATTGTGGGAAAAAAATGTATGAATAATTAAAATGTTTCAAAATTATCATGCAATTCAGTTTCATGCGCGTCTTGTGAAAAGAGTATATTGAGTCAACTACATGTCCTGATAAAATCGTTATGAAATACCCACGACTGGAATATGGAATATTTTATATATATATTTTATATACATCATATAAAATGAAGTGAGCTGAATGATGTGTGAAAGTTTTAAAGGAAAATTTAAGAGTTTCAAAGGAGAGAGTATTTGCAACAATTTTTAAAAATGAAAAGCAAAATAAATTTTAGATGTAATATGTAAAATGAATTTTATCTTCAATGAAAAAATTTTGAGCTTCCAAACTTTTCGTGACGATAAAAAGTTTTTTCAGCTTCTAAACTTTTCGTGAGAACAAAAACATTTTTGAAATTCAAACGTTTTTTTTTTCTGTGTATGAGATACATTTAAAATTTGTTTTTATTAATGAAATAGTCTTCCGTGTTTACAAAATGATGTAAAGAATTCATCAATTTATAGAACCAACTTTGAATTTAATTTCAAGTTAACTTATGAGTTTTGTCTTACACCTGTTGAGAAAATTATTTTATGTAAAATTTAACATAATCTTGTGTAATAAGACATTTGAAGGGACTTGTAAAGAAAGAAATATATTTAAAAAAAATGTTGCGTTCTCTCTCTCTGTCTCCCTCTCTAGGAACAATATTGTAGGATACAGAAACGTATCTGCGCAATGCTCAGAAACCATCTCTCAACGAAATTAGTAATGAAGGATTTACTGGATGCTCACTTTGGAAATACTGTTCCTATTCCCCAAAACATTAGAATGGTACTAATCTGATGTCCTTTCACTCATATCCTACCATTATCTATAAACATTGAAAAGGGAAAGCTTTTTCTAGACCCGTATTGTGATTCAGATAATCTTTTTATGTATCCTATGTCTAGTTTTGTAGGTAGTGTGTGAGGAAAATAATTTGAATATTCATTTACACAAAAGGTAAGTTACTTGATGAGTTTGGAGAATTTAAGTGAAAGAACTGAAACAGTTAAGGAAGAACCCAGAGAACCAAAAGTAAAAATAAAACAATTGAAGCAACTGAATATACAAATTTAAGAAAAATTACAAGTAAAAACAGCGGATGAACCGGAATTCAAAAACTCGAGAAAAGGATTTTGTGTGAGTAAATTTCCAAGAAAGGAACCCAGAAAAAGATTTTGTCGGTAACAAAAATTTTTAATTGTTTTGTGTGCTTGCTGAGTGGACATAGTAGTAAATTTTTTATTGTAAATAAGGCTTATAAGTAATGTAAATAATACGTTATTTGTTATAGGTATACTTTTTTACAACCATCACAAATATGTATGTTAATTTGCTAAATATCTAATTATGTTGTAAATAAAAATTTGTTTTTAATATTTATAAACAACTGGGAGTGTTATTTATTTTGATTAATTACATCATTTAATTTTCACTTAATTTAATTACATGAAAAATCTTTAGTGGCTAGTTCAAGGAAGATTCGAAAAGTCTTTTAAGGAGAACAGCTCCTTAACTCCTTAGTCCACAGCTCATGGAAAAGTCTCGAAAAGAAATTAATTGCTCTTTCAAATTTAAGTTACAATATTAATTTTTAGTTGAATTTACGAACAGATTTATTTTTCTCAAAAAATAAACACCAACATATTTTACGTTTTTCAATTAGGTAATTAATAATTAATTTAACTGAATTTATGTAAGGAATAGAATTAAATTTAAAAAAAATTCTACAAAGGAGGCAGAGTATCAAACTTTGTAGACAATCTTGGAGAATCAGTTGCGAAAGGGAAATATTATAAGGAATCCCTTATATTATTATGAGGAAGCTTATATTTTAGGGCTGGAATATTTTCTGTTTCAAGCGCTATCCGGATGTTGTGTTGCAATTTACTGGATCTCCAGCTAGTAAGTCATTCGCTGCCGAAATTCAATACACTCATGTCCATAAATTAAAGATAATGCCAGCTCCTGGAAATAAAGGTTCAGAAACAAAACAAATGGGACTTATTCATTAAGCTCATTTATTAAACAAAAGATAAAGAGCAAAACAGATGGCGTAACTGATACCATTCATAAAAACACCGATTTTTGCTCCCTGGAGCAATTACAAAAAATACCCCCTGCACAAAAACTTAATATTACACGGTTGGTATGATAATTAATACATTGTATGTTTCCCTTGTGATGAAATACAAACCGTACAACACCTAGGTTTGCTGAGTATCAAATTATCGAGCTGATCTTGGGGAAGATTACTCCGCTCACAGCAAGCAATGCTCCACGAAGAGTTCCAGTACACATGCAGGACATGGTTAAAAGGCTAAAACTCGTTGTCCAAACATGTGCCACACATGCTGTGCCGGATTCAAGTCAGGTGAGAATGGTGGCCATTCTATTGGGGTAATAAACTCAGATTGAAGGCATTCGTTTATGATGTTTGCTTGGTGAAGACGGGCGTTGTCATTCATGAACACAAATTATGCTCTCATGGAATCTCTAAACAAGCGTAAATGTTTCAAAATGATGTCGTTATAATTTTAGCCTGTCATGGTTCTGATTTGAACATGCAGATCTATTCTGGAGCTCAGTAAAATTTCTCCGAAACGAGCAATCTTACACCATTGTAACCGTTCACTTCAATGATGTTGCCTTGGAGGTGACGGGTACCTGGCGTTCTCCATATAAAAGTCCTATGTGAATCAGACTTCAGGCTAAACCTAGACTCGTCGGAAAACATCACATATGTCCACTATGACGCTATCTATACATACACACACTGCATGTTTTCTATTCCAGGCTAACCATTGGAGACGGTGAGTTGCCGTGAGCGGAACACATCTGAGAAGCCTGCGAGCATATAGACCAGTGACTCCCAAAGTGGTCTATATGGACCCCTAGGGGTCTATGATGACCTGCAAGGGGTCCACGTCAGCGAAAAAATAATTTGGGGGTCCATGAAGTGTAAATGGGGGTCTATGATAGCCTAAACAAGATCGTGACTTTAATTTTAAAAGAAAATTAAATCAAGTGTAAACCAGATTTACCTATTTAGGAATTATATTTACTAAATTTACTGGGGTCAATTTACAGTTACAAGGAGAAAGCATAAATTTTATTTTTTAAAAAAGGACCATCATTTCAGTATTTCTTGTGTGAGTGCCGGAAACAAGCTAAAGAAACATAAAATTGGACATTGCAAATTTTAACAGTTTCTCAATTTGCCACAGACAATCTGCCAGAAAAATGACGTTTTAACCTATGTTCAACATTTAAATGCCCTTTACCCAGATTTTGAAACTAGGTTTGAGAATGCTTTGATTATGGTAATATCACAGTAGGTAATGAATTCATGTTTTTACATTTAAAAAAATGTCTTATTACAAAAGGAACTGATTCTCATAGCCCTAACGAAGTTCTTAAAGTGAAGTTTAGAAATGGATGTCAACAATTTTGGCTTTAAAAAGATATACCTGTTATTTATCCCAAATTATGGAACATCTCAAGAAAGTTTTTAATTGCTTTTCCCAAAAAGGAGGAGTCGCAGCGCACTTTCCAATATCCAAAATAAAAAAGGAAGATTGGATACTACTAACCGAGAAGATTTAGAGTTAAACCTTAAAAGATTAAAGCCAAATGAGTAGAAAATTTGTTATTGAAGCAGCAAATTCATCCAAACCAATAAAAACATTTGTTTTTTGGTCAGTTATTTTATGTAACAATTATTTCATATTTTAATTAAATTTTAATTTAATTAATTCACATTTATTTCTTAAGTTTAAAAAAACTCTAATAAACTACAGTTATAGAAACATAAAACTTTTAAAGTAAGTAGTGCTTGCTATACTAGCTGTCAAAAACATTTAAGTTGATAAATTTGCAAAAATTTAATATTAGTTGAGTAGGGGTCTATATAAAACCGAAAAACATCGTAAGGGGTCTGTGAGACAAAAAAGTTTGGGAACCTCGAATATAGACCAATACGTCCCAAACGTCTGTTCACGGATTTTTTTGAAACTGTCATACCCGTGGCTGCAGATATCTGCCGAGACAGGTTGGATGCTCTACTCCGTCTGTTTCTTTTAGGAGTTACTGCCAAACATCGATCTTCATTCGGCTTGCAACTCGGGGGTGATCTGTATTGTAATGACATTTTCGTCATCTTGGAATCGTTGACAAAGCTTAGAAATGACACTTTGGGTAATTCCAACTTCCTATGATATTTCCATCTGAGTACGCTATATTCCAGGCCGCCGATAATTTTACAACCTAAAAAAAACATCTTCATGCTTCCTCTATGTTATAACTATTCGATTTTGTCACTGAGTGACTTATAAAACGCTTGTGAACAATTTTACTTCTTTTCCACCATTCCTTATATAATCAATCCTCTTTTATTCTCTCATCATTGTGTCATCTGGTGGCTTTCTATAATTTACATATTATTGTTGAAGATATGTGTAATAATTCTAAAAGGGAAATTTTACACACATCTTCAACAATACTATGTGATTCTCAGTTATTCTTAATATGAATACGCATCTTCGTCCTATTCGGATAAATTCTTTTAAGGGCGACACTTTTTATGTTATAGAATGACAAATAACAGCAACAGAGCGCATAAAAACTCAACAAAATGTTTGAAAAAAATAAATACTTGCGACTCTTTTGTACTTGAGTTGAGTTTTATGTTAAAGTTCAACGCTACAATACACAAGCAATGAAAATTAACAACAGCGCACGCGCTCAGAAGTCTTTGGAAAAACCCAAATTCAGTGATGTAATGAAACAATGCAACAATGAAAAATTTTCATAGCATTAATTCAAAAATAATTATATACATGCCCTCTATAGCCATCTAAAATAAATATTTAGTTTTACACTTGCTGTGTGTCAATATGTCAACATTAAGCTAGACTATTGATTGCGACTCCGCAGTTGGCTTACACCTTGTTAATATATATATATAGAGAGAGAGAGAGGTTTGCACAACCTACATCCAATCTCCATTTTTAAATTTAATTTATGATGTCTTCCAACTATGTTTAACTTTCTTTTTCATTATCTATGCTAAGGAAATGTACATTAATATTTTAAGAAATGGTTTCCTCTAGCTTGTCTACTTGCCTGCGCACATTTAATACTGATCCTTGGCACATATGCACATATTTTATGCGTATTTTGTGACGAATCTGTAGGGCACCTTTCCACTAATATTCTTAGGTGTTTTGGGGATTGTAAATTCGCGTATATTTCCAATCAACTCTAAAAGGAGAAAAGAGTGTTGTAAGTTAGCGGAGATGAAGTCTATTGAGCCAGCAGCAGTAATGACAAAATTCGTAGGATTCAATTGGATTACGATAGTGAAGAATTGCAGTTAATACTCAACGAAGGAACCTTAGGAAGTTAATATACCTGTGTAAAGATCAAAGTACTACCAGGTGATATATTCTAGTTTAATACCGCTTACACAAGCGTTAGTTTAATAAAATTAGTTTCAGCTAATGAAAGCTTCTAATTCAAGTTGCGTGTATTCCTCAGACCTCCTATTCCGGTAAACCCTTTTGATATTGCTCGTAGTTATTGATTAATTTCATATTTCGTAATTTAATTTAGTATTAAAGTTAAATCCCTTTCGTTTGACGTAGACACATGGATACTATTTGTCCTTAGAGTTTTTTTGATATTTGAATCAAGTGAATAAATATAAGTTATTATACAAATGGCATCTGTTCATTCTTTGCCTCAAATTAATCTTAGTGTCCAGGGTGGAACCCAGGGGGGTTCCCACAATTTCCTTTGAATAATCTTTTTTAAGAATTAGAAATGTGTGTGGAAGATAAATTATTAGATGTGAGAAGAGAACACACAAGAGTCGCGTAAGAAAATATTTTTGTTTTAAATGGTTACAGTGGAAAATAAAAATAAAGTTTCTTCTACTGCGGTTTAGAAATGGTTGCACCCTTCCTATTCGTTTCTACTAATTGAATTGATTGCAAAAAGCCCTCTTTTTACAATTTCATAGCCATGTGTTATAGAATGACTGTTCTTAGGTTATGCAGTCTAATATATGTGCACTGAAGAACAATTGAATTATACAAACAGATGACGTCTAGCAAATTTGGCGCTGTTGGCAGATATATAGGTGGAAGTCAAGACATCTAAGCATACCCATATCCAACATTATAAGGAGTGATGCAACGAGAAACAGTTCGGACGAAGTATGAGTAAGACGAAAGATCTAAGCGCATTTGATTGTGTGCAAATTATAGTAGACCGACGATTTGGTCGCTTTATCTTGGAAGTGGGGCGAGCACGTGAATATTCGGAAGCCGTGTTACGGGTATTGTGTATGTCTATATCGATAAAACCATGTCCTGGTGCCAACTGCCATAGATAACCTTGAATGGGGAAGTTGGGACATCGTCTAAAAAATTTTATTCAAATTTTTAAAGCACTTAAGACTTTTCGGGAAAATTTAAATTCATCTCTGTATTTATATACAATTTTTTACGTTATTTAATTTTTAACGCTATTGTGATAAAAAAAAGTCTTAAATGTGTTTATGTGTTGTGTTCCTTAATCATTTAAGATTCCTGAAAAAAAAATTTTTCCTTGTTTCTCCAAGTTTAAGTCAAGTTTTTGATAAAACATCAAAATTATGTTATATAATGTATTTTTTTATTTCTTAAATTTATACGACAGTATATTTTTAAAAAAATAATAACAGAACCCTTTTTAAAACTCAGGTCGTATTAATTTCTTAGCTGAATATTAAATGGAAATTCTTCTAAAGCCAATTTCTACCCGTTTCAAAGTCATCAAGCCATATCCAATATGCTTCGTAATTTTGAATCGCAGTCACATGACAAGATTGACACCTGAACTGACACCCAATTCTACACATTCATACCACGTATATATGAGTGCGAGCTTTGACAGTTTTAATACCTGTCAATCCCTTTTCATAACGAAATTTTAGTGGGAAGAGGATTCGAACACGTGACTTGAAAAATCTTCGGCTAAAAATTCGATACAAAGACTCTATTCAGTAAAAATGGCCATTTTATTTTCTCTATTTTTCAAACATACACTGGTGTGCAAAAATTAAGGACGAAACGGTTTCTTCAATATAACTTTGTACAAAAGCTTTCCAAATCAACACATTTAATACCTTAAGATCCCCAATACGTAAGGACATGAGTAATGTAAGCAACACTTACTAAAAGAGAAATCAGAGGGATAAAAAGAAGCTTTATTGAAAAAGTAGCTTGGAGCGCAATGCGACTGAAGGCCGAAACATCCCTGTGATGGGTGTCCAGCAAGAAACATCCGGTCTTTAGTAGGGGATATGATCTCCCCTGACTGCTAGGCAGATTTCACAGTGTCTGCCCATGCTGAGAATGAGGGTGTCAATGAGTTGTTGAGGCATTGCTGCCCATTCGTCTTGCAGCGCCAATCGAAGCTCCCGAATCGTTACTGGTGGTAAGGTACGAACTGCCAAGCGTCTGCCTAGAAAATCCCATACATGCTCGATGGGATTGAGATCCGGAGATCGTGACGGCCAATCCATACGTTCAATATCCTCACTCTCTAAGAGCTGTTCGGCAGCTACTGTGCGATGACATGGTGCATTGTCGTCCATGAAAAGGAACTGCAGACCCATAGCGCCTCTAAAAAACGCACATATGGAAGAAGAATCTCGTTACAATAACGGGTCCCGTTGACTGAACCTGCATCGAAAATGTGAAGGTCTGTACGACTACCAAGCATGATGCCTCCCCAAACGAGAACACCGCGAACTCCATACCTGTCCCTTTCAATGATGTTCGAGGGATGACTGCGGCTTCCCCGCTCTCTCCAGCTAAGTATGCGATGCGAATCGCTACTCAAACTGAATCTGCTCTCATCTGTAAAGAGTACTCGTCCCCATTCATTGTCTCTCCAATTCCGGTGTTCCCGGCATCACAGAGAACGCCTTCTCCGATGGGCAGGCGTTAAAGGTACACACCGTACAGGGCGTCGTGCAAACAGACCACCACCGTGCAGTCTTCTGGCCACGGTAAAACGCGATATCGGTCGTCCAGTCGCCTGTGTCGTGTGTCTAGCGATTTCTCCCGCCTGTTTCTTCTGGCCTGTAAGACAATGTACCGGTCATCTGCGGAAGTGGTTCCTCGTGGACGACCACTACTGAACCCCCGGATAGCTTTTCCTGTAGTTTGAAATTGTCTCCAAAGTCGTGAAACGATGCTGTGAGCAATTCCGAACTCTGCAGCCACACTTGTCACACTGCGGCCTTCCTCCAACTTCCCAATGATTCGACCTCGGATAAAAGCATCCAGATGTCGTCTAACAGATTGATTATTCGCCATTTCTCGCTGAGGCAGCAACTCGGTGTGATTTTAACTGCTATACGGCGTGCAATCTCTTTGCCAGAAATACTGATCTTACACCGACAACATGCTTTATACTACTCAGACACTCCCCCATTACGTCTACCTGCATATTTGCGCATGTGCTACCGTACATCACCTTACTTAATTTCCTGATTGGTCTTTCTGTCCGCTCTGCCTCTTCGTTCAGCTGATATGCTAATTTTTCGACTTCATCCTTAATTTTTGCACACCAGTGTATGTTGTTATTAATGCCACCTGATCGGCAAAGGCCAGATCGAGGACCACGAAATTCATCCCGGCAAAGGGCTAAGCGACGCTTGTCGTTAGCCGTAGCTTTGGGCACCATACAGGTGACAGTACGATCTGGCTCGGTTCCCCCCAATTCGTCCTTGTTTTTTTCACACCAGTGTACATTAGAGATTTTTTTTAATGTTAAACAGGTACACAAACTGAAAATTACCACTTTAATTTTTGAATATTTTGTACTACAATTATATTTACATTTTAAAGCTCTCCTTTAACAGATTTCTTTTTTTGAATTCGTGAACATAATGTTAATTTTTTGTATTTTCTACTTTCCTTCTCAAATCCGAAATATTGTATTATTTGAATGCAATGAAGTATATCTGAAAGAAAAGGAGGAAGGTTTTTGTGTAAAATTGCAGTTTCTTCCAATTTTGGAAAATGATTTTATGTCTATTTTACTTATTTATTTGTACATTTTGAATCTTCATGGCTACTTTCGAAAATCGGTAGAAAAAATACAATTAACATTCAAATAAGTACAATATTCTAGATTTAAGAAAGAAAGTAGAAATTACATAAGCTACATTGATGTTTCATTTACAGATTCGAAATGACTGTCTGAGGCAAATCAATAAATCAATAAAATTAATGGAGAGAGAAGCAATCAGAGGGACTGAGCCCTTTAGTTAGATTAAAAATAAGTCAGTCCGAAGCTCTGTTGAATTACAGATAATTTAATGTAACTTCCACACACACAAGTTAAATATTCATTTCTATTGAATAGGCCTTTTTTTGTAGGATAGATGATTAAATGTAATAATAAAAAGGAGAAAAAAATTGTGGTATAATTCTTAGCAAAAAAATTAATTTGCGCATAGCAATGAAAAGGAAACATAATTGGAAGTTTGTGAATGTACATTTATTAAATTTTAAGCTAATCCATGCGGCTTCATTTAAAAACAAATTACTTAAAGGTGCCTTCCAAGATAAAAAGTTATCCATCGCTAGACGAGGATTTTTTTTTGGCAGTAATCATTAGAAAATTCAAAAATTAAGGATAACTTTTAAACACAAGTTTCATTATTAAGCATTTTGAAAACTTTTTTGTGAAACATAAACTTTGAATTTCCCGTATAAATTATCCATTAAATGCAAAATAAAAATAGGGTAAATTCCAACTTAGAAAGTTTTCCTATTTTTCCAGGAAGATTTCTTTTCGATGAAAATCATGCGAAGAATCGAAAACGTAGAGTGAAAAAAATGGGGAGAGCAGTCCTCTTTATTATTCCCCTCGTTTCAAAAACTTATGTAGGAAATAAAACTTGGAATATTTCTGTAAAATGCTCTATATCTTCTCAAACAGCCATTAATTTCTTGCATGCCGAGCAAAATTTCTTAATGTACAACTTCCTTCAAGTGACAGAATTCAACGCATTTTCTCAATATAGAAGTAGAAAGAGAAAAAGAAGGGAAAAAAAACTTAGCATCTTTTTTTTTTCAATGAAATTTGGCACAGTTGTGGAAACGGTATGAGGTATGTGCCAAAACATTTCCAAGCGCTTATTCTACATTTGTTCGCTATTTCAAAAACTTCCGACACACATCTCGAGGAACTTGAACAGAAATGGCACTTTTTTCCTCCTCATACTTCTTTTAATGTTTCTTCATCTTTTCTAAAAAAAATTCTTTCTGATTCTTTTTAAGAATTTCGCTTTACAAAAGAAAAAATATATCATTTTAAAATTCTCCTTTCTATTTTTTTCTACCGCGGATTTAAGAGAGTAATTATTTTTTTTTAGGTAGGATTTATTTTCCCTGGCGGTTTTCCTTTTGAATTACTTCGTCAAAGTGAATTATTTAGATTTTTAATGCAGAAATATTTCGAAGGAAAATCTAAGCGTAAGAAGAAAAAAAAATCTAACAACTAAAATTATATTTGTGAGAACTTAAGTGAAAAAGTAATTTCCAGAATTCTCATCTGTGCTTGAATAAAACCGGTGTTCATAGAAAAAAGAACACGAAAAAAAGAAAAATGTTTACACTGTACTACAAATAATTTAAAACCAAAATTTTTAACAAAAATACATTCAATAAGTTTTGCGAAAATTCATTTATTATTTTCAAATCCACTAAAACGGGTTTTTAAAAAAAATATTTTCAATATTAAAATAGTTTAACATGGAACACACATTTCAGACCTTAAAATAATTTTAGTATCATGTAAATAATTTTCGGACGAAATAAAAAAAATCTTGAATTAAAGAAAAATGATACTGGCTCAAAGTAAAGCAAAAAGTCCGTATTATATTTTCATTTTAAAGCTGTGAAGATTACTAATTCAGAAATAAATGGTTTAAACAACAGGAGGCAAAAAAAAAGTTTTTAAAGTGTCGTGACAGCTAACAAAATTAAGGATTCGAGTACACTAAATAACTTAAATATCCCAAATAGGTAGGCTCAACATGCCAAAAATTTTCTTTAATAACCAATTATATGCATGTAAAATACCATCTAGCTGGAATATACTAGTTTTACTTGCTCAATTGAGAACATTATTCATAAAAGCCATAAATGCACTTACCATGAGTAGCATTCTGGATTCTTAAAAGACATCTTCTCGAAAGTCTTGTCTTTATTAAAAAAATTATTTTATAACCAATTGTTAAATAATATTATTAGTAAAATTAGTAGTAATAGAATACCGCATTTCCAAGAAATGCAACTGCTTTATTTAGTAGAATTCTGGATATAAACATTCTTTGTTGCTACAAGATCAAAAAAAAAAATAATAATACAATGAGTTAATTTTCAACAAATATCGTCTGCAACATAAAACTATTATAAATTGTATAAATAACAATATCGTCTACGTCATAAAATAAATATGGAGGACTTTGGATTTTCTTCATAAAGAGTATGTTTTATTTGTCTCTATTTTTGGAGACTCTCTAAAAAAATTCTTACTATATAAATATTATTAAAATAATATGCATTAGAAAGAGATAAGTTCCAAAGTATTAATTTTTTGGGAAACTATTGTTTTAACCTCCAACCAAAAATCTAAAAAAAATATTGTAAGCTTAATAATTTTCATACAAACTCAATGTTATCAGAAATTGTTATCAAAATAGCATGAAATAATATTTTATTGTATATACAGTGGACCACAAAAATGTTCGTACACTTGCAATTTCTTTTAAAATTTAATGTTTTCGACTAATAAAAATTAATATATTGTAATTGTAATGTTTTTCTGATATCTGTAACTTGTTCTTAATGGAATGACATAATTAATTTTTAAAAATAGTGTAACTATTTTTTAAAAAAAATTAATAATCAAAACGCTACTAAAAAATTACGCCACAAGTCTTCGTACACTACACTTAAAAAAAAACCTTAACTTAGCTTTAAATATTGTATTTTTTCTTAATTTAGTACTTAGTAGGATATGTTTTAGTGCCCACAACCACTTTTAAGCAACTTGGTATAGATTTAATGAGTTTTTTGTAATTTCTGCATCGATTTTCCTCCATTCTTCTGTGATTATTGTTTATACTTCACATTTTGTGTTTATTTGTCATGTTTTCTTTTTTTTTAAATCAAATTCTCACCAAATATGTTCCACTGGGCTAAATAAAGTGATTGAGGAAATGTTTTGATAATTTGGGGACAGTTATACAGACACCAGTGCCGTACATTGAGAGCAGTGCGCTTAGCGTCATTATCCTGTTAAAAAAGGAAGTCGTCTCCTATATCCAAATTTTGGGCGGGTAATTTAAAATTTCTCTTTGAAATATTTAAATAGAGCTCATGATTCAGAATACCATAAAAAATTACCAAAATTACCTAATTCTGAGGCCGATTTACACTGGCACGGAAGAACACCTCCACCTCTTGGAGGAGTTCTTGTAGCACATAAGTTCATGGGATTAAATTCCTCATTTTTTTCATTTACAAGCTATTATATGCCCATCGAAACCAAAAATGTTGAATTTTCTGTCATCCCAATCAATTTGCTGCCAATTTTGTAACTTCTGAATCCCAGGAATCTAGTTGGATCAATGAACATGGAGGTGGAAGTTTTCTTTCGTGGGGATGTAAATCGGTCTCAGAATTAGGTAGTTTGGTATTTTTTGATGGTATTCTGAATCATGAGCTCTATTTAAATATTTTAAAGAGAAATTTGAAATTATTCGCCCAAAATTTGGATATAGGAGATGACTTCATTTTTTAACAGGGTAATGACGCCAAGTGCACTGCTCTCATTGTACGCTACTGGTTGTCTTCAACAACCCTATAACCTAGAACCTCAAACCAATCAAGTGCCCGTCCTGTGAGATGACCTTTTAAATATGCACAAGCGAGTTGTGTGGGTATCTCGTAATATGTTATTATCCATATTTTCCAAAAATTCCACCACATTCTCCACCCCCGAAAAATTCTGCTCAGGGATGATTCGAAAATTAGAACCGACTCTAAACTCGGGATTTACTCGTTGGGTGCCACTGTGATGACCCCCCCTGGGTCACACTTTGAACACCAAGATTAATTTGAGGCAAATAACCACTAAGAGCCATTTTGAATAATAATAATATTTATTTGTTTTATTATAATTTTCTCAAAAATCTCTGATAACTTATAATACGATAATGTTACGTCTCTTAAAGGGATTTGCCTTTATATTAAATTAAATTACTAAGAATACAATTAATTAATAATCTAGCTCAAACTCAAGTAAGGTTTACCGAAATAAGAGATCCGAGAAACACACGTATTCGAATTCTTAACTTTCATTAACTTTGACTAAGTCACTCAAACTGACGCTTACTTTAAGCGTACGTGAATTATATTTACCGCTGGCTTATCTCAGCTTTATGGTACGTCTCGCAGCACGACGTCTTCACGAATCTAATCTCCTTGAATCTTCTAGTAATGCGTTTAAAGTTACTGGCTCAATAGCCTACCATCATCTCTCTTGCTATCTCGCAACTCTCGACTTAAATACCTTATCTAATTTAAATATCCCGTACCTCTTTTTGGAGTTGATTGGAAATAAACGCGAATTTATATTCCCAAGAAAGACGCCTAAGAAGATTAGTGGAAAGGTTCCGTACAGATTCGTCACACGTGCCTGTTTAATTTTTGGAGTTAATTTAATTAAATCTGGGAAAGTTGGCAACAATCTGTGATAATATTTATCACCCGAAATCAATTTTATTGAAATAGCATCAGTTGTGGCAAGAAATGCCAGATAAAGAGTAGTGACACTATCTATTAATTTATGCCGTTTTAAGTCAACCAAAAGTCCGCAGTTTTCCAAAAAATCTGCTCCGATTATTGGAATTGGTACAGAGGCGATCAAAAATTTCCAACTAGAGTTTCTTCGTAATCCTAAATCGATATTTAATAACTTAGATCCGTATGTCAAAATTTTTGAATTATTAGCAGCAAATAATTATAATGGTTCAGTATTTATTTTTTTAGTCGTTTCTGAAACCGGAAAGCAGCTCATGTTCGAACCTGAATCTACCAAAAATTTTAAACGCGTATTTTTATCAAATACACAAATAGGCAGCTTAGGCGTATGGCTGTCGGTTTGTTTGCCACCGAAACTGCGACAGCCGATTTTAGTTTTCCCTGGTTATTGTTACGAGTAAATGAACATGGTGAACGACATTTCCTAGCATCTTTACAGAATCTCGAATGATAATAACATATCTCGGATGACCCTTCTCTTTTTAGTGATCTGGACGTGTTTCGCGAAAAATTACTTCTTGTTCGTGAACGATTAGCTGATCGCCCGTGGGAAAGTCTTTGGAATGTTGGATAAGTTCAACTACTTGTTGACGAAGTGCAACTACTTCCTGACGTAATGGATTAGATAAATCCTTTCGGGGATTTGTTGATAGTGCCGGGTTCGAACTTGTAGACTTATCCATCACGCAAATACACTGCTGGCCACCGTAATTGCAACACCAAGAAAGACAAGAGATAGCACAACAAAATTTATTTTGTAGATAACATGTTGACCAAGTATCAAATGATTAAATTTATAGACTTCTGTGAAGTGTGGTTCCTGCCAGAATCAGTAGCCAGAGTAGCCGCCATTGTTGGAGATCACCGCTGCCACACGCCTCGGCATTGATTCAAAAGAGACTTTGAATGTGTTCTTGGGGAACAGCAGACAAGCAGCTGCCACACGTTGCCAAAGTTGATTTGGTGTGGCAGCTGGGGGTGTAATCTGGGTCAATCGTTGAACAACCATGGACCACATATTTCCTATCGGTGAAAGATCCGGAGAGCGAGCCGGCTAGGGAAGCAATTCAATCTAGCGATTGACGAAGAACCTTTGGACAATGCGTGCCAAGTGTGGTCGCGCACTATCCTGTTGAAATATGGCTGTGGTCAAGCCCTGAAGGTAAGGAAGGACAACTGGCTCCAACACCTCGGAGATGTAGCGCTGGCTGTTTAAAGTACCGGCAATGCGTACTAGAGAAGTGCGAAAGTGATATCCAATACCACCCCATACCATAATACCCAGTGCAGGACTAGTGTGGTGGTGCAAAACGCAGCTGTTCAGCATCCTCTCTCCACGGTGTCTCCAGACTCGAATCCGACCATCGTGGTGTGGCAGACAGATGCGTGACTCGTCAGTAAAGACAACTTCATTCCATTCTGCCGCCCACATCCTCTTTTCATCGCACCATTGGTGGCGGAGACGTCTGTGGTTCTGCGTCAAGGGTAGACCAAGCAATGGACGTCTTGCGGACAGACCACTTTGCTGTAAACGGCGTCGAATGGTACGCGCAGACACTGAATGATGCGTTACACAGACTCAATGTGCTGTGCTACGGTTCGTGATGTGACTGAACGATCCGTCACTGCCATGCGCACAATTTTCCTGTTCTCACGTGAAGTGGTGCACTGAGGTGGATGCGATCGACCACGTTGTTCCGTCGTACCATCCTGCATCCAACGGTCATATATCCGCATTACAGTTGTTTGGTTTCGTCCAACACGACTACCGATGTCCCTGAAAGGTAATCCACAATCTCGGTAGGCTACTGTACTTCCTCTCTCGAACTCGGATACTTGATCAAAAGCTGATCGCTGTTTTCTACGAGAAATAACTGATCGTTTTTTGAAAAAACCACAAGAAAAACACAATTGCCGAACTTGAAATCGTCGAAATCTCCATGTCTTAAATAGCGCTTTGAGGTGGCGCCACAGGCACGCGTGATATGTGTCTGCGCTGAAATTCTAATCATTTGCATATCTCACCTCCGCTAATGCATGTTGTAAATTTCCTGTTATTTGCATGCTTCGATCGATCAGGGTGTTGCATTTACGGTGGCCAGCAGTGTATTTAAGAGAGAATCAGTTCTAACTTTTTGATGATTTTGTCAGCTAACTTAGCTAAATATGCAAGTATCTATGAACTTACTGAAAGAATTGATTGCATTTCTGATGGTAATCGTTGTAGCCATAAGGTATTTAAGAAATCGTCATTTAAAGCGCATCGGATGCCAATACTCGCATTTTTCTTAACAAAGGTGACGGCTTATCGTCACCTAACTGGATTTCAGACAGAAGTTTGCGAATGTGTTTATTTTCAGAGTCTGAGAATTCTGCGATAAGCTTTCTTTAAGTGCATTATATTCATTTGTGGCTGAAGGCTCAAGCAAAATATCTGAAACAGAGGATAATGTTTCTGGATCGATAGCTGCAATACTATTAATAAACTTTGTTTGATCGTTAGTAATTGCCGATAAAGCAAAATTACTTACAGCCTGAACAAAACACAGTTTGATATTGTTTGTCTATATTGGGGATAATTTAAATGCTACCGTGCAATTTGAGAGTCGTCGCTCTGCATGTTGATTTTTAACGATCGTAAGTTTAAGATATTAAATTAATTAGAGAAAAATTATTACCAAAAACGACAAAAATATCTGACATAGAAATCTTATTTTTTAAAAAATAAATAAATAATTTATACAGAAATAAATGACAATTAAAATAACTATTAAAACTCAATGAATGCTTTTGATTATCTGCATGCAGTTATTTAAAATACGAAATTGTTATTATGTAATTAAATACGAAATTTGGATTAAATCAAAGCATTCAAAAGTAATTTCTAATTACGTACACTTAATAATTTTAAACGCAATGTTATAGAAATGTTTTAATAATTATGGATGCTTTTAATACATAACGGGCAATAATTTACAAAATTTTACATAAAATTTCAGTTTTCTAAAAAATAGTTTAAGAATTTAAGGGCCAAAGTATTAATATTTTCCCTTGCTATTGAAATAGTACTTAAGAGAAAGGAAAACACACTCTTTTCTCTCACCCAGAGAATTTTAAAATATTATTTCCATTCATATGTTCTATTAATAAATAAAACAACCAGTTTCGCATTTACTTTCTTAGAACAAAAATTTTTTACAACTTTTTTTTGTACTCAGAACTTATAAAATGACTTTTTTAAATTCCTATATGATTAGTTCACTCTTTCACTATACATATATATATTTACTTATATAAATATATATCTTGTTCACAAAAAAAAAATTTCAATCATTTATAAAATACTGTCTATTCATCCATTCAAGTTCAAATGCATTTTTTAAAACTTGTAGTGGATGACACTTGTGATGTTATATATAATACAGTTTTTTTCAAATATTAATTCATTAATTAAATTTAAAAATGAATAAATAGTAACAAACAAGAAATAACAGTCCAACACCAAAATGATAATCGCTCGTTGGGCACCTGTAGCACAATGGATAGCACGCTGAACCGTTAATTTCTAAGGTCGTGGATTCGAATCCCACCTGGAATGGCCTAATTTCCGAGAATGCGACTTCTTTTTTACTGTACTATTTTGTTAGAATAATTCAATTTAATTAATGAATAAATAGTTATAAACACACAAAAAAATAGTCCAATACCCTATATCGAAAGGAAAACGGATAATTGCAAGGAAAAAATAGCCTTCTATTTTATCACTTAATATTGTGATTCTGTCATATGTATATACATATTTGTATTAATTGTAACTATTCAATAAAAAGTAACTAAAATAAAAATTTTCTTCGTTGACCTAAGTAGGAATTGATTAAAAATTTTTTTTATTTCTTATTCAGCTATATTTTGCTTGTAGTTAACTACATACTTAAAAATATTTATAAAACATTTACCGAGGGATTTTGTACAAACTTTCAGGCTTTTAATTTGTGGAATGGAACTCTCTTAAACCGTAATCTGATTAGTGAAAAGTAAATAATTTCCAAATATATCTTTAAAAACTTTCTTTTAAGTACATAATTCAGTAAATGAAATTTGGTGTTAACGTATCAGTTCACAAGTTGTTTCCGCCGGAGCCAAATACCATCGCAAAACGCCATAACATTCATTTTTCCCCCCTATGTGTTTAAACGAAATAAAACTTGATTCAAAAGTCGGACAAATTCTTCGCGAAATCTTGTCATGAGTTCTTCAAAATTTTCGCTAATTTGCTGTTCGATGAGCTTATACGTAAATACCAAGTTTTTTTTTATAAAAATTGAAAAAGAAAACATTGCAGCTCTTCAAACCATGTTATTTATTTGTAGTCAGCAGTTTTATGAAAATGCTTATTATAACTTCGTGTGTCACAGTTATTGTATTTATCAACTCTAAGAGTTATAAGATATTCGCTTTTATAAATTATCAATAATCGAATATATTCTGCTTTCGTGTTATACATAAAACATACGTTTTTAAAAACTTTGTGGCTTATAAATCATTGTCATTGTATAAATTTAAAATGTTATCTATCCCTCTAATGTGGATTTTCTCGTTTTTTCTGAAGTCAATGATATAGCACGCAGTGCCGGTTTATCCATTAGGCGTTTGGGGTGTGGGCGCCTAGGGTCCCGGATAATATGGACTTAACTAAATTTTCTGGTTATAAATTTCGATCCACCAGGGCGAAAAGGGTCTGTAGATTTTCTGAGCTCAGGGCCCGAAATGAGCTTAAATCGGCAGTGATAATAAGGTTGTCAGGAGTTGTACAACCTCTGACTATAAAGTTCAGTGAACAGTCCTGTAACATTAACGTAGATGAGATATTAACGAAAGTTGCCTTAATGTCCTTCGAAATAGTCACCTCCCATAACTATGCACAGCTGAGATCTTCTATACATGTCCTGGAAACTTTGCAAAAAGGCTTCTTTTGAGATGGAGTCCAAAAGCCTCGTCACGTTTCGTTGGATGTCAGAAATATCGTCAAATCTCTTTCTTTCAAAGTGAATTTGAGTCGTGGAAATAGGAAGGATTGAGGTCTAGAAAAATGGTGGATGTGTTCAATTTGCACCACACCCTTTTTGCCAGGAACTGTTTGACGACATTGACGGTGTGAGGTCGAGCATTGTCGAGAACCAAAAACCAGTAACCTTGTTGTGCGTACTTGGATCGTACACTGCGTAGTCGGTTTATGAAACGGGTCAAAATTTCAATGTACATTGTAGCATTTATCGTCCAGCTACCGTACGCACAGTTAATCGATTCGTGGTTAATTTACTGACTTTCTCAATGTTTCCGTCACTGACGGATGTCGCCAGTCTTTCGCTACGGGGGTTGTCAGAAACACTTTTCCGACCTTCTCTAAAACGGACGAGCCACTCGTACACACACTTCATAGACAATGTTTGATCTTCGTAAGCCCGTACCAGCATCGAATGAGTTTCGGTCGGTGTCTTGCCAAGCTGAAAAAAAACCTTTTAAATTTATCTTTTGTTCATTCATTTTCCATGTTCTCAGTTAAGAACCAATGCAATAAACAAGCACATTGTAAAACAAGTTTTAATTGGAACATAAACGACGCTCAACTGAAAAACGGTAGGGACAGATGGTCAACACCTGCCACTACTCATGTGCAGCGTTTTGTTTTGCTAGTGTTGCCATATTGGCTGTTCTGACTTCATTCACCGAACTTTATTGTCAGAGGTTGTATCTCAGTTCAGGTGTCCTCCTTGATATTGTCTCCAAATTATGGGATCTGACAATACTAGCTTTCGAGTTGCTTTCAAAGAAATATTAAATAATAATTACAAGCAGACGAAACTGAAATTTAAAACTGCACAGTTGACAATAACTTTACTTATGGTATAAACATAATTTTTCCCCTTAAAAAAATACTAACATATTCCTTTTAAAAAAGTCAAAATTATTTGATATGTTCGGGAGATTATATATATATATATAATAAATCTGTGATATTGTAAATTAAAAAAATTTGAATACGAGCGATACGGATATGCGAGGGAAATGCAGGAAGAATTGCAAGTAAAAAGTTTGTGGTTAATCAAGTCCTAGAGGTGCATAAATATTACAAAGTTACTAAAAAAAGCTCTAAAATATTCTACTGTGAATAATGTAATTTAATTTCTGATGTAAGAGTAATCGTTAAGGATTAAAGCAAATTCATACACCTCCGTCTTTAAATTAAATTTAAAAATATCTGCTTAAATATTAATTAAGGTATTTTTAAGATTTAACCCTGGATATTATAATAATCATCAGACATCCTTTTAAATGTTAATTTATGCTTATCCTATAGCAAGTCTGGAGTTATATAAATTTAAGACTAAGTCCTATTGAATATACATACAAAGGACTCTCAAAATTGAGTATACTCGTACACATTGCGCTCTGTTTCTGAGAGCCAAAACAATATTAAATTCTTAATATTACTACCCCGCTTCGTTGAAATTTTAAGACTGTACATTCTTTTTAGGTAATAGCTATCCAAGTCTAGCACTAAGCCTTCGATTGCATTGAAAAATATTCTTATAGCACACGTCCATTGATTTAAAAAACAAACAAACAGGATTTGAATTTCTAAAACAGAAGTATAAGTATCATATGTAGCGAACCCTCATAGTCGATTTCTCCAAACACTTTTTTTAGCGGATCTCTATGTATTAAAAGAAATGTGCTTACTAAATTTCAAATCTGTACGTCTAATAAAGAGTGTTTTTTTTCCAGGTATAGAAGTTTAAGTTGGCATTACTTTCCAAGATGGCGACCGATTTAACAGCTGTCAAGTGATTTATTCTCAGTTTGGTTTGGCAATTCATCAAAACGATCATCAAGCAAGGCGTAGATTCGTCGAATGGGCCCAAAACGAGATTGCCGTTGTTCCCGATTTTCATAAGCGAATTTTGTTTAGCGATGAAGCGCACTTCTGGTTGAATGGCTACGTCAACAAACAAAACTGCCGCATTTGGAGTGAAGCTAATCCACAAGTGTATGTCGAAACACCGTTACATCCAGAAAAACTAACTGTTTGGTGCGCTTTACGGTCTGGTGGAATCCTTCTTCAAAAACGATGAAGGCCACAATGTTACAGTCAATGGTGATCGGTATAGAGCCATGATTACTAACTTTTTCATTCCTGAATTGAACAATCATGATGTCCAGGAGCTGTGGTTCCAACAAGACGGCGCAACATGTCACACAGCTCGTGCCACAATCGATTTATTGAAAGACACGTTTGGTGACCGCCTAATTTCACGTTTTGGACCTGTGAATTGGCCTCCAAGATCTTGTGATTTAACACCGCTAGACTATTTTCTGTGGGGCTATGTAAAGTCATTAGTCTATGCGGATAAGCCACAAACGCTTGACCATTTGGAAGACAACATTCGCCGTGTTATTGCCGATATACGGCCACAAATGTTGGAAAAAGTCATCGAAAATTGGACGTCCAGATTGGACTACATCCGAGCCAGCCGTGACAGTCATATGCCAGAAATTATATTTAAAATGTAATGCCACAATATTATCTTTCGAATAAAAGAAATTCATGTCGATCGAATAATACATCGTTGTTTTATTGCAATTTAAAGTTCTATACCTCTAAAAAAACACCCTTTAGTTCAAAAACGGGAATTTTTTACTATAACGCCCCGCAACCCCCCTTTGGGAGTCGATTTTCGGGAAACTACTCATTCAAGACTAGGTCTAACAATTCCGGAGATTTCGTGATGAGTCACTTTTCTCCTATATAAATACAAATTTGTTAAATTTGTAATGAATACTCATAAAATAACGAGAAAATGAACGTAAAGGAAAGAATGTATTAGACTAAGAAAAAAGAACGAAGAGTTGACAATATTTTAATTAGCAAAATGTGTATTTCAAATTTCAATCAATATATTAAGCATACACTCTTATAAAAATTCCGAAATTTTCCCACTGTTGCTTTTTTAATGAATCAGTATAATATAGTCTTGTTTCCTTAAGATACCAATATTTTATTTCCAGGGGCAAAAAAAATGTTTAAGTCAGGGAAATGAGCTCTAGAACTTTTTTTTTCTCTGATGGGGCTATGTGTATTGGTATTTTAACCTTTGGAGACCTAGTACATTTCCCAGGAGCAGGTATCACTTCTTAGCGCGGCACCATCTAGGCCAGGGGTGGCGAACCTTTTGGGGGGGTCGACGTGCCATTTTTTCTAAAGAAAGGTTTAATGAGTTATAGGCGTGTCATCAAATAATTTTGACTTGTGATTATTGAAGAAATAATAAAACTAAATACACGAACAAATCAAAATTCTTTATTTATTACGAAAAAATACATTTTGCAGTGTATAGTAGTAAATGTTTTAGTTATACTTGTAATTTAAATTAAAATAACATTAGTATGATTTCTGCTGTTGTAGATTAGATGACAAATAACTCATATTAGGATTATAAGATGTTACTTTCAGTAGAAAACATGCTGAATTAGAGTCGTCTGTTAAACGGTTTCTAAGCGAGTCTTTGATGCTATTTTTATCTCTGAAAATAATGACTCGCAGGCATAGGTAGATGAAAATATGGTTGAAATAACATACGCCAACTTTTTCAAACAGTTAAATGCGTCTGGAATCGAATTCCATGTTCCCAAAATTTCGTTACTGGTATTTTTACTTAGATTGCTTGTCAATCTTTCTGCTTCAATCAATTCCAACTTTTTCCTTGTATCAATAAACTTTTGAATCCATATTGAACTAGACTGGAAATCAATCAGTTGCATTTCAAGTTCTTCAATTTCCAACCAATCGAATTGAGACAAGTTCAGTTTATCAAACGAAATCACATCAGGGTACATAATAAATTTGAACGTTTCCGATAATTCCTTGAACTGAGAAAATCTCGCTGAAAATTCTTTGATTAAAGAATCCATTTTGAAAATAAAGTCATCAATAACTTTTTCTTCCTTTCGTTTTTCTTGGGCATCTAAATCTTTGATATATTTTTTTTCAAGTTTGGGAAGTACTTGTAGTTTTTTGTAATAATATCGTTTCTGAAAACATATACTTTAGCTTCAAAAGCGCGAATGAGATCCATCATGACGATAAATGTTTTATTCGGGCCTTGAAGCTTTATGTTCAATTCATTGAAATGTTGGCATATGTCTGTAAAAAACATCAATTTTAAAAGTCACATAATATTCATCAATTGTGGGTATTGTTCAATTTTGCTCTCATTTTGTAGAAACAGTCTGATTTCTTCCAAGCAATCAACAAATCTTTGAAGTACGTTCCCGCGGTTCAACCAGCGAACATTGTTATACACTCAGGAACATTGAAAATAGCGACCCAAGAAGAAAGCATCGGATTGAAATGAAATTTAATACACATAATGACACAGATGAGAGATTCAAAAACAAGATAAATAAACGAATACAGGGTGTGCAACGACACAAATACCGGGCAACTTCAATAGCGCGTTTGACCACCTCCAGCTGCAATACATGCCGCCACACGGTCCGGCATTGAGTTGATTAGACACCTTATGTTGTTCTGAGGCAGATGGGCCCACAAATCTTGAACAGCCAACTCTAAATCCTGTACAGAGTGACACGATGGCATCTGCCGTTTTAGCTGATCCCACACGTACTCTACAGGGAACAAATCGGGGGAGCGGGCCGGCCATGGAAGAGTCTGAAAATGATGTAGGAAGTCTTGAGCAACTCTTGCTGTATGCGGACGAGCATTATCTTGCTGGAAAATTGCCCCTGGAAGACCATTTAGGAAAGGTCCTACATGGGGTCGAAGAATATCATCAACGTAACGTTAGCCCGTTAAGGTTCCACGCATCACAATTAAAGTGGTCCGGCTATCATAGGCTATGGCCCACCAGACCATTACACCAGTTGTGCGGGCAGTGTGACGTAGAACAGTGTGGGGGAAATTGTACCACTCACCACGGTGCCTCCACACCCGTACACGGTTATCATCTGTCCCCAAAACAAACCGGGATTCATCTCTAAACAAAACCTTTTGCCAATCTGTGACATTCCACATTGATCTGGCTTGGCACCACTGTAGACGCAGTTGCCGATGTTCCGGTGTTAAGGGAGGGCACGGAAAGGGCGCTTGGATTTAAGATTTGCTTCTGCAAGGTGTCTGGAAATTGTTTGTGGAACAATTGCTACGACTACGTCTGCTCGTATCGTTGAACGAGTCACTGTAAGGTCCACAAGTGCTTGCCACACGATCCTTCGATCCTCTCTCCTCGTGGTCTTCCTGGTCGCTCCAGACCCGGTTTTCCGCGCGTGGGTACCTTCTCGTATCCACTGCTCCCAACAATTTCTAATGGCACACTCCGAACGATCCACCTGGCCAGCAACACGGCACTTTGACCAGCCTGCAGTTTTCATCCCGATGATCATTCCTCACTCAAACTCGCTTAACTGTGAGAAATGTCTTCTAGCACGTTTACCTGGCATGTTTCGCTTACCAAAGTCTTCCTACAATCGGCGTGTAATCGTCACGTTTATGAATCTTCGAATTTGCGCTGGTTATATAGCACCCTCTTCCTGATTGTAGCGCCATCTCGGCGTGTATGAGCATGCGTATTGGCACAAAACTTGGATCATTTGCATATCACATTACGCTGTACTTATTTGCAAAGTTTCGCGATTGTACTTAGCTTCCTTCTTGGGTCGCTATTTTCAATGTTCCTGAGTGTACATTATTAAGCCATTATACACCGAATTGACTTCATCCAACAAAGCATCAAACTTTCGTTTATTTAAAGCCTGCGACGATATGAGGTTGACTATTTTTGTGACTAAAGTTATTACATTATCAAGAGATGTTAAACCACTCTTTGCACATAAGGCTTGTTGGTAAATAATGCAATGGAATTCAAGAATCGAATGTCCTACGTCTGTTTTAAATAAAGAAATCAAACCTTTTTTTTTTGCCTACCATATTTGGAGTACCATCAGTGGTTACTGAAACAATTTTTTTCAAATCAATTTCTTTCTCAGCAAGCGAATTTCTTACTGCCGTACAAATATCTGTGCCCTCTGTAGTTGTTAACAACGATGTTATCGCAATTAATTCTTCCTTAATGATGTTTCCTACACAATATCGAGCAAAGACAGCTAAACGTGCCGATTTAGTAATGTCAATACTTTCGTCAAAACATAGCGATATAAAAGGAGCGGAGTTAATGTCATTTTTTTGTTGATCTGTAATATTTTTTGCCAATTTCAAGATTCTATCTTTCATTGTGTTTCTAGATAGAGGAACATCTTTGATGCGCTGAATTATCTTAGCTTTATTATCAAAATCATCAGAAAGTGAGGGCGCACATGCCAACCAAGCTTCCTTCAAAAACTCTCCCTCCCTCTTGAAAAGGTTTACCATGCCGAGCAATGGCATTTGCAGCCGAATAACTTGTCACACTTGTGTGACAATTTTTGCTTATTTATTTAAACATAGACGTCGACTGTTTATTTCTGTCTTTTATTGCACTTGCAATTAATTCTTTTTGCTCTGGTTCGCTTTTTTCACAAAAGGATTAGTGATTTGTTTTAAAATGCCGTTTTACAGACGATTTTCTGCATACTACTGTTCCAGAACATAAAACACACACCGCTTTGTCGCCTTTATTGATCATACCATATTTCTTAGCCCACCAAGTTTGAAATTCTCTGCTACACTTACTATCTTGCACTTTTTGTTTTTTTGTTGAACTAGCCATGTTAAATAGCAGTTAAAAATTGTAAATTTAACACAAAACTTTAAATGTACAGTTGTGTCGATGAAATTGACTATTCTATGTGCTCTCGCTTGATTCCTCCCCCGCCAAAAAGTAACCTTTTTACTGACTGCGCACGACTGCGGGCTCATGGGCAGATTTATTCGTTTTTAGGAAATTGAGTGCTTGTACGAGATTTCTGTAGTGTCTGCTCTTTTGCTTTTGTCTCAGTCATTAAAATTTTTAAAAATAAAGCAGTGAGAGTTATTTTACCAATCAGACTTACAAGACAAGAATTAGATCACATTAATAAATTAGATGTATACAAGCTGAACTATTAATGTAAACGATAGAATATTTTTTTAAACAACTTGAATATATTTAGAAATAGTTACATACACACACTATGCGTAGATAAACTTTGCATCATTAGCAATTTATAATATACGAAGTATTTACGCAAGACATAACAAACGAGTCTGCTCCCCGACTTGTCGGCGTCGTGACGGATCACTCGCGTTTGTTCATACTTCATAGTAAACTTAATTATTTTAAGCTAAAATACAAATCTTTTTTGATCGATGGCATGCCCAAAATATTCTATCGCGTGCCATCATTGGCACGCGTGCCAATGGTTCGCCATCCCGCCACACGTAATTTTGACACCCAGTTTCCTCGCCAGAGGGAGGCACCTGAGCTCTTGACGATGCGAACCTGTACAAGGATTTAATTTTGCCGAGAGCACCATATCCAGACACTCTAGGGATCTTTTACATGCCGTATAATCATACGACATGGCCGCTGTCGATTTTCTGCATCATGAAAATCCCGCAACCTTGGGTGCAGAAAGCCAGCGACAAACCAACCACGCCACCCAGCCGGCAAGCTCTAGAACTAAAACCAATATTAAAATTCCGAACAATGTCATTCAAATGCCTGAAGATGTCTCTACATGATATTGAAAAGGAAGATCAATATAATCATGACTGTTTTCAAAACATTATCAAAAAAGTATAAATTTGGGGAAATTGAAAATAATCTGGGAAGAGAGAAAACGAATCCTCAGATCGACGACCAAAAGAAATTACATTCTTAAAATAAAGGTGGGCTGGTACTTTTGCTAAAATAACGTCGTTTCCAAAGCAAATAAAGGAGGGGCGGGGATTGAATCTACTGAAAATCATTTTTCAGTCTCAGATATTTGGAATAGTGCTCAGTTATGGATAACAAATTTAATGTTTTGGGAAATGATATATGCAAGGTGGAAATCTAACTCTGAACTACCTCCCTTAATCACCAACTAATCTTATTGTCATGTATTGTTCTTGTATAAGAAGGAGAAAAATAAATGTTTTGACAGAATTATGGATAATGAAAAAGCACTTGAATATACTAAAAAATATTTCAAAACAAAGTGCCTAGTAATTAAGGGTAGGGCCACACTTTATGTTTCAATTATATAAAGTTCTAAAACATACAGCTAAAATTGTTGCATTTAATGCGTGTACAATTTTGTAATACATCACCGTACATCCTCACCTAAATGCAATCAAAGTTTGTGATCTCAATTGGAAAAATCTATTCAGAGCAAAAAAAATTTTTAAAAGAAGTATCATAAAAATACCTAAAAATATCCAAAAAAAAAATGACACCAACACTTCTCTATTCAATACAACACCGTTAGATAGCTGTTTCAAATGCAAGATGGTGTGCAATATATACACTGGTGTGCAAAAATTAAGGACGAGACGGTTTTTTCAATATAACTTTGTACAAAAGCTTTCCAAATCAACACATTTAATACCGTAAGCGTAAGGACATGTGTAATGTAAGCAACACTTACTAAAAGAGAAATCAGAGGGATAAGAATAAGCTTGATTGAAAAAGTAGCATGGAGCGCAATGCGACTGAAGGCCGAAACATCCCTGTGATGGGTGTCCAGCAAGAAACATCCGGTCTTTAGTAGGGGATATGATCTCCCCTGACTGCTAGGCAGGTTTCACAGCGTCTGCCCATGCTGAGAATGAGGGTGTCAATGAGTTGTTGAGGCATTGCTGCCCATTCGTCTTGCAGCGCCAATCGAAGCTCCCGAATCGTTACTGGTGGTAAGGTACGAGCTGCCAAGCGTCTGCCTAGAAAATCCCATACATGCTCGATGGGATTGAGATCCGGAGATCGTGCCGGCCAATCCATACGTTCAATATCCTCACTCTCTAAGAGCTGTTCGGCAGCTACTGCGCGATGATATGGTGCATTGTTGTCCATGAAAAGGAACTGCAGACCCATAGCGCCTCTAAAAAGACGCACATATGGAATATGTGTCGTTACAATAACGGGTCCCGTTGACTGAACCTGCGTCGAAGATGTGAAGGTCTGTACGACTACCAAGCATGATGCCTCCCCAAACGAGAACACCGCGACCTCCATACCTGTCCCTTTCAATGATGTTCGAGGGATGATTGCGGCTTCCCCGCTCTCTCCAGATGAGTATGCGATGAGAATCGCTACTCAAACTGAATCTGCTCTCATCTGTAAAGAGTACTCGTCCCCATTCATTGTCCCTCCAATTCCGGTTTTCCAGGCACCACAGAGAACGCCTTCTCCGATGGGCAGGCGTTAAAGGTACACACCGTACAGGGCGTCGTGCAAACAGACCACCACCGTGCAGTCTTCTGGCCACGGTAAAACGCGATATATCGGTCGTCCAGTCGCCTGTGTCGTATGTCTAGCGATTTCTCCCGCCTGTTTCTTCTGGCCTGTAAGACAATGTACCGGTCATCTGCGGGTGTGGTTCCTCGTGGACGACCACTACTGAACCCCCGGATAGCTGTTCCTGTAGTTTGAAATTGTCTCCAAAGTCGTGAAACGATGCTGTGAGCAATTCCGAACTCTGCAGCCACACTGCGGCCTTCCTCCAACTTCCCAATGATTCGACCTCGGGTAAAAGCATCCAGATGTCGTCTAACAGACTGATTATTCGCCATTTCTCGCTGAGGCAGCAACTCGGTGTGATTTTAACTGCTATACGGCGTGCAATCTCTTTGCCAGAAATACTGATCTTACACCGACAACATGCTTTATACTACTCAGACACTCCCCCATTACGTCTACCTGCATATCTGCGTATGTGCTACCGTACATCACCTTACTTAATCTCCTGATTGGTCTTTCTGTCCACTCTGCCTCTTCGTTCAGCTGATATGCTAATTTTTCGACTTCGTCCTTAAGTTTTGGTTCTAATTTCACTAGTTAAAAAGTTTCCACAGTTTCAGTTCTCATTAGCTGCGCCTGCGCGCGAAGACTGCGTTGTTATCTTGAGAACTATTGGATCCTACATCCGGCTATCCTGACTGTACGCTGTCCGCAGCGGTACTCGGCCAGCCCTGTACGCTGTCCACAGCGGTTTTTCCTTTTTCATCGAGACCAGAGGAGAATCTGAAGCATACAAAAAGACGGAACAGACAAGGACTATACGACAAATACATAGAGATTTAACATATCATAATTTTTCTGAACTAGACAGTTTCTCCATCATGTGAAGGCACCTCGTCGACATCCGGAAGGTTCCACAGGAAAACATTGTGTTTCACAGGCATAAGAACGTCTTTTTTAACAAGTTGATCTTTGGTTGAACGCATCGATATTTTCTTCTGTAGAGTTCTGGACGTCTGTTCAAAACGATTTCTCTTTTTCCTCCGTTTCCACTGCCAGGGCTGGAAGATTTTCCGGAGCAACGCAAACCGACGATGTTTACTCTCCATAGGTGAAGCGGCGTTGAAGTTCATGGAACTCGTTTTCATGGCACCATTTACTTTCTTACACAATACTATATCAGAACATTTTTCTCTTATAATACTCAAATTTAACTTAGTACTCTTAATTTTATTACATTTATAATCCTTAATTAGAGAACTCAAATCATTTCTAGTATTAAAGTTTTTAACATGGGCAAATCATAACTAGAGTTTTCTATCTCATTTGAAACAGAAACATTTGAATTAAAATGAACACCCAAAGAGGATCCACTTTCACTCAATAAAACATCGCTCTTTGCGTGGCCTAGTTTCTTTATTTCAGCATATACACTGGGATGTATAATAAATTCTTCGGTCAAGGTCGGTGATATTGCCGTTCGAACACTTAGACCGGGAGAGTGTTGATTAAGAGAAATATTTATGGGTTTAACTTCTACCATTCGCTGTTCGCCAAAACATGAACTTAATGTTATTATTTCTTCGGAAGGTGTTTGCACTCTAATTAGTGAGGAATTTAAAATTGGGATCTGGCAACCTGAACCGATCAAGGCTGTTACGGGCTGATTTTCTACAAAAAATGTGTACATATTGAAGATTTGCGAACACATCGCTATTTTGTTTTTCGCTCTCGACTTTCAAAGTATTCACGTTTATTCTATTATGGATGTGGTCGTTAGATTCTTTAGGTTTAAAACGCTTCTCACAGTCTCTTGCGTAATGAGATGAATCACCGCATATATAGCAATTTTTATTTTCTCTCTCAAGATATTGGGGATAGTTCTCTTTAATCTTTGGTTTAAAGTTTTGTGATCTATTTTTAAAGGGGTCTTGGGTATATCCATAAGTAATAGGAATTTCTTTATGTGATCCATTTCTAGATGAAATATAAATATCGCACTCTTTAGCTAAATCAATAGGCCTGAACCAATCTTCTGCTTCTCGAATGCCAATATGAGTTGCGGTTTCCTTATTTAAAGTTTCAAATAATTTATCAGAAATTATAAGATCACATAGAGATTCAAAGGAATTAACTTTTCTTAACGAACAATAATATTGGAAGTTTGCCGTCAATCTTGCAGCAAATTGGATGTATGTCTCGCCTGATGATTTTACAGCATTTTTAAATGAGTTTAAACACTCGCGAGGGGTTAATTGGAATTCTCTGAGTACTATAGATTTTAGTTTTTCATAGTCATTTAATTCCTCTTCTTTAATATACAGTAAGACGTTATGAGCTCTTTCGCCCAGAAGATTTATTAAAATTTCAGATTTATATTCGTCATTTATTTTCTTGGTTAAAAATGCGCGTTCTAATGATTGGAAGAACAGATTAAAATTTTCAGATCTGGTGGGAACAGGAAGAGATAAAGTTTTAATACTTTTTATCATATTTTCTATGTTAGTTTCGAACTGTTTATCTTCGACTTTAGCTGCAGGATTTAAACTTAATGCTTTATTTTTAGCCGTTTGAAGTTCGATTTCTTTTTCTAATTGCGCTAGCTGTAGTTTCGTGAGCTCAATTTTCTGTTTTTCTAAAGTTACCTCTCTTTCGTTTCGCGATACTCTCTCATCTATACAGTTTTGAATTAAAGTTTTAAAGAAATCTGGATCACTTTCAAATGTACTACTGTTCTCAATTTTAGTCTTTAGTTTAGCTATGGTGTTCGTACTCTCCACAGTACCGTCTAGATCCTCAACAACTCTTATGAAATCCTCTTTAAGAGCGTTTTTTATACATTTTAGAAAAATATGGAAAGATCCTACCTTTTTTCTAGCTCCCTTGTTGCTCGCACGTACGATGTATCCAATAATTGAAGAAAAACGTTGTGTGATTCCACTGATTTCACCTCTTCGCAGGTAATATAGTTGAAATTGTTCGAATTGACACCTCTTCGCAGGTGTTTATGTGAGTGGTTCCAACCTCTACACAGGCGGATTATTCACATTGAGTTAGTTCCAACCTCTACACAGGCGGAATATTTGTCGATGGTTCCAACCTCTACACAGGCGGAATATTTGTCGATGGTTCCAACCTCTACACAGGCGGAACGAAGTTTAAAAATCGAACCTCTACACAGGTTGAACGAAGTTTCCAAAAATGGCGGCGCGTCTCCTCCACGGACGGCTTTTGTTCACGTTTCAAACTTTGATCAAAATCGAAATTTTTTCAATCCCGGCCTCTATACAAGCGGAGTATTCATGCTGAGTTCAAACCTCTACACAGGTTGAACGAAGTTTCGAAAAAAATGGCGGAGCGTCTCCTTCACGGACGCTTTTGTTCATTGTCCAGACTTTGGTTCAAAATCGAAATTTTATCGATCCCGGCCGAGCCCCCATAATTTGTGGGAGACAACAAGGGGTCCAAGACGTTTGTCTTTCTTCTATTTTATTTTAAAACTTAACAAAAACTAATTAAAAGGTAGCTATTTTAACAGATAAGTTTGACGATGATATGCAGAAGGTAACGCCTGCTCGCGCACCTCTCTCGTTCTCCTCTCTTAAAAGTTTTGGTTCTAATTTCACTAGTTCAAAAGTTTCCACAGTTTCAGTTCTCATTAGCTGCGCCTGCGCGCGAAGACTGCGTTGTTATCTTGAGAACTATTGGATCCTACATCCGGCTATCCTGACTGTACGCTGTCCGCAGCGGTACTTCCCCTTTTTTCCTTTTTCATCGAGACCAGAGGAGAATCTGAAGCATACAAAAAAGACGGAACAGACAAGGACTATACGACAAATACATAGAGATTTAACATATCATAATTTTTCTGAACTAGACAGTTTCTCCATCATGTGAAGGCACCTCGTCGACATCCGGAAGGTTCCACAGGAAAACATTGTGTTTCACAGGCATAAGAACGTCTTTTTTAACAAGTTGATCTTTGGTTGAACGCATCGATATTTTCTTCTGTAGAGTTCTGGACGTCTGTTCAAAACGATTTCTCTTTTTCCTCCGTTTCCACTGCCAGGGCTGGAAGATTTTCCGGAGCAACGCAAACCGACGATGTTTACTCTCCATAGGTGAAGCGGCGTTGAAGTTCATGGAACTCGTTTTCATGGCACCATTTACTTTCTTACACAATACTATATCAGAACATTTTTCTCTTATAATACTCAAATTTAACTTAGTACTCTTAATTTTATTACATTTATAATCCTTAATTAGAGAACTCAAATCATTTCTAGTATTAAAGTTTTTAACATGTGGCAAATCATAACTAGAGTTTTCTATCTCATTTGAAACAGAAACATTTGAATTAAAATGAACACCCAAAGAGGATCCACTTTCACTCAATAAAACATCGCTCTTTGCGTGGCCTAGTTTCTTTATTTCAGCATATACACTGGGATGTATAATAAATTCTTCGGTCAAGGTCGGTGATATTGCCGTTCGAACACTTAGACCGGGAGAGTGTTGATTAAGAGAAATATTTATGGGTTTAACTTCTACCATTCGCTGTTCGCCAAAACATGAACTTAATGTTATTATTTCTTCGGAAGGTGTTTGCACTCTAATTAGTGAGGAATTTAAAATTGGGATCTGGCAACCTGAACCGATCAAGGCTGTTACGGGCTGATTTTCTACAAAAATGTGTACATATTGAAGATTTGCGAACACATCGCTATTTTGTTTTTCGCTCTCGACTTTCAAAGTATTCACGTTTATTCTATTATGGATGTGGTCGTTAGATTCTTTAGGTTTAAAACGCTTCTCACAGTCTCTTGCGTAATGAGATGAATCACCGCATATATAGCAATTTTTATTTTCTCTCTCAAGATATTGGGGATAGTTCTCTTTAATCTTTGGTTTAAAGTTTTGTGATCTATTTTTAAAGGGGTCTTGGGTATATCCATAAGTAATAGGAATTTCTTTATGTGATCCATTTCTAGATGAAATATAAATATCGCACTCTTTAGCTAAATCAATAGGCCTGAACCAATCTTCTGCTTCTCGAATGCCAATATGAGTTGCGGTTTCCTTATTTAAAGTTTCAAATAATTTATCAGAAATTATAAGATCACATAGAGATTCAAAGGAATTAACTTTTCTTAACGAACAATAATATTGGAAGTTTGCCGTCAATCTTGCAGCAAATTGGATGTATGTCTCGCCTGATGATTTTACAGCATTTTTAAATGAGTTTAAACACTCGCGAGGGGTTAATTGGAATTCTCTGAGTACTATAGATTTTAGTTTTTCATAGTCATTTAATTCCTCTTCTTTAATATACAGTAAGACGTTATGAGCTCTTTCGCCCAGAAGATTTATTAAAATTTCAGATTTATATTCGTCATTTATTTTCTTGGTTAAAAATGCGCGTTCTAATGATTGGAAGAACAGATTAAAATTTTCAGATCTGGTGGGAACAGGAAGAGATAAAGTTTTAATACTTTTTATCATATTTTCTATGTTAGTTTCGAACTGTTTATCTTCGACTTTAGCTGCAGGATTTAAACTTAATGCTTTATTTTTAGCCGTTTGAAGTTCGATTTCTTTTTCTAATTGCGCTAGCTGTAGTTTCGTGAGCTCAATTTTCTGTTTTTCTAAAGTTACCTCTCTTTCGTTTCGCGATACTCTCTCATCTATACAGTTTTGAATTAAAGTTTTAAAGAAATCTGGATCACTTTCAAATGTACTACTGTTCTCAATTTTAGTCTTTAGTTTAGCTATGGTGTTCGTACTCTCCACAGTACCGTCTAGATCCTCAACAACTCTTATGAAATCCTCTTTAAGAGCGTTTTTATACATTTTAGAAAAATATGGAAAGATCCTACCTTTTTTTCTAGCTCCCTTGTTGCTCGCACGTACGATGTATCCAATAATTGAAGAAAAACGTTGTGTGATTCCACTGATTTCACCTCTTCGCAGGTAATATAGTTGAAATTGTTCGAATTGACACCTCTTCGCAGGTGTTTATGTGAGTGGTTCCAACCTCTACACAGGCGGATTATTCACACTGAGTTAGTTCCAACCTCTACACAGGCGGAATATTTGTCGATGGTTCCAACCTCTACACAGGCGGAATATTTGTCGATGGTTCCAACCTCTACACAGGCGGAACGAAGTTTAAAAATCGAACCTCTACACAGGTTGAACGAAGTTTCCAAAAATGGCGGCGCGTCTCCTCCACGGACGGCTTTTGTTCACGTTTCAAACTTTGATCAAAATCGAATTTTTTTTCAATCCCGGCCTCTATACAAGCGGAGTATTCATGCTGAGTTCAAACCTCTACACAGGTTGAACGAAGTTTCCAAAAAATGGCGGAGCGTCTCCTTCACGGACGCTTTTGTTCATTGTCCAGACTTTGGTTCAAAATCGAAATTTTATCGATCCCGGCCGAGCCCCCATAATTTGTGGGAGACAACAAGGGGTCCAAGACGTTTGTCTTTCTTCTATTTTATTTTAAAACTTAACAAAAACTAATTAAAAAGGTAGCTATTTTAACAGATAAGTTTGACGATGATATGCAGAAGGTAACGCCTGCTCGCGCACCTCTCTCGTTCTCCTCTCTTAAAAGTTTTGGTTCTAATTTCACTAGTTCAAAAGTTTCCACAGTTTCAGTTCTCATTAGCTGCGCCTGCGCGCGAAGACTGCGTTGTTATCTTGAGAACTATTGGATCCTACATCCGGCTATCCTGACTGTACGCTGTCCGCAGCGGTACTTCCCTTTTTTCCTTTTTCATCGAGACCAGAGGAGAATCTGAAACATACAAAAAAGACGGAACAGACAAGGACTATACGACAAATACATAGAGATTTAACATATCATAATTTTTCTGAACTAGACAGTTTCTCCATCATGTGAAGGCACCTCGTCGACATCCGGAAGGTTCCACAGGAAAACATTGTGTTTCACAGGCATAAGAACGTCTTTTTTAACAAGTTGATCTTTGGTTGAACGCATCGATATTTTCTTCTGTAGAGTTCTGGACGTCTGTTCAAAACGATATCTCTTTTTCCTCCGTTTCCACTGCCAGGGCTGGAAGATTTTCCGGAGCAACGCAAACCGACGATGTTTACTCTCCATAGGTGAAGCGGCGTTGAAGTTCATGGAACTCGTTTTCATGGCACCATTTACTTTCTTACACAATACTATATCAGAACATTTTTCTCTTATAATACTCAAATTTAACTTAGTACTCTTAATTTTATTACATTTATAATCCTTAATTAGAGAACTCAAATCATTTCTAGTATTAAAGTTTTTAACATGGGCAAATCATAACTAGAGTTTTCTATCTCATTTGAAACAGAAACATTTGAATTAAAATGAACACCCAAAGAGGATCCACTTTCACTCAATAAAACATCGCTCTTTGCGTGGCCTAGTTTCTTTATTTCAGCATATACACTGGGATGTATAATAAATTCTTCGGTCAAGGTCGGTGATATTGCCGTTCGAACACTTAGACCGGGAGAGTGTTGATTAAGAGAAATATTTATGGGTTTAACTTCTACCATTCGCTGTTCGCCAAAACATGAACTTAATGTTATTATTTCTTCGGAAGGTGTTTGCACTCTAATTAGTGAGGAATTTAAAATTGGGATCTGGCAACCTGAACCGATCAAGGCTGTTACGGGCTGATTTTCTACAAAAATGTGTACATATTGAAGATTTGCGAACACATCGCTATTTTGTTTTTCGCTCTCGACTTTCAAAGTATTCACGTTTATTCTATTATGGATGTGGTCGTTAGATTCTTTAGGTTTAAAACGCTTCTCACAGCTCTCTTGCGTAATGAGATGAATCACCGCATATATAGCAATTTTTATTTTCTCTCTCAAGATTTTGGGGATAGTTCTCTTTAATCTTTGGTTTAAAGTTTTGTGATCTATTTTTAAAGGGGTCTTGGGTATATCCATAAGTAATAGGAATTTCTTTATGTGATCCATTTCTAGATGAAATATAAATATCGCACTCTTTAGCTAAATCAATAGGCCTGAACCAATCTTCTGCTTCTCGAATGCCAATATGAGTTGCAGTTTCCTTATTTAAAGTTTCAAATAATTTATCAGAAATTATAAGATTACATAGAGATTCAAAGGAATTAACGTTTCTTAACGAACAATAATATTGGAAGTTTGCCGTCAATCTTGCAGCAAATTGGATGTATGTCTCGCCTGATGATTTTACAGCATTTTTAAATGAGTTTAAACACTCGCGAGGGGTTAATTGGAATTCTCTGAGTACTATAGATTTTAGTTTTTCATAGTCATTTAATTCTTCTTCTTTAATATACAGTAAGACGTTATGAGCTCTTTCGCCCAGAAGATTTATTAAAATTTCAGATTTATATTCGTCATTTATTTTCTTGGTTAAAAATGCGCGTTCTAATGATTGGAAGAACAGATTAAAGTTTTCAGATCTGGTGGGAACAGGAAGCGATAAAGTTCTAATACTTTTTATCATATTTTCTATGTTAGTTTCGAACTGTTTATCTTCGACTTTAGCTGCAGGAGAGAGAGAGAGAGAGAGAGAGAGAGAGATTTAAACTTAACGCTTCATTTTTAGCCGTTTGAAGTTCGACTTCTTTTTCTAATTTTGCTAACTGAAGTTTCGCGAGCTCAATTTTCTGTTTTTCTAAAGTTACCTCTCTTTCGTTTCGCGATACTCTCTCATCTATACAGTTTTGAATTAAAGTTTTAACGAAATCTGGATCACTTTCAAATGTACCACTGTTCTCAATTTTAGTCTTTAGTTTAGCTATGGTGTCCGTACTCTCCACAGAACTGTCTAGATCCTCAACAACTCTTATGAGATCCTCTTTAAGAGCGTTTTTATACATTTTAGAAAAATATGGAAAGATCCTACCTTTTTTTTCTAGCTCCCTTGTTGCTCGCACGTACGATGTATCCAATAATTGAAGAAAAACGTTGATTCCACTGATTTCACCTCTTCGCAGGTTATAGATGAACTATAGTTCTTGAACAGATAAATTGTTCGAATTGACACCTCTTCGCAGGTTTTTATGTGATATTTCCAACCTCTACACAGGCGGAATTTTCAGGGTTCGATGAAAAGTCAATTGAAGAAAAACGTTGATTAAAAGTTCCAGCCTCTACACAGGCGGAATTTTCGACGATAGTTCCAACCTCTACACAGGCGGAATATTTAGGGTTCGATGAAAAACGTTGATTAAAAGTTCCAGCCTCTACACAGGCGGATTATTCAACGAAGTTTCTACAAGGCGGAAAAGTTTTAAAAATTCAACCTCTACACAGGTTGAACGAAGTTTCCAAAAATGGCGGCGCGTCTCCTCCACGGACGGCTTTTTTTTTTCACTGTCCAAACTTTGATCAAAATCGAAATTTTTTCGATCCCGGCCTCTACACAGGCGGAGTATTCATGCTGAGTTCAAACCTCTACACAGGTTGAACGAAGTTTCGAAAAAATGGCGGAGCGTCTCCTTCACGGACGCTTTTGTTCATTGTCCAGACTTTGGTTCAAATCGAAATTTTATCGATCGCGGCCGAACCCCCATAATTTGTGGGAGACAACAAGGGGTCCAAGACTTTTGTCTTTTTCACATTTATTTTAAAACTTAATAAAAATTAATTAAAAAGGTAACAGATGGGTTTTCATGAATTCTCGACGGGGACGCCTGCTCGCGAACCTCCGTCTTTTCTCTCTTCTCTAATGTCCAAGAGTTTTAGTTTGGATTTGCTGCGCCTGCGCGCGAAGACTGCTTGGCTTTGGCTGCCACATATATATGTATATATATATAAATATATAACATCAATTCATATTTTCTTAATTATACCAGATGTGTACTCAATTTCGTGACTTAGTAGTCAGTAACTTCACCGAAAAAAATTATGGTAGTAAAAACATCATCATTAACCTCATTTTTGTTTTAGCTACAGCATTTCTTCATGTGATTTTATAAAGGTTAAATATAACGATGTTTTAAGAATATTGAATGGTCTTTAAGAAATAGGGTACATAATGTACACTCAATTTTGAGAGAAACTGTATATAAAAGACAAATTTAAGAAAATTAACTAGAAAATATATTTCCTCTCAGATCAGTTGATAGAAGCATGAGACAAAACTGAACATTTTTATGTGGCAGAGAAGCTACTTTTATAACTGGGCTTAAGTCCAAATATAGTGATATAAAGTTAAGGAGATGCTCAGTTAAATACTTAAAATTTCCATCATATAATTTTTATTCATAACAATAATATGTAAAATAAATATTAAAGTTCAAAACGTCCAGATACTTGTGTGAGCTAATTTCTTGAGGAACGATTTTATACTTTTAGGTTTCTATATGTTATCATAAACTATTTATATCAGTCCAGTACATGCATTATATAAAGATGAGCTATATATATCAACCTCGATCTTTCAAAGTTTGATTAGAATCCCACAAAAAATGAGATATTTTAGAATTTATATTTTTCATCTTTAGAAGAATTTCACCTCTTATTCATTGAATGCAACCTCTTCAATTTTTTTTATCTAACATAAAAGTAAAGCTAAGAAACAATCTCTTTATGTAAGAAATACGTTGCTAAAAGGTTGTTTTCAAAACCAAAAGAATACTTTACTCAAATCATTCCAAGTTTTAAAAATGGCTAAGGGTAAAATAATGGGTGAATTTTTCAAGAAATTTTTTAAAATAATGCATGGTTATTTTAAATATCATAAAAAAAACAAAGAAGGCCCAGTGTGGTAGAGAGTCGCGCTTCCACACCACAGGTCCGGATTCTATTCCCGGGCTGGGCAAGGTCAAGTCAGCCTTTTATCCCTACTGCAGTGGGTCGATAAATGAGTACCAAGCTTGCTTGGGGACTTAAAAACACTGAGAGTCTCTCATCAGACTGACCACCTGATCGAAGCAACTGCTCATGCACTTCAGGGCCCAATGGTCACGTATACTGGGATTGGCACAGTAGACCTTGGCCCTCGTGGGCTGTTGCCCCAATGAGTTATGACAATTTTTAAAATTAGCCATTTTTATTTTATAAAACAAAAAAATGCATAAATATTTGAAAAAATAACAGGGAAAATTTTACAATAAAGATATTTTAATAAAAAAAATTCTCAGAGGAATCTATCTTCTTTTGTATAGACTGGATTCATAAGAATTTAGTACTCTAAGGTAAGACATAAGAAATAGTTTTAATCTTTTTAGTGCGTTATTTTTTAACACTCCAGTGATATTTCCATATCACGGGTGCAAGAAAATGAGGGGGGATTTTACCCTGCGATTTTCACAGGAGCAAAAAGGAAGGGGTTAAAGGAATAGGGCAGGTCACAATGCTAGTTAAAACTGGCATTTTGAAACACCAGCCCAATTTTACTTCAAGATTTTTAATGAACTAAAATAAATCACTAGAAAATATTTCTTTAATTTTTTTTAATACTTTGTCCAATAAACACACAAGTTTCAATCTTTTGACATTAATGCATATAAAAGACAAAATTTTTCTTAAAAAAGCTTTATTTATGTGGAAAAAAAACATGTTGAAATGAAGTAGCTTTAATTAACAAAAGTAATTTTATCAGAAATCATTTTACACTTTAAATATACATTTAAAATAGTTACAATTCTTCAACTACATTAGTTACACACAAAAGCATGCTCCATTAAATCTAAATATTTTGATATTATTTCTTATTCAAGCTTAGCAATCTATATTTTTATGTAACTGGGTAATACACATACAATTATAAATATGTTAATTCAAATATATTTTTCATACATATAAAAATGATTGAAAGAAAAAACTATTTTAATTACATTAACATGTTAGTTATATCAGATAAGGATGCAAGATGATGTTTTTGAATAACATTAAAATTGACAGAAAGATAAAATGTTAATTGAACTAATCAATTTTTTTGCATAATTGTTTCAATGATTTACAGAAAAGAGACAAAGTGACAGCTTTAGATCAGAGGGGCATCAAAGAATGGAATAAAAAATTGATTTTTGATATTTAAATCGTTTGAATCATTTTTTGTACTCTGGTAGCTTCTTCATACAGTTAAAGTTCTGGAATGAGAGTTCACATTTGATGATGACCTCTGGGATAAGTATCTCATATTAATCAAGATCATGTTATAATTCAGTGATTTGGGCTAAATTATAGAATTACTACCAAACATTAAAAAAAAAAATCACAGAACACCACTCAATACCACTACATTAAAAACTATGCTAACTACAAATAGTGGATGGATGAACATTTTTACAATAAGCTGTAATTTTTTACAAAACAAAATGAATGAGTTTTGTACATAATATAAATGCTAAGTAACATAGCTCTACAATAAATTGCTATTAGTTTATTTGGAAACAATTTGTTATAAATATATCATTGATTGTAAAAAATAGTTTTCTTTACAGCAGAAAAATATTTTACATAACAAAAGATTAAAAATCAGTACAACTGAAGAATAACCTGGAAGCATCTTAATTTCCTAAAATCCTAATGAGTATATAGCCTCCTAAAATATATAAAAATGAATTCTTGCTACTTTGAATTATCTACATGTTTATTTACATATACTTTCATTTTATTTTTGCAAATACCCACAGTATGGCTGGCTAGCAATAAACTGCATGTAAATTATAACAAACAGTAAATTACACCTTGTTTATACAAATGTTTACATCAATTTTTTTAATACATATATTAAACAACTAAACACACGTAATTAAATAAAATACTATGAATATTAAAAATAAATCCAAAATATGGACAACAAAATATTTATATCACTATAAATAAACCCTAAAAAAATATCCAGCATTGCATATATGTATTAAAGTTGTGTAGAATTTATTAAAGGAATTTTATTTTATAAATTGCAGCTATAAATAACACAAATTTAAAAAAAAAGCAAAAATATTTTAAAGAGGGAAGAATTTGATAAACATATATTTTTATATCAACATAAATTTTTTTAAATTCAAAATTTACAGGTATGGTAATGAGTTAGTATTTTTAAAGAATGTGGGCAAATTATATTTCATTTTTAAAAATGTTAATTACATAAATTAGATATACTTAAATTATTTAATAAAATCATCATTTTCAATAAGCAAGACAACATATTTGAATGTATTAAAATGTTTTCAACTGAAGAGTCAAATATGCATATATACTTGATTCATCAAAAATAAATTTGGCAGGAAAGTACTTTTGAGTAACAGTTTCATCACAATATCCGAGCTTACAAATAATTAATGTAATAACACAAATAATCTTCATTACTGGGGGGGAAGGATTACGAGACAGAATTGTACACACTTAATGTTTATTATCATCACATCAAAAATATGTTATCCGAAGAAAATAATCAAATTACATGATGAAATTGCAATACAATAAAATAATTTTTATTCTGCTGACAATAAAAATACTTTTAAAATACACTCAACTGCTAATTTAGTAGCTTTCTACAACACTTGTATATTTCTTGCATAAGACATATAGCATTTCTTACATAATTAACTGACATGTAAAAATATCACAAAACATTAAGTGTCAATACACAGTCAGTTGTAGACGGCAGCTTATAATTGAAGAGGAGCTTCAAGCATCTAATGCAGTTTACATTGACAAAAGTTCCCAAATTTAATGATTTAGAAAAAAAATTAAATATATTGAGATTAAGTTCCCAGTTAAAAATAAACTCATTTCACTACACACATTTCAATTAATATTTCATCTTATATATCAGCTTTGAGCTGATTGTCCGATAAAACAACTTTTTCTCCAGGCTTGAAAGCTGGCATTCCCAAGTATGGACAACTTGCACATCGAAATGCATCACCCAGGTAACACTAGAGAGAGAGAGAAAAAATTTATCTCAAATTCATGTGAAGGAGGTAAGAAGCCTATGTAGTTAATGCTAGATAATCATAAGCTGATAAATAAAAACCAAGGAATATAAAAATACAAAGACATATATAAGCAATACCATATTTGACTATACTGACACACTTTTTTTGGAAGAGGAATGGGAATCAATGATTCATTTGATTTGGTTTATGAAGATACATTAATCTGAAAACATTTGTTCCCTGAAACAATCTTACTGGGAAAAAATTGTGAATAAAGATAATAAACTGAAAAAAACATTTTGTGCTACTGAATTTAATATTTATTTATAGAAAACTGTTAAGTTCTATAGTTAACTGTTAAACTATAGAACAAGGATTTTTAAAATATCAAATTTATTTGCAAATATATAGAAAATTGATTCATTGATTAGCAATGTTTACTTCAAACTTACATAAATCTCTATTTCCTAAATAAAATCATAATTTAAAAATCATTGCTGACACAGTCTAAAACAATATCAAAAAATATATTACCCCACTTTTATAAAATTTCAAAAATTTTTTTAAGTCTTAAAACTTGAATTTTCAACAAAAAAAAATACAATTTAAAAAATAATTTATTTATAATTAATACTCATATTTATTAAATATATATACTGTGCATCATTTTAAATACTCATAAATAATTTTTACATTAATAACTGGAAATTGCTAATTACACCAAGAGTTTTAATAGAAATATAATGCAATTTGTATATTTTGAGTTACTTAAATAAAAAAGTATAGAGTATATTTGTAAGTAGATGAATGTGTGTGTGAACACACATATAAATATTCTCACATTTCCACAAGATGAAGTAGGAGCAGATCTATTCTTTTCTATTTTTTCTGACTCTTCCTTTTCTAGTTCTTCAGCGAGTCCACAAGAACAGTTCTTACAAGCCTTCCTTTGTTTTGTAGTAGCACAAACTAAAAAGCAACAACTTTATTACTTTTACAAAATGTATAATTATAAGAGAATAAATTCTATTTACACAGAATGCATAAATATTGAAGGGAGAAAATATTCCCCCTCAATTACTTCTGAATAAATATTCCCTCTACTTCTTCAGTTAAAGAGGTTCTTTAAATCAAGAGCGTTCTTGCAAAAAATTGTTCAAGCTATTGATGTGATTTAAAAATAAATTTTAAAATTAAGCAGTTCACTTTAAAAGTAAAAGGATCAAATTATTATTCATTAACAAAAACATTAAAAAAATCAAGCAAACATTCAGCAAACATTAAAAAAACTAACTCAATAATATCAAAATATATTTCAAATATAAAAGGCTACAGATTAAACAGGATATTTGGTAAAATTAAAGATTCAACCTATGAATGGCTTATTTAGCATATGAATAAAAAATAAAATTGATGCAAATACCTATAGATATTTTTTCATGATTGCAATGCAATAGCATAATCTTACATTAAAAAAAAAATGAAGTTGGCTGCATACAGAGACAGTAAAATTTAAAAACAGGCTTTTAAATAATCTTAAATCTAAAATATATGCATTTAAATTTTTGTATCTTAAAAAGATTAATAGATTTTATTAAAAAAAATTAATCAACAGTTTTAAAATATCAGCATTTTAAAAATACCTTTTAAAGTACTAGGATCAGGTTTCTTGAGATCATCTTCATCCAACAAGTCATCTTCATTTATTAGTTCAACATTTTCATCAAGTGCATCATCCGCAGATAGCATCCAAATTTTAGCAGCATTTGGATCTGGTTTAGATGCTGATGCTTCATGGGAATAAAAATAAATTAAAAATTATCACTAAAACAAATTTAATTAGGAATACTTTTTAGTAAAAAGAGTACACTAGTTTTTAAGAGAAATTTGAAATGCATTAATCATAATTTTTTAAAAATGGAAGCAAGCATATTGTTTGGTATTAATTTCAAAATTCGTATCAAAATTACAAGTCAAATCATAATGTATAACATGACCTCTTTAAAAATTACTTTTACTGCAAGTTCAATATTAAAGGTTTAAATAAAAAACCTGATTCCTAAATCATGGTAACTAATGTAATAAGTGGTTAAAAAATAAAAATATTTCAGATACCTGTAAAAATTATAAGTTTGATAGTTATTTTTGTCTTCTTATGAATGTTAAATCTATGTAGCCGGATAAGAATGATATCTCACTTTCCAAATTAGTTCATGCAACGGCAATTGATTGTTAATTATAACACACTCTGAACAGATCAATAGCTGAGCCCCAGAATACCACTTTCCAAACTTCTATACCATCACAATGTGAGGATTTCAAGATTCAAGAGATTTAATGTATACTTTATGTATGTGTATGATGGCTCTATAAAAGGAAACAGGACTCAAACCCATCACTTAACAAAAATAATGTTGGTCACATGCTCATGATGACAACGTCGGTTACTGCAATCTCAAACCATGTGTGTGTTAATAGATTTCATATATAACAGGTCTTATTTTCCCTCACAATGACCTGTCTTGTATTAGAGTAAATTCCTACATTAATCACTTACTTACTAATCACCTACATTAAATCATGATCTTATTGATTAAGTTATTGCAGCTCCCAAATTAGACAGTTAATAAATTTTATAAAAACATTTATAGTTTAAGATATATTCGTACTTACTTGCTTGTGAAAGTGGAACAGATGCTCCTATTTCAAAATTTGGTTTACATGCTCTAATTTCTACAAGTGATACATCGTTTTCATTGTAGGTAAAATGACTGTCATAGTCCTCCACATTTGATTTGGTTACTGGTAATGCTACTGGCTATTGAAAAATATGTAAGTATTTAATACTTGTAACTATTTCAAATAAAAATCAATTTTATCCCTGCAATTAAAATGAATTCCCAAAAGACAATTGTTGGAATTTTTATATTCAGAATTAATTACTGTATAGGATTGTTTTATCCTAAAAAGTGAGATCCATTTTTTTATGTCACTTTAACATATTTAAACAACATAAACATGCTCCACATGAGTTCATTTTTGAATAACTTTCCTATTTAGGATAATCCTATGAGATTTTAATTATATAGATGATAACAAATTATAAAATAAAATATTAGTATTAATTCAAAAGAGCCGACAAAAGTACAACATTATATAGACATAACCATAATTAAACCCTTTGATGAGTAAATGTCAAATTGAGATAAGTACTTTTAGTTTCTCCTAAATTTCATTTATCAAACAAAAGATACATTCTTCAAAAACAAACAATTACAAAAAAAATTTGTTCTACTTTTTCTGCAATACTTGTCATCAGAATTTCCCAAAACAAAATTTGATACTTAAAATGTTTAATTCTTTAAAATACATTAACTTTAATATTTTTAAAAGCCATCTCTTTTGGTACAAGTTTAAACTTTTTTCATTAAAATATTTTATTTGCATAAAATAGAAAGATATCATAAAATGCAAAGAGAGAAATAATATAACCACCATAAGAATTTTTCCTTTTAAAATAAGTAACTTTAATACACAATCAGAGAGCACACATAATTTGAATAAATATCAGACTTGAACATATGCAATCATGAAAGCAATGTGGCGAAGCTGAATTCATGTTTGTGTGAGGGACAGCTGAAGGAAGAGACATACCGTATTTATTCGATTCTAAGCTACCATCAATTTTAAGCCACACTCAAACTCTCAAATACATTGTTGTAAAAAAGAAAAATAGTGTAAAAAGAGTTTATTGATCTGATATTTATGAAATTAAAAAAAAATTAAATTAGAGCTAATAGGAAGTGAATAATTAATTTTATCAATATTAAAAATTTTAAACACATACATGAACCTGAAAATACTCTAACCATCAGTATCATGTTCAATTTCCCTTATTCCCTGAATTTTTGCACCTTCAATTCTAAGACGCAACCAATTTTGGTGCTAGTTTGATATGATGGGTTAAGATGCCAAGCGCTGCTTGGCGCAAAGTAATCACACCAAGCAGTGCTTGTTGAGGCTGGAATGGAATTCAAGAAGATGGCCTAGATGTATCAAATTGCCAGGAAGCTAATTTTAAAGAATTGTTTAGAAATACAATGAAATATATTTCAAAAGAAGAATATAGAAAGAGATTGAGAATAATCAAGATCAATCAATAAATAATGAATAACAATACAATATAATTTAATAGTAATTATAAAAAAGAATAATCATCATATTGTAATATTATAAAAATTATACATAAGAATACTCATAACGTAAAATTATAAATAAATAACATGTAATAATATTTATAAATAAATATAATAAAAAGCAATTATAGATAATGGATATTATGATTACACTAGCTGCATGGCCCAGCGTTGCACTGGCTTTCTCTACTTTTATAAATTTTCCCTTCCCTTCACAAAATCATCGCTTCCAATATTTTTTTTCAAAATTACTTTGTTCTTTTTTCCCTCTCTGCTTAGCCCGGCATTGCTCGGGCTTTTACCGAGTGTATAACTCAAAGGTACCTGTTTCGAATTTTTTCGCTTCTTTTCTTTGTCAGACAGGTTTCTGCATGAACATTTTTGAATGCATAACATATTCTCATGGAAATTCCCTTCTCGCTATCAGCCCTTCTTGGTGTGTGTGTGTGATTTCTAAATTAACGTCTTAACAAAATTCTCATGGTAATTTCCCACAATTAATTATTACTGCCTTTTTAAAATTTTGGCTACCGCTGAAGATGTGCTCTTAAGAGGAGCGATGCACCTTGAATCTGCCGAGAGCTTAAATTCCTAGTGTTGGTGTGGTATGGTATTTAGGAAAGATGGGTGCCAGCTCAAGTCTTATCCTCGTCACTTGATCATGGTTCAAAATTTATAAGTCCTTTGCCAATAAACAAGTCCTTGCTTTGTAAAAAAAAAATATTGTATTGTGACGAAATAGATTTTCTCTCTTTCCAATTACAAAATAGCTGGTGAAGTTATTAAATGTGCGAATAAAATTTTGAGTATTTTTTTAACAAATCATAAAAATGAAGCGATGTTGTTGTTTCAAACCCAGGTACAAATGGTAGTAATCAAGCGCTTCGCCGAACATTCCACCAAATCCTCGGCAATAGGAGTGAAAAGACCTTTAAAATAAAAGGAAGAGATATTCAATTTCACCAAATCTGGTGATTTTTATTATTTATAGGCATCTTCTTTTCTAGTGTAACCTTTCATCAAATGTGAAGAGCATAAGGGAAAAGAATCATTCGGCACCAAACAGGTTTCCGCCGTCAAACCCTTGGCTATTGTAAAATTGTGTTAGTTGTTAAAGTTTTAATTTCTTTTGAGGGCTTCATTTCTAAGTTAATGCCTTCAAGCTTTATGTATCGATCGCAAATTACAGTAATTTTTAAACAAAAAAAATGGAAAAAAAAAATACTACATTGTGTGATTAACTCTCACAAAGAGGGTAAAAAACGAAAAACACAAAATTTTTTTAAAAAACTAACTTTTAAGCAATTTGTTGAAAGGTGCAAAGAGAATCCATATTATAAGTTAACAATTACTAAAATGCTTATTTACTATGGATTAAAAGTCAGAATTTAAATAGAATTGTTTGATTGACGTAGAACACAAGATAGAGAAGTATCTATACCAGGGGTGGACAAATAGTAACCAGTAAAAAGTTTTTTTGTGCTTCACCAAGACGAACAGAAAACCGAATAGACACAAAATGTTCTCTATATTTGAGTCAACATATATTTGTAAAAACTTTTTCTGGCATGAAGATCAACAACAGTAAATATCATTGCAAGAACTTGCAAGCTATGATGAGAATTTCAACAAGCACACACACACACAATCTCACTCCTGATTTTAAAGACTCATAGAAAAGTATGAGAGGATATATTTGTTTCATTAAACTGATTCTAAAATTAAATCAGCACAATAAATAAGTTGAATAAAAACTCCACCACTATTTTATTTAACTTATATTTATTAATTTTTATAAGATATACTTTTTTGGAGATGCAAAGTTAGTTAAAGAATGCAATATTTTTAAAAAATGTGGGCCTCTGGTATCTTCAACTTCCATAACGTGGTGGTTGAGCAAAAAAATAAAAAATAACCACCCCTGATCTATACAAATACAACTTCCTAAATACAAAAGTCTCTGACTGATTTAAAATTAAGAGCAAACAATTTCTTACCGAGCCGACATTAACAAAGCCAGATAATTTCAAGGCTGATGCAAGTTTAGAAGCAGTCCGTAAGTTTGGGACTTGATCTAAGAAAAAGATAAATCACAGTACATAAAAAACATGTTTATCAATCATACTATAAAAGTAAGACTCTCCAGCTAAAACAGAGATAGAGAAATAGAATACCAAGATCATATTATTAGCTATAAATTACTATTTAAAATACTAATTTTTAAAAAATAAGCCATATATCTCTCCTAACCATGACATATAGTTTTGTGTAAAAAAAAATCAGTACACAGAAATGTTTAGGCATTCAAATATAATTTATCATTTTAACAGGAAAAAAAAACAGCTGACACATGAATTGAAAAATATCCTAGTGTAAAAATAAATATTTTTCAACAAGTAAATTATATTTGTTTTCATAAGTTCATCTATGAAATCTGTGGTCCAATATCTATTAAAAATAAATATTACAGCCAAAAAATTCAAAAAGGTTTAAATGTAGAATAAGATGCTCCTTGGATCTACTGAAGTTTTTTATTTTTTTTTATTTTATATATATATATATATATATATATATATATATATATATATATATCAAGATGTAAGAACAGTATTATTCTGACAAACTGTTTAGTTTGCTAACCTGTTTAAGTGTTTAGTTTGCTCAATGGAATACATAATTGTTCTGATAAGGTCATGTGTAATCTGTTCTTGATCACTTAGTCTATTTAAAATCAGCAAATGTTTTTAAAAAAACAGATAACTTATAAGAATAAGCATTATATTGTTCTTGTTGAAAAACTTTATTTCAATGGACTAAATTCATGTGACGTCATAATCACATGATAACTGAGCCACTTGTTTTTGGCCAATCAGTTTATAAATTAATGTGACATCATAATTATATCATAAATATAATTATGCGTTCCCAGCCAACAAGTTCATGTGCTTCACTGTTGCTTTTTGCAGAAACTTTCTTTTAGAAAGTACATATTTATCAACGATATAATAATGCACATAGTTAAACAAAATGCTCTTAATTTAAAAGTATTCGTATAATGCAAGTTTTTTTTTTAATTTTGAAAACTGTTTGAAGAATTTTAACACATGAACTCTTTACCCAATCATCAAATTTTAAATGTTATCTCAACTTTACAAGTTGAACAACTAGTATGTCAATTTTTAATCAATGGGAAACATGTGTTTGCTATTATGTGACCATCATGAATTTAGTCAATTTAGCTGCAATACTTATTGAGTGCTTTGTTGCAGATGAATAATTTATTTTAATAGATTTTTAGAGAAATATTTGAATTTTCCTGTGAACAGTGTGTGACAGAGAAGTATAATTTTCAACCTTTTTTAAACATTTTTAAAGCCCAAGGGAAACATTTGTAATACAAAGATGCATTGTAAAAGGATTGATCACAAATAACAAAGCATTCAGTTTGCTAAAATGGCAAGCATAGATAGAGAAGGATTCAACAGATAAATTGATTTGGAAATACCACAAAACAGGAATGAATAAGCATTATATTAGGAAATCTGCGTGAAGCGAAAGTTAGTTTGAAGAAAAATTATGTATGATCCAGACTTTAATGATAACAATGGGCATCATATGATGACCCATTGTTATCATTTAATGATAACAATGACATCATAGTCATATGACACTGACAATTCCATGTTTTCAGCCAATCAGTAGATAAATTCATACGTCATAGTCACACAATAAATACAATCATGTGTTTCCAGCCTATTAGTACAAGTGCTTCACTATTGCCAACATTTGCTTTTGACAAGAAACTTAAAATTTTAAAAGTGCATATTTGTCAACAATAATAATGTATGTAGGCTAACAAAGTGCACTGGATTTAAAGGTACACATATAGCATACCTATTTTTTTAATTTTAAAAAACTTTTAACAGTTGAATATCTTTACCTAATGATCAAATTTTAAAGTGGTACTTACATACTATCACTACAACGCCAATGTTCAAGATAACTCGATAAGTTGGCAACCCAATTTTGCATGTGTTATACCTGCTGAATTGGAAACTAAAGGCTTTGTATCATTTTATGTCGCCAATACGGTTACAATAATACATAAGTACTTTGAAATTTTATAAGTAGAACAACTAGCACAAGTCTCTAATGTCAGTTTGTTTTCAATTCAATGAAGAACATGTAATTGTATTTATCATCTAACACACACACACACACAGTCATGAATTTAACTCATTATAATTTAGAAAAGCCAACTGTGATTTCATTTCTTTTCAGATTGTCTCAGAGAAATGTCTCAAAGGATAAGATCAATGAGTACAACCCCATCAAGTGAGATTCAACTCTATTCAAAGCTTTCTAAATACATATGGAAAATGATGCATAAACATAGCAATGCAAATGAGTGGCATTACATCTTAATGTACATTTTTCCCAAGAAGAATTAGAATTCTAACAAAAAGTAAATACTTTTTTAAAGGAACAGCATATTTTAAAAATGTTAAAATTTGTATTTTACAGTTTTGCTATTTAATTTGAAATTTGACTATTTTCAACTGGCCATCAATACATATAGTTTGGCAGTAGTTGTTTATGGTTCTCTAAATCTGAACTATTAATGACTAAGATATTATTAAAATCTTTATCAATCAAAATAATAAAAACAAACTGCAATAAATACTCAAAGAATGTTACTAATCTATCACACAGAATTTTAAAAAAATATAAATAAATAAAATCTTGAAAATTCAAAGCTAGTTTATATGTAAGTAAATAAACTACTTTTAAAAATACCATATTTATATCATATTTTCCAGACAATCATCATTACATATCAGCATAAAGTGTTGCAAAATAAAAATTATTGAAGAAAATAAGTTAGTTATGTTTAAAAAACATTACTTACCTCTGTTTGCTACTGATTCTCTTATGACAACAGTTCCACCAGGTTTCAAAACTCGCGCAATTTCAGCAAAAACTTCTGCCGGGTAGAAAGTTAAAGTTGGCGTAAGTGTCCCACATTGCACAGTATCAAAAGATGAACTGGCATGGTCAGCTACAAAATAAAGAGAAAAAGATACTGCAACTCTTCAATTTCAAGAAAACTGCATTTCAGACAAAAATAAATATAGTTTAAACAGCATATAGAAATACACTGCTGGACAATTGCTAAGGACGAATAACACTATCATCCATAGCAACCACAAAATGAAAGGAAGCAAAATGTGGAAAATTAGAATAAGTGCAGGATATTAGTAAGAAGAAGTATGAATATGCAAATTTTTTTTTCATGTCTGTTCATGTGATGGCGTTCATAAGAGCTTTAAAGGTTTTGACGCGTGTGGACAGTTGTTGTTTCAAGTCAAAGTTTTACAGGAAAGATTTAATAGACGAACTTAAAATTTTTGGCAGGTCTTCCCGACATCACCTAGATGATTTTATGCGTGGCCGAATTATTGGAAAGATCGAAGAAGGGCGAAAAATAACAGATGTTGCCAGGGAGTTCGACATCGCTCACAGCGTTGTTTCACGGTTGTGGAAGTCATTTAAAACTACTGGAAAGTGTAGTAGACGGCACGGGGAGGTCGTGTTAGAAGTACGACACCTGCAGAAGACAGATATATCGTCCTATCAGCAAAAAGAAACAGGCGCACCACAGCTCAGAAGGTGGCAAATCAGTTTCTTGCTGCCTCAGGAAAGCAGATCTCCCGAAAAACTGTTGCCAGACATTTGAGGGGAGGAGGACTATACGCACGCAGACCTGTTGTGTGTGTCCCATTGACCAGACAGCACCGTACTGCCAGTTTGCAATGGTGTCGTGAGCATCACAATTGGACTGAACAGGACTGGGCATGCGTACTATTCTCAGATGAGAGTAGGTTCAGTCTGTCGTCGGATTGTAGACGCCAACTGATCTGGCGCGAGAGTGGTACTGCTTATCGTCCAGAAAATATCCAGGAAAAGGACCGATATCCGACATGCAGTATCATGGTGGGGGTCGGCATCATGATCAATGGCTGCACGTGCCTACATGTGGTTGCGAATGGGACTATGACGGGCCAACGATACATTGATGAAGTTCTACTTCCTCATGTTCGTCTTTTCCGTGGTGCTGTCGGTGATAAATTTGTTTTTATGGACGACAACGCAACATGTCATTGAACACTCGCTGTTCAGGATTGCCTAGACAGCGAGGGTATTCAACGTCTCGTATGGCCAGCGCGTTCTCCAGATCTAAACCCCATTGAAAATGTGTGGGATGCTTTGGGGAGGCAAGTTGCTGGTCGAAACTATCCTCCGAGAAACAAGAACACCCTCATCCATGCACTCACAGAGGATCCATGCCTCAACAGCTGCTGGATAATGTTGTGCAAAGTATGGTACGACGTGTGGAATGTTGCATCACACTCCACGGTGGACATATCCCGTACTGATACCTTTCTTTAAGGTGCCTGCTGACTTTTAGATGCATTGTTCCATTTCTCCGTACGCAGATCAAATGAACATTTTTTTTTTCTTTCAGATGTTTCACAGCTTTTGTACTTTCCAGAACAATAAATATTCTTTATTCTAATGTCTGAACAGTGTGGCAACTATATTTTATCCTACTAGGCCTCATGTCTCGCTTAATGTTATGCTACATAGCAATTTGTGATCCGTCCTTAGCAATTGTCCAGCAGTGTATGTTCTTCAGCATTTAGATTATATAAGCATTATGTTGTTGTTAATCTTGCAAATACAAAAGAGAGATTGAATCTATCAGACTGTTGACTTGAGAAAAGTCACACAAGAAGGAGACTTATACAGATATTTTTGCTACATTGGGGGTGTAACGTAGCAGGCCTCCTCATGGTGCACCCTGGGTAATGCTAAAACTGCTATAGCAACTGCCGCTCTCTACAAAATATTGGAGAGCTCATTGCCTAATGACCTGATGGTCAATGGCCTGGCATTTGATAAATAATAAATGTAGATATTTTTCCTGGTGAGCCATTCACCTCAAGATATGCTCAGAAGCCTGGTGAACCTGACACTTGGCACAAGTGATGAAAATCTTCTTGTTCTCTGAGAACAAGAGGCACTTGATGTGACCACTAGTAAGACATGAAAATGTAGTTTGAGAGCATCCATCACACTTATAAGGGCTATAGTCAAACCAGATCTATTAACCACATACCAATGATAAGTGGGAGACATCTCCACTCCATCACATATTGTAATTTTTTTTCAGTGTATAATTCCAGAAAGGAAAGAGGGAAAACGAGATAGTTGGAAGATTACAACCTTCTTTTGTTAGTTTGTCAGCCATTTCATGGTTGTAAAGGCTGTCATGAGATGGAATCTGCTGAAAATTGATATTATAGTGCAGTGATATAAGTTTCAGATTGTGTAGGATGAAGAAACTGATTTTATTGCCAACAAAGAACTAGTTGTCAAGGTATTAAAAGCAAGCTATTCCATTAGAAAAAATCCAAAGATCTTCTAGGTTAAAATAGCCTCAAAAGTTCTAAGTTAATTGCTATTAATTTACTGCTGAAAACCAAGCAGAAGTCTGGATTATGTTTTTTAAATGTCAGTTTTTCCTGGGGGATGGCTATCAAGATACTCCTGCGAAAGATTTTCTTCATAGTAATTTTTTGCCAAATTTGTCTTTAACTTCGTGGTATGTTTTTCTTTATATCAACAATGACAACATCATTGATTTTCAGATTTTATCCTGTTTCCTACTGCAACGACTTCAATTTGGCCACTTGCACTTTGGTGCCATCTTGAAATAATTTAAATTACCTCCAATAGTTGCACCAAAATAAATTTCACAATTATAATTTTAAAAACCCATAATTTTTTAAACTTTCTTTTGCAAATTTAAAAATTAAATCTAGATAATTTTTACAATACACAAAGAACAACTTTTTAAAAATAACAGTTTTGATTTCCCAAATTATAGATCACATTCCAGACTTGATGTATGGTAATTTATTAATGGAAAATCCCAGTTTTATCCCTGAATAAACAAAACTTGAGAGGAAAAAATAATTCAAGGGCTATTCTTACACAAAGTAAAATTCTCTTTATAGATTATTTTAAAAGTTTAAACCATCCTGTTGTAGCAGGCTATCTTGCAAGATTTCCTTCTTAAGACTAACTGCATCTCCTTTGTAAAGGAAACAGAATATGCAGACACGTTTGAAGGTGTAAAAGTGAGTTTAAGAGAAATGGGATGGTAATAAACATTTGATAATTCTTAGTAAAGAAGATAGTGATTAGCAGTATGAAGATTTTCACTTTTAGTTTGAAAATTAGATTCATTGACTAGTTAGTAATTCCTTGCTTACACCCAGGCACTTATTGGCTTTAAAAATGAATTTGATTTTAGAAAGTTTGCAGAAAAATCTTATTGAATATTAGATTCAAAACACCATTGCAATTAGTGGAGATTCTGTCATTTTAGAAGAATTAGATGTGAGTATCAGCAAGTATTTAGGTAAGTTAATATTTGATTATATGAAGTATTAATATTGATCTTCTTTGTAACTCTTTAGCAAGGACAGTCAATCTAATAAAATCATTAATTTGATGATTTCTGATTCTAATTATTTTCTTATGTTCTAAGTCATGGTGACTATTCTACTGTAAGTTCAGGTTCAAGACACAATCTCTCAAGTGTACAACTTACATAGTTTGATAATCAGGTTTTGGGATGACCATTATAGTATGTTTTTTTACTATAAGCATAAACAAAACATAAAGGAAAAGATCATTAAAATCTGTCTTAAGTTCCAGATAACATTAATATTAAACCGTTTTAAGAAAATCCTTTCGAAAATAGGTTTAAACTTCTCTAGAATTAAAATGAATACTGCAAATTATGAAACATATGCAGCCAACAGCTCAAGTAAAATATCAAATGAATATTGAAAGAGATATAAAGTTTAAAATCTGAAATTTATAGATACAAAAAGTAACATATATTTTTTTAAAAAAAAAAGAAAATTCAACAAGCAACAAAGTAAGAAAAAACTTACACACAATTAATCGTTCCAAATATTCAACAGCAACTAATCCTTTATCTCCAGCAATTTTTTCAAGCTCATTGACAGTTTCTGTCAAATGCTCTAGTTTCACATGAGGTTCCCAAAGCAAGAGAATCTTTTTTGGACTTTCTCGGTCTGAACTCATCCTATTTAAAACGAATTATCAGTTGGATACAAATCCCATGTTATTGAAATTTTAAAGATTTTATGCAACATAAAACTGAGTAAAAGATATATAAGCTGAAAATATTTTTTTAGTATATTTTGATTATAAATAAGACACAAATCCTGCAAAGGGACACTTTTAGTGATAACACACAAATATGCACAAATAAAAGCTATTAACTACTTGTTTTTATTTATTTCATTGAATTATTACAAAAAATTTATGAGAAATAATTGCAGTTGTTGATATTTCATCTTAAGACATATAACATTTGACGGTTCTTGCAAAAATGTGACTTAAAAGTACAATATTTCCTCTTAAAGTATATGAATTTGATAACTATTGCAATTACACATTTTAAACTGATTTTATTTCAATTTTCATAACATTTACAAAAACTTTTAATATCTAATAAACCAAAATTAAAATATCCTTTCTTCAAATATAATTCACTTAAAATCAAGAATTAATCACTTTAAAATTAAAATAATGAATGAATGCACTGCCAATTGTTTATGTTGAAAAATGCTTATATGCAATGCTTCGTTTCTTACTAAAATTTAATAAGTAATTATTTCATAAAGTATGACATAATCACATTTTAATGAAAATTAGAAAGTAACATTTGAAATGAATGATTTTTTTCACATGCCATTCAATTTAAAGCAATTATATTTCGATAACAAAATGATATAATTTTAAAATATACTGACATAAATAAAAATATATATTTAGTACAAATATTAAGCTTCTTATGTATTATCTCTGAAACGAATCACATCAAAAATGGAATAAATATTTTAAAATATATTTAAGGATTAAAAACATATATTTTCCACAAATTTATATGTAGTAATTTAATATTAAAAGTAACACAACAACAAATTACGCAAGATATTTAAAAATACCAGCTAAAATCCATGCAAAATCAACACAGCGGGGGGAAAAAAGGAAAGTAATTCTTACTTTTTCTGTAGAGAAATATAAGATATTGACAGAAAGAAATGCAATGAAACAATTTACAGTTCGAGAATAAACTTATTTATTCCAAAGTTCAAATACCATCAAACCAAAAACACCAGAAGTTTGCAAAACATTCACTTCATTTCATTTGATCTGCGCATTTCCGTATAATTCTTTTAACAGCACTCTAACAACAACTAAAATATTTTTCAAAAATTTAAATAAAATTTTAAAAAGGATATGGAAACATAAATTTTATTTTACTAACTAAGTTTATAATTCATAATTTTTGTGGTAAAAAGTTGCTATTTTAAAATTTAGGATTAGATTATAAAGTCTTCTTTTTTATTCACTTCAACTTCATAGGCATAAGCATGATTCGCTGTAGCAGACGAAATCATGTTCAAATGTACTAAGTGATGTAATCATGTCGAAACTCTTAGTTTGCTTATAATTTCACTTTTGAAAAAGAAACAAAATTTCATTCAGTGAAAGATGAATAAAATTTGGAGTTGTATTGTAATTACATGTCCAACTTTATCGTCTGTAACAGCCACAGAAAGAGGTCTGCTACTCATAAATATTTTTTCAAAGAAAAGATGCACTAATACTTTGACAACTTTTTACGAATTGCTTAAAATTCTATTTTTAATTTTTTTTATCGCAAAAAAATAAATATTTGTCAACATTGTATTCTCTCTTATATGGGTGGATCATTCCACTATTTATTTATTGATCTTTAAAAATTCAGATTTGTTTCATTCATAAAGCTATAATGTAAAAAGAAACTATATACCAGGATTAAATGGCATTAAACACGTTGTGTTAAAAAACTTTGCCGTATAATTCAATAAAACATGCAAATAATTTGCATACGATATGATGAAGTATTGATTTTTTTTTTAACTGTGGTAATATAAAAAAAAAAAATTATGAAAAGTTTTAAATTTTTAAAAAGTTAGACAAAATTTTTTTTTTTAAAATTTGTTAATTGGGGAGGAATTCGGTACACAATTTGGGATAAAAGTTTTTTTAACCATGCAAGATATTTGAAACTTGTCTCGGTTAAGTGTAGTATAAGGGGAGGGGTGAGGGCCACTTGGCGCAGTCTTTTTTTTTTTTTTTTTTTTTTTTTTTTTTTTGGCGACTAAAAGCGGTCGCCAAGGTACTTTTTTCAGAATTATTTATTATTTATTTTGGAATGAATTCGATATCTCACCATGACATAGTGATGAAAATCGCCAAATCCTAAGTAAAATTGCTAAATCCGATGCCTCCCCCTCTATACTACACTTGAGCCACTTGTCTCATATATAATTTTTTTAAGTTATCAAAATAAGTTTTAAATGCTTTTATTTTTAAAGATTTCTTTTCAACACTTCCATTTTGATATTTGTAGATTTATAAGTGGCAGAAATTTGTTTCAATCATACAATTTTGTATTGAATGTACATGCACCTATTATGTACTATTAATGTCTGCAATAATATATAATCATGTCTATTTAAGTAGCATATAAAGTGGTAGATTTTTTGTTCGTATGATTTTGTGACTAATTTTGAGTTAATCTTCATTTTTTTTAAAAATGATTACCCATAATGATTGTTAGCTAAATTTCTACATATAGATTTTATTTTGTGTAAAATTTACTTTAAATCTCTTCTAATTTTTATATATTTCCCAAGGCTTACAAATGCAAATTCAATGCCATCATTTTAGTAAAAAATACATCCCAATAATCAGTTTTATATATGAAGGCAACTTTTACAAATAAAAGTTGGAAAAATAAGTAAATGACATTATGGTGCTAATGCCACCTGTCTGATGTAGTTAGATCGAGGCCCATGAAATTCATCATGGCAAGGGACTAGGTGTACGCCTGCCGTTGGCCGTAGCCTTGAGCACCATACAGGTGACAGTGCGATTTAGCTTAGTTCCACCCCAATTTTGAGAGAGATGACCCTGGGGGAGGGTCAGGGGCCTCCCACCTCTCATCCCCTGCCACCAACCTCACAAGAGAACTTGCAGCTCAATGGCTGTTTAGAGTACTGCAAAGGCACTATACATTTACAAACATCCATGTCTTCTCCGGTATTCGAACCCAGGCCCTATGGCACAGCAGTTAGCGTCGACCATTATACTGGGTGGGTGACAACTAATAGTAGGAATTGAAAAAAAGAAAAATAATCACAAACACATTCATCAATGGGATTTGGGGTTTTAGACCCCACTCATAGACCAACAAATTTTTAGTTCTTGGCATAAAAATTATGTCTTGGTACTTTTGTTTACGTTTTTTTAAAAAAATGCATAATCCTTTCCATAAAAGTAATTTATATATGCCTTCATCATCCACAGGGACATCTTAAGACTCCTTGAGGCCCTGGTTCCTTATGCAAAAGTAGGCTCTACCTGCAATTCTTTTAAAAAGATAATATATAGCATAAATTAGTTGTTAAATGCTTATACAAATGGTAAGCTGTAACAAATAATTATGTGTAACTAACAAACCTAGACACAAACCAACTGCTGCCTTTTGACTGATTGAGTTATGATGAGTTACGTAAAAAGTAGGCCAAGACATGTAAGATGGATGTAACATAATAATGCAGTTTTGCCAGTTGGCATATAATTTGAATTTCCCAGTCTTTCAGAAAATATTTCCTGGATTAACATTTGACTATTAAGATTATTCAGATTTTGATGCTATTGAGGCCAAGTAAAAAATGAGACAAGCCCCCTCTAAAGTCTGAGACTCTGGACCCTGATCCATTCGGCTCATACCTTAAAACAACCCTGGTCATTCATTTATACAATTAGAAGAAATCTCTGAAAGAAGTTTTTGATATAGTGAAGGTGAAATAGAATTAATATGCAGCAGGAACTCCTGAAAATTTCTTTTTATCTGATATTGTGATATTAAATGTCGTCCAAAAAAAAAGCTGAAGGGAAAAAAAGTTATTGATATCGTTAAAGTAAATCCAAAAATATTTTTAAAAAATATCTTTTAAAGTTATTGTTTTAGTGACAATTTGATAAATTTCTACATTATTTGTCAAATCATTTTTATGTTACTATCATTTATTGGATGAATTTCAATCTTACAGGAAGACTAACTAATTCATTTAAAATTTATCCCCTGAAGGCTTCATGGGGCTGGTTACAAATCTAGAATAACCAAAAAAAATCATGTAAAGCATGTTTAACATGAAACTGAGGGGACTGAAATATTTTTTCATGTTAAAGGATATTGCAAAAAAAAAAAAGTTCAACAAATTTTAGGTTTATTGGAGTACATTTTATTTACAGGAATATGTATGTGTATGTACATGCATTTTTAATACAAATCCATGAAACAAAAACATTCATAAGAACTTGATGAAATTTAATACAAAACTTTCAAGTTTTTTGAAAAACAAAACACATATTGAGTTTTTGGACAATAATCTGATATTTTTCTTTTCATTGTCTTTTTTAGCCTTCGATTGTTAACAAATTGTTCGATGTTGCCCATTTTACCATTGGAATGCAAGTCTTAATAACTATGCATACTTTACATGGTGTTCCTCATTTCAGATGATGTGGGAATGGGAATAGTATTATTTATTTCATTTTCATCATAGAAATCTTCATCAGTGATATTTTTTGAGCTTTTAAACAAACTCAGAATGTCTTTGTCTACCATATTTAGGGCTGTACTCACATTATCATCATCTAGTACTCAACAAATTCTCCCGATGATACAGTAGGACAGTCTAATAAAACAGAAATTTTAATTCTCTTGAAGGGAAATCTTTTCATGTCAAGCGATTTTTGTTTCATGTTTAGAGAAAAAAAGTGTATGAAAATACATAGTGGTTTGTCAGGAGCATTGTGTTAACCGATATTTCATCTTCAGCATTTTCACGTTAAACATATTTCACTGTATCAGTAAAATTAATTGAAAGAAAAGGCTTTCTTTTTTAAAAGAGCATTTGAATAACGGTAGTGTACTCTGGTTAAATATATTGTTTTCAGATGAAAGTGAATTTTATTTAATTCATTGCATTAAACGCAGCTTAATTTTAAGACATCCAAAAACCGAACTAAGAGAAAAGGGTGCTCAAGCAACAACAAAATTTAGGGGTAAAGATGCGATTCTATGGGGCTGCATATGAAATTCAATCATCAGCAAACCCAAATTCATTGATGGCATGATGGAAAAACATGATTACTTAAATCTCCTTACACATTATCTTCAACAAAATGCCTGTAAACTTGATATATGTAATAACTTATACTTCCAATAGGACAATGATCCCAAACATGTGGCACACATTGTCTATCTGTGTGTACTTTGTCACATGCTGCACACTCTCAAGCATCCATCTTAGTTCCTTGACTTTAAAGTTAACAAACATTTATGGAAAGAGCTTGACAGTAGAGTTAGGAAACATGATGCACTGAATGGGAATGGTTTGAAAAGGCTTGTCTTAAGAAAAAAGAGATAAAATTTCATGTCAAACAATGGAAAATTAGTGAATTCCATGTCAAGCAGAATCAAAGTTATTATCAGAAATAGATAATTCATCGTAAATATTGATCATATTTTATTCCGATGTATTAATCACAGTTGTTTTTCACATTGTCTTTTATTTTGATAAGTCGAAAAATTAAATTTATTTTTTGTAAGTTAATTTATTTGAATTTAAAATTTTGTTGTTATCCTTATAATGTTCTTAGAATTACATAAATGATAATAATTTTGATAAAAATTATAAGTTGTAAATACTTTTCTCTATTTTTACAGAGAAAACTAAGTATGCCTTCACTTATATCCATCATTGCAGTTAATTTTGCAAAAGAATTGAACATCATGCCTGGGGGAATTTTAAATCTCTTTCTGGATAAATTGATAATACATGAAGTATCATCAAAAATTAAGTTTCAAAATATAATTTTTAAATAAAATCTCGTTATTTAAAAACATGCTTCTTAAAGTGAATGAATTTAAATTCAAGGTTCATTTTTTCAACTCACCTTTCCTTACATAAATATTTTTTAATACTAAATCTATTGTATTATTGAATGTTTTTCACAATATATTTATTAATTTTTTTTACTAGTAATTGAGTATTCTACAGATTTCTTTCTCACATTAACAAATAAAAAATTTATTCTACTTAAGTGGTTTTTTAGATTTATTGTGATGAACTCTAAATCACATTACATCTTTACTTATTGGCATTGATGTCATGGAATAACTACTTGTAAAATAAATAAACTATAAAAATTAGGACAAAACTATAAATTTTAACTGAAAAAAAACTTTTTAGAAATTGAATTTTTAAAGAAAAAGGGAAGAATACCAGATTTTGTAGCTGTTTTGACCATTGAAGACCCAGCCAAAAATTTAGGAAGTGGAGCTGCTACTCTCAATGCCCTACTAGTTGCTGTTGAATATTTGAGTGCTAAGCAAAATTATATGGTATATATGTGTATTTGTCTTGTAATTTTTCAAGTAAAGCTCCTCCAAAATTACCTCCCAAAATTACTAATATTTTATTACTTTATTTTTACAGGTTTTATCTTCAGATGTTTTATTGCAAGCACATATTTTGATTTTACACAATGTACGTTATATTTTAATCTTTTGACTTTTTTAATACACTTCTGTACTTATCTGTTATGGGGACCATGGGTAGGCTACAGCTTTTCCATGTTGTTGTTAACACAAATATTGATGTTATGAATTGACAGTTGTTTTTAGACTAAATTCCATCTAACATTGACACTATTACATGGAAACAAATTTGACGACCAAATGGTGAATAAAGCTCTGGATTTCTCTTTTTTGGGCCAATTTACACAAACATCAATAGTACACCAAGAACCAACAGCATTACTCCTCCAGTGGCATTTATTGCATACTTCCATCTACAATGCATGATTGTTTGTTCTATAAAACTCTCACAGTAAAATTTTCTGTTGAAAAAAGATTGTCTTCTACAAATTCTAGATTTCCATTATTGTAGCAAAATGTCGTAAAAATTTAATTATCATTATAATGGAATGAGTATTGCACTGCATTCATATTAAGCACTGTTAACACATCAGCAATATTTAAAAGCACTATATCTATTTATAATATTAAAAATCGGTACAAGTCAGAGTTTTGTGGGTTCATGTTCCCTGCAACAGATAAGTACCCATTTTTCATTAGATATACTTATCTGATGGTGCTTTTCTATTTTTTACTGTTAAAATTGATTTTGACATATGAGGTGTGTCAAATTATACATTTTCTTTAAATGCTTTGCTTATTAGTTAACAAACTTGTATTTCAAAAAATTTATTTTAAAATGGTTACATTTGTGAATTAACTGATTCTTCTGAAATAGTTTTTATGTTTTCATTGATCAAACGTCATTTACAGTTTATTAATTTCTTGCAAAAAAAATGCTAGTTTATGAATGCAATTTATTTAAATTGGACATATGTGATTTTAAATACTAAAAAAAAGAAGCTTTTTTGATTTTTTTCTATAATTATTTTTTTAAATAAAATTAAAAGCAATATTTATTTTTGAATATTAATGAAGATTATAAATTAAAGTTGTTGAAGTAAAATTACATGAAAATTTATAATTGTGATGTTATAATTAGGTCAAAATGGCATGTGATCCTTTCATATTTAATGAGATATTTTTCACTTATATAATGGGCTTAAGATTACCCCTCCCCCTTCCAAAAAATATTTAGAACTAATCACAAAACCAAACTTTTAATCTGTAATTAAAAATATTGGTTTCAGTGAAATTTCTAATGAGATCCAAGTTTCATATCTATTGAACACTTCTCAATGTTTGAAATACTTTATTTTGCATGGTATAACAATTTTTTTTCTCAATTTTAAGATATATGTGATATTCTTTTTTAAATTATCAAATAGCATGTTTCTATCAATTTCCACATTTTATTTTTTTCTCAATTTATCAGGGACGAGATTATTTGTACAGCTGCTCTGGTAAAGCTTTTATTTCTCTACCTATTGAATATGAAATTAAAGATAAATCAAGACCATATGCAAGTGGTATTGTGAGCAACCTAGAGTCAATTTTTCGGCTGATTGATGAGGTAACTTTTATATATACATATATATGTATGTGTTTTTATGTATGTACATGTATTATGACAAAATTGTAAATAATAGTTTAATATTGGAATAACAAACTATTGCTAGAATTATTTTGTAACATTTAAAAAATATTACATTGAATAATTTTTATAGCTAATGTTAAGGATATGATAGATATTTTGTGTATATAAAATAATTGTATGAGAAATTAAAAAGCCTCAATGAGTATAGATTATTTAAGTAAATATTACATTTATGTCAGATATTGTATCTTTTGTAGCATTCTAATCTGATTTTGAATTGGTAAGCTTTAAAAGCTTTTATTTAAAAAATCATTTTGCTCTTTATATTCATTAATTGACTTTCATTTATTTTTTATTAACAATTCCTTGTTGAATGGTTATGTATTATGTTAAAGCATGTAATATGCAACTTTCTTTGTCATTTAAAAATATACATTTTTTTTAAAAAAATAACTTTTAGTTGAGCTGTGAAAGTCCATACGGAGTTTGGGTATGCAGTACTGATATGTTTATTCTTCAAAAGGAAAAACAATGTAAGAATTCTTTTATCCTACATTTAATTTAGTTTCTTTATTTATACTACACGCTTTTTTTTTTTAAAAAAAATTTCAATAACTATTATAAATTTGTCACTTTTTTTGTTGTAATTCCTTAAAATATCCATACTTTTTCTACAAATTTTAAACAATTACTGGAATTAATAAATGGATGTATCATTATCTGGTAAATTTGTGATGATGGTAATATTTTTTTTCATGAACATAATTTTCTTTTTGTTATTCTGTTAGTGGCACAAATTTTTAACCTACATATAAATAACCAAAGATATTAAAATTTTAGGCATGGATATCTTTTACAAAAAATATTTTTTCTGTATTAAGTAAGTTTTATATTTGAATGTTACCAGTGGTGTATACAGTCCTCTCTTATGGGGGGGTTACATTCTTAAAAGCACATAAACAAAAGCACCAATGGGTATTTTTCTACGGTAAAAATTAAAGATTTGTTGGTCTATGTCCCCCCCCCTTTGTATCCCACTGAAGGTTATGTGCTATGTCTAAGGAGGATATAAATACTAACATGATATTTGAATTGTCTTATTTTAAAAAATTAATTTTCATTATAATGATTATGTCATCTGTTTAAAAATAATTTTGTGGACAGAGTTTTATAAGCTCTTATAAATTGTACTAGAGCACATTATTTTATTTTTTAATTATTTACTGGAAACAAAATAATATAGTTTTGATTTTGTTATTTTCTGTTTACAGAAAACAATATAATGTAATATATTCATTTCTACACATTGTGAAGAAGTGAAGAATTTTAATGAGGTTTCTATTTATAAGTTTTTATATTTAAGAGTACAGTTAATTTCTTTTTAAGAAATAAAATTCATATAAGTTAAGGTGTTTCTTTTTTTAATTTTTTATATCTTAAAATAAGTATATTATTTCCTTACTGTTGTGAATAGAATATCTTTTTATTATTGTTTTTTACTTAAAAAATCAAGCTATTGATGCTTATTTTTTTTTTTTTTTTCTGGCTTGTTTAACTGAATTGAATATTTTTCTTTTGATTATTTGCTTAGCAGTTATGTTTAAATAAAATTTGCAACAGTTGTCACTAATTTATAATATTTTATTTTTGATCTCCATAGTAAATACAATTATCTGGGAAAATGTGGCAGATGTGGTTATGTTTTGCATTCCATCTGAAATTGAATATGCAACAAGTCACGGAGTTGTTTCCATTGATGAAAAAGTAAGATAAAAAAAGTTTAAGTCCTTATCATTAATATTGATATTTGATTGAAATACTGTAAAATCCAGTGTATAATGGGCACTTTTAATGCAAAAAATAAGGTAGAAATTTATGGGTGTGCGTTATACATCGTGTATGAAAATGGGAGCTTTGAAAATTAAAAAGATGAGCATAGCAAAAAATTAAACTTCTACATACATCAAAATACTATTTATTCAAAAGAAATGGCATTTCTTATGAACTTAAAAGGTTCTAGTTGTAAAAGTATGCTATTTTTTTCTAAAGCATGGAATCATACATTGAATAAATTACTTAAAAACATAAGAGCATTGCACACGTACATTTCAGGTTTGTTCGTAAAAAAGGGAGTGCACGTTATGTAGAGAATATACCTAAAAATTATCAATTGCAGCTGGAAAGTATAGGTGCACATTATACACCGAATTTTACGCTATTTCTTTTCTGATGAAAGATTTTTTGGGGATTATATTTGGATCATTTGGATATTCCTGTTTGAGTACGATATATTGGAATAAAATCTGAAAAGTTGCACAGTGTTTTGTCAGAAATGATTGTTTAAATGTCTTTCACTTGACATAAAAACCTTTGATTTTGGTATTACAAATGTTTTGAGAAAATGTATGATGAAAAACTTTTCATTCATAAGATCTATTGCTAATTTTTAATTCATAAGAATAATTTAGAAGAATAATGGAAACATTACATTAATTGTTACTCTCAAAATAATATATAAATTGCAATAATTATTTGCAGATATTTATTAAAATATTAACATAATACATATTCAGGAGAAGAAACAAATTTTTTAATTGTTTTATTTCACAATATCTTCTACAAAGACCAATTATATTAATAGTGGTACATGCTCAACAATTGTGATTAAGTGACAGTTAAGCTTTCTAAATTATCGAATTTTTCTCATCAAGAGATATAAATCTTTTTTAGGTTGTAGTAAATTATTATTAAGATACTACTGGTTATTATTATTCTTTCTGTATTAGAATGATATAAGTCTAGAAGGTGTATGAGTCATAAATGCAGGTAACATCAATATAGGTATGATTTTTAAATACATGTATGATTTGAATTGTTGTTATAGGTCCAGTTATATTACTTAAAGATGAATAAAAATGAAAAGATTTTTTTAAGAAAAATTAGCATTCAGTGAGAAGGCATAATCGATAATCTGGGAAATTATATGTTTGACTTGTAAGGTGGAGATTTCTGCCATTGATTTTTATCCATTTCATTTGCATGTAGAAACTAGATTTCAAGAATCATTTCAATAAAAGTTAAGTACAAAAGATTTTATGTCCTCTTACGATAGAAATTAGGATTTAATAAATCTTAAAACTATATTTTGCTGAAGTTCATAGGTTTAGAATCTGTAACTCTTTAAATATGAAACACAATTCGTTGGAAATATTTTGAGTATAATGGCTAATAGCTACATTTACATTGTAAACTTCAGATTGTGTAACTAAAATAATTGTAACTTTTATAAAAATTTTACAATGAATTTCGAATATTTAATCTCTATGTTATACTTTTATGGCAATATTTGTTTGCTATGCTGTGATGTATTAAATTAATCAATGAAAAATGTATAAATATAACAAAATAATATAAAATCATGGAAAATAAATATGTACACAAGTTCATTTTCTGGGTTAAGATCATTAGCTTTTATTAAATGAACATTATTTATTTTAAAGTTATTTATTTCAAAATCCTTTATTAAAGTTTGTTAGTTTTTAAATGAAAAACTACAAAATGTAATTCTTTGTAAAATATAAATTTGAAGCATTTCTTTATATCATGATTATTACTATAATGACATCTAAATGGTTTATTATAGGTTTTCACCTTTTATAATGCAATTGGAATAGATTATTCATAAAGATTTGTTAAATTTGAAATAATTTAAATATTTAATATTATTTTAGATTTCATTAAACTATTATTGTTTATCATATCCCGAATGTGCTTTAAATATTAAATGAAAAATGGTTTTATAAGAATAGGTATAATTTCTTATGTGGTCTATTTTTTAACTTTTGTTGGTTAATAAGAGAGATATATTGCTGTGTACAATGCAGTGTGTAGTATTAATGTATAATTTTTCCTTTTAGGGATATGTCTCTAACATATACTATTGTGAACCATTTAATCAAATAAAGGATCTCGTACAAGGAGATGGAAAAGTTCCTTTAGTATGTATACTTAATTTAGATATGAAAAAAAAGAACTTATTGTACATGCTTGTATAAAATGAAATGAAGTTGATTTACTCTACATGTTTTATTATTTTCACTTTTCAATTATAATTATATGGTAAAGAAGATGTTACTGTCCCATATTTGATTATGTATATGTTGCTGATTTCATTACCTGTTTTAACTTCACTTCAGCGCTTTCAACAAATAACAACTTTTGTTGTACAGTTCTTGCTACTAAAACATACCATTCCTTTTACCTCATCATTCTGTTCTCCCTCTCATCTTATGCTCTCCTGTCTAATTTGTCCCTCATACACTCTTTAATTCTGCTGGGAATATGGTTGTACAACACAGTTATTGAAACAATAACTAGATTTCTCCTAAGCAGATTATGTTGTCCTTTTTGTAGGATATCAGGAATGTGTAATCACACACATGACTCAAACAATTATTTTATTCTTTTCATTTTCAGAAATACAAACTAGATATATTCTGATACTTATAATTATGCATTTGTGTGCTTTTATTTTGTGGAACTCTTGTTTGTATATTTTTGATATTAGTTTATATCATCTGTATTAAAGGTCTTCGGTATGATATATTGAAGCTATTTATTTCTAGCCTTAGGATTAAAGACATTAAGCATTGCATGAATTATATATTTTTAACACTTCAATTACAGGTTTCTGGGCTAGTATTTTTGAAAACCAATGTTGCTGAGAGTTTATTGTCACTTCATATTCGGTCTCCCTTGGAGAGCTGTACATATTTAGGTTTAGATTGTGGAAATGAGCCTATTCAGGTATGAATATTTTATTAATTACCATAAAAATGTTCAAACCATTTGTTTTTAATAAATAAGTTAGGCTCAAATTTAAAATCTGTATTGCCACGTTTGGAAACTGTGCCATGTGTATTTGTATTGCCATTTTGGAAATATATTAGATTTCTCCCTTTGGTTTTTTAATTAAAGTGATGCAAAAAGTGGATCTTTGTAACAATGTGAATATGTTTTGTTCTTTGATTTTCCTGCATTTGACACAGTTCTAAAAAAAAATGGCATTTAAAAATAAATAACGGGAAAGTAAAGTATTTCCTATGTGGAACAGAGCATAATAAGGAAATAAACTTGTTGTAAGTTCCAAAAGATTAATAGAACTAGCTTTGTGAAGTAAAAGAGAGGACAATGGAATGCAAGTATTCAATTATTGATCATGATTTTAATTTAAAAGGCGATTTTTTGCTTTTGATTTAAGTTTAAAATCATTATACAATGGAAATTTGCTTAAGAAGCTTAATTTATTCCAGGAGCTTACTTGTTAAGTGAAACAATTTTGTCCACATAAATTTATGTAAATGCAATAATGCATACCTTACCATAAAATACTCAAGTAAGAAATGTGAATAAAATTTCTTTTTCTTGTGCCATGGAATGAACCAACCTGGAATGAGTATTCGATTTGCTGGAAATAAAGATTTTAAAAAATAGTTATTACTTATTATGCATACATAATTATTTATAATTAGCAAACTTTCTAGAGATATTTGATTTGCTGATACTTCAAAATTTTATGCAAAAGCTGCACGTCATTATTATTAAATAAATTTGTCACACACAGCCAATGTCTTAGTGTTATACTTCTTAGTATACGATACAACTGTTTCCCATGATCTATCAGCATTTTTCTTATGTCTGAAGGTTATTACTGTATTGTGTTGCTGCTTCCTTCTCAGACAAACTCTCTTCCACAACTTCTTGCTTTGAAACACAATGCATATCCATAAGCTCTAAGGTTTTAAATAGTTCATCCCTTTAAAATTGCTATGATACTTTTATAAAAACACATCTGCGGATTTTGCAGCTAGTCATGAAATCCATGTAAATTTTACTCTTTTCCTTTTTTTAGTTTCAGATTGTCTTTTTGATTCCCATTTCGATATTGTCAGTCAAACAGATTTCATATCTCTCCCTTCTCTGCTTGCCTATTTTCATTTGTTACTCTTTTGCATTTTGACTTCAGGTTTTTCTGTCCTGAGTGCCCTATTCTCTTTGATCCAACAGCTTATACTTTCTCTGAATTATTTGCTTCAACATTTCTCATAGTCAAAGAAAAAAGCTTTGCATTTATACTTAGTATGTAAATCATTGCTGGTTAAACGAATCTTTTTTTTTTTTTTTTTTTTTTTTTTTTTGTAACTTACTTTGCTTTTAAATGAGGCTCCACTGTGTATAGTAAATTGTGTTTTATCAATTGAATATTGTCTTACAAACTGATATTGCAAATAAATTGTTGCATCTTTTAACTTTTTTGTTTGTAACCAAAATTTTAATATTTTAACATTTATAAAGATTTAGAAGTTGAATATAAGTATGAGAAGTTGTTAAATTAATATTAAAAAATAAATACAGAACAATTTTTTAAAGAAATTTTAATTTTACATTGTATATTATTTATACATTTTTAAATAAACTATATTTTTAGTCACTTTACATATGTTACTTCTCATGATAGCTGAATATAATATTTTCTTCCATTTGCAGGTTTCATTGTATTTTGACTTATTGGTGGCCATGTCAACTGGTATAAATGAAGATACTTTTATATCTGGAAAATGTGGCAAAACTTACAACACAAGATTTGGTATTCAAGCTGGTTTTTCAAATGAGAATATACTTGCCAGATCTTCTGTATGGAGAGAATTATCAAATTATAGGATGTCTCCAAGTACATATGTGACATTGATTTTGTTCTATAAAATATTAAATAATTTTATATAATTTTTACTAGTTTGCAATATGCAGTATGATACATAAATAAATATACAAATAGTTTAACATTTGAAAAAAGGACCTTTTATATGAATTTTTGTGAAATTGTTTATATTTCACATTTATTGGTTTTCTATATAAATCTAATTTTTCTTATTTATAAGAATTTTTTTATATTAACATATGGTTACATTAAATGTACAAGGTGTGATATAAAAAGATTCAGTACTTCTCAATCATTTTCTTATGTTGTTTGAAATTAAAATTTGTTATAACAATGTATTGTTGACCCCTTAACTGATGGTACATATATCCATCCCCGCTTAACTAGAGTATTAAGTGCCATGGTGGGATATATTCGTCTTTCTGAAGTATAATCCTTTCCTTTTTACTGCTATCAGTAAAATTATTCCAGGGGCTTTGGAATGCAATAAAATGACCATGACATTGTTTACTAAAAATTTATTTATTTCAGAGAAAATTTGATTATATGTGCCTTTTCTTTTCCCCTCAACACATCACGTATGCACCCCTATGTGAAAAACGGCAGCCTTGGGGAATGAGTTGCTTACATTTTAATTGGCAGTTAAGGGGTTAAAACATTTCTACATATGTACTATTGAAACATTACTAAACATTATAATGTGAAAACCCTTTTTGCTCAGGAAAAAGGATTCATTTTTGATTTTTGATACAAATGAAAAATAATGGATTTGCATTACATTCCGTATAAAATTAAAGTTGGAAAAGAAACATTTGACTTAATAAATCAAGCTTTTTGAAATAAACATGGTCAACAATTTTGATTGGCATGAGCTCTTTAGAAAGGACTGAATGTCAGTGTAGTAATAATGCTCTCCCCTATACGCACAAGATGGATATCAACTTAAGTAAAAGATATTAAAGAAAAGAAAATATCAAACAAGTCTTATGTCCAAGAAATCTGAAAAAAATAACTGAAAGATTTGTTAAATGAAATTAAAATATCCCATGGTTTTTGTCAGTAGATCACATTGAAGATTTAAATTACAAACATATTTACATTCAATTTTGTTCCATAAATTTTGACATATAGCCGAAGAAAATAATGGGTATCCTTGAAGAATTGATCATGTTTATGGAAAATGACAAAAATATTTGCATTTAATACTACAGGGTATTTTTTGAAACTAGTGATAATCAAATTTATGTAGGAAAAATGAAAGCCATGATCCCAAAAGCATTGATAAATCATTTAAAAACTATGCTCGTTGTTTTCCTTGATTTTCTGAACATAATTTATTTCACAATTGTAACCTCAAATGTAACAGTTAAGAGTGATTTCTATTATAATATTTAAGATAAATGTCAAAGAAAGTGCTAATAAATTGGCATGACATATTGAAATAATATACTAGCAACCATTCCATATTTGCCAGAATAGAGTCAATGTGTTTTTTTTTCCCTCTCTGTCTAAAATGAATTAAGAGGGCCAAAATTTCAAGAAACAGAAAATTATTTATAAATAGTTAAAAGTATTTTAAGTTGTCTGAGAAAGGCTGTATCAACTAGCTTGCAAAAATTGAGAGGTTGGGGAGTGGCAATGCTGCATTTGTGTTGAATTATCACATTTTATACTTTATCAGATATTTATGTTTTATCGTGAACTACATTTTTCATATTTAATGTATATGAGTATATGTTATACTGACGATTTTGATATGATTTCAGAAATAATTCCTGGTTCCCAACATTTGTATTGGTCAAATCAACAAAGTTCTAGTTATCATGTTTCAAATTTGTTCAAAATCAACCCTACTGGAAAAGTGCATGCAGTGTGTCAGGTAACACTTTTTTTAAAATTTATATGATCATTCATTTTTTTACTGCTACCAGTATTATTTATTCTTATTTTATTTTTTGGGGAGAATAAACTTTGTTCCAAGGCACCGAAAAGATATAAATATTTTCATTAAAAAAATACTTGCAAATATACTTGTTCTTTTTTTGTTTTTATTTTTATTCAAGCTATGTTTTTTACTATATAAATAATTACATAAAGTAATCTCTGTAAAGTCAACTAAATACTGCAGTTCAAATTTCAAGAATAGAGAGGGAAAAAAATTTCAAGATATATCTTATAAGTTTTTTGAAATATGTTATCAAATTAAGTACATTGAAATAGCCCAGTGGTTGAGGGGTAGTGCATTGTGCACCACAGATCTGAGGTTCAAACCTCGGGCTGGGCAAGGTTGACTCAGCCTTTCATCCCTTCAATGGGTTGATAAATGAGTACCAAGCTTTCTTGGGGACTTAGCACTGAGGTTTTCGCATCAGACTGACCACATGACCGGAATATCTCCTTATGCACCTCAAGGCCCAAGGTTGCTTGTACTGAGTTGGGCACAGTAGGCCTTAGCCCCCATGGGCTGTTGTGCCACTGAGTTAAGTACATTGAATAGTTTAAAATATTGGTTCATTACTTTGTATACTAATTTTAAAAAAGTATTTATTGATTGAATGAGTTCGAGCTACTGTTTTATGGTAGTTTATTGATGACTAGTATTATTTTGAACTTTCTTTCCTCATTATTTTTGATTCTCTGAAATTTTGAAAGTTGTTGACTTATGTTAAATAATATCTTTTCAATTTCTTCAACCTTTGGAAAAAATATTTACAGTTACAAAGAAAAATAGTCCTTTTTTTTCACTCTTCTCTCATTACTTTAGTATACATTGTAATACTAAATAAAATTTTACTTTGCTTTTGTTAATTATGCTTACAACTGTCAAAGTTATAGTATTCATTTTCAATTTTATGATGCTAACAATTCAGTTATAAAAAAAGAGACATATTATAAAGGGCATGTCTTCAGTAGAAAATGTATGGGAAAGGAAATTGTAATTATAGCTCTCAGTATTGTCATTTTAGGAAACACTCAATCTTATATTTTTGGTTTTAGGATAAAAAAATTTGCCCAAAAAATGATTCTGGCATTCACAGACTTAAATTGGCAAGATCCATACATAGTTTTACTTCCTTTCATTGAAGTTCTATAACATTCAAAGTAACTTAAATCATAACCCTGGGCTGGGCAAGGTTGACTCAGCTTTTCATCCTTTCAGTGAGTTGGTAATTGAGTACCAAGCTTGCTTGGGAACTTGGGGCTTCACGTCAGACTGAACGCCTAACCGAAACATGGCCCAAGGTTACGTATACTGAGTTGGGCACAGTAGGCCTTGGCCCTCATGGGCTGTTGTGCCACTGAGTTAAGTTAAAACATAGATCATGATTTTAGTCTATCTTTCTTTAATATTAAAGCATAGAAACTAAATTCTTCCTATTTTTCAAATAAGGATGATTTTGAAATTATTATTATACACTTATGGAAAATGAAATCCCAACACCAAGAAGAAATTAAATGAGAGGAATGAAAATCAAGCAAAGTGTTTGTTTTAATATTATTTTTTTATTTAAGTTTAAGGACACAGCTGTAAGTATACAAAAGAAGAGTAATTTCAAATGTGAATGTTGAATGCGTTATCTCAAATCATTATGATTTTGAATGCCATCATACAAATGTGCTTGCAGATTTCTATGTCATTTTGTGGGATGGAGTTCCAAGCTCTGATGTTTTTGATCAGTCAAATCAGTAGTGGTTGTTGCTGATTTAGGATGATGCTGGATTTTCCATTTATTAATGTCCTATACACGTGTGATGGGAAAGATATCTGATAAAGAATATCTCAACACTCTTTGAGTGACAACTGTGATATAGGAATGAGCTCTTGGAAAATATTTCCAGCAATATTGATCAAGAAGGACAACACGGCCTATTCAGTCTCTAGTCTGATGTACAAATTTGTTCTCATGGTACTTTGGGTAATCATCAGACTTGTACTGTCTTGGGAAATTAGTCCTTAGATTATAACTCTTAGTGTATGTCTAATGTATCTTCAGGCAGCTTAATTCCAAATGCTTGTATGGTCTTCAACTAACCAACATATGCCCATTATTGCCTTCAAGACAGAATGCAAAATTCAGAATGCAACATTTTTCATTTCAGAATACAAAATGTTTCCATTCTACTTTCCAAAGAACTTGTTGGAAATAAGCCTAAAAAGAATAAGTCTTCTTTAAAGACACCATCTGTTTGATTTACAATTTATTCATTAAGAATCCAAGCCTCATTGGTAAAATAAGGAATGTTTCTAAATTTTCTTACCTGACTTCGTTGTTGTTTATACTTTAATTGAATGCCATCCTTTACTTCCGCTGGAATTTGTTCCTAGTTTCTTGAAAATTGAGCTTGTCTGAAAAGTAATTGAACCTCGATAGAAAAAGAGAGCCACACATGAAAGAACTTGAACAAGCATGGTTTATTTTCTATAAACAATGTTACAATGGGATGCACAGTGTGTGGACTGTAAGATGAAACACTCATTATTTTTGTTCTTGTGTTTGCTGTCACAAAAACTTGTTATATATAGAGAGGTTTTGTTAAACATTTTAGGACTAAAAGATGTAATGTATTCACCAAAGCTTATAATGCATCTTATTTAAGGTTCTAGGAAAGAAAAAAAAAGGATCATATCTTACTGGGAATGGAGGAAAATTGTTTATAATAAATAAAGAGAGTTAAATTTCTGTTTGACAATCAAATAAATGAATTTTATTATTTCAAACTACATTATCATGTAAATAAAAATAAAGGGTACATTAACAACAAAACCCTAATAACTAAAATTATTTAGTTTTAGTTTTTTTATATTAATTAGTGTAGTTTTAATATAATATTTAGATACTATCGTAAGGTATTTTCTACATTTTATTTAATTTTGTTATAACATTAAACTTGTATATAATATTTGATGGTTTTTATTTTTATTTTTGCTAAAGCTTTATTGATTAGCTGTATTATTATGTTGTATATTTTAATAAATTAATTTTTTTTAGAACAATAAATTGTCTGCTACTGAATGTCTGTTTGTTAATTCTTGTATAGAAGCTCAAACATGTGAATTATCCATAAATTCAGTTATATCTGATTCATACTTTCAAGTTCAAAGTTTAAAGATAGGTGAAAATTGTTTTGTATCTGGCATTACTTTCTCTGATAATCACTCAGTAAGTTTAATTTTATTTGTTGATGTATTTTACATCTCTTTAAAATGAATTATAAAAGTATAATATTGAAAATAAATGTTGCATGAAAGTTATTTCAGGTGTTATATATTTTTGATGTATTTTAATTTAAGAATTAACCCTTTTCAACTTTTTAAAGATGGAAAAGTGATTATTTGTGTAGCAGTGTTTTATCAATATTATACTTTAAAAATTATTTATTAAAAGAGACACTAAGCTATAATCATGCAAGTATTTATAGCTGTAAGTCAGTCTCACAGAAAGAACTAAAAAATTATTATGCCAACCTAAATAAAAGGAATTACATTCTTAACCCTCTAGCTGTGCATCCCGTGATTTCCACAGGCAACATAGATGTAGCAAAATTTGCACAGCCCGCGATTTCCATGGGTATGCATTTTTCCGACTGTTTAGCTGTACAACCTGTGCTGTTCTTGTTTATGTTTTCATTTTTATGTTTATATTTTGAGGGTCGAATTCCATATTTTAAAATAAAAATCTTTTATGGAAGTTTCTTGTATATTTTAACTCTAAAACATAGATTTAATATGTAGATTTGAAACACATAATAAAACAATACACAACTTTTGAAACTACTTTGATTAAATAACTATGCACAGCAAGAGGGTTAATAATAGTTATATTTACTTGTTTTGCACATATTGTTTTAACTGAAAATGTATCACATTTATTGAATTTTTAGTATAATTTGTTTATGTAATTGAACTTTGAATTGTGTTAATCATAAAAGTAATACTTTTTTTTTTACTTTAATTTTTTAAAAATATTTCAGGAGTTTAACATTCCTGACAATCAAATTATTATGTTTACTTCCATAAGAGAATGTTCCGGAAATGGCTGTTTCATAGTATTTGGAGTCCAAGAAAATCCGTTTGTAAGTAGATAATCAAGAAATTTATTTTTTAAGAAATTAAGTATTACAAATAATAGTTCTTTTGTGCCATAATTTGTTATTTTTATGATAGAAAACATAAATTTGAATGTGATTTTATTTTTATAAAAAATTGTAATTTTGGGGTAAAGAAATTATTAATTTTGTTTGAGTTTTAATATATACTAATTGATAAAGCAATTAAAGTTCATTCAATTGTATAGATTAAAAATGTTCAGTTTAATTAAATGGATATAAAACTTGTGATTTTCTTGAGTCAATATCAGTATGTAATCATAGAAGAAAATATTTTCTTAATTGTAGAGCCTCATTTAGTTATACTGATGAAGAGATTTTTTTAAAAAAAATTTATGTAAACAAACCTACCTGATTAAGTACCCTAATTAGATGTCTGATTAAAAAGATGAATTTTCAACACTGAAAGAGATATTAATTTTAAAATATATAAAAATGAAAAAAAAAATTCAAATGATGAAATTTATTGTGTAGCTACAATTGGGTCATTATTATTAATAATAAGTATTTGCATTAAAGTCATTATATTAGAAATAATTATAATATTCAATATTTTGCTTAAAAATATTGAATATTCTTATTTTTTCTAAATTGTTGAAATATGAATATTTGAGTAAATTTTTTTACATTAAAATTTTATACATATATTAAATATGTGTTTATTCTTTGTTAATTCTTCTAGTATAAAATTTGTTGACCTTTTAATCATTTTTGTTTTACTTTTTTCAAGATGCCTGTAAATTTGGATGAAGGAACATTTTGCAATAAACCTTGGCAACAAATCTTGAAACATCTTCATGTGAATGAAAATGAAATATGGAATTCTGAGCTGGTAATTTTTTGTACGTAAATAATGAGGGAAAATGGAGCATACATTAATTTTCTAATACCCAAATGCAACTGAAAATTTTATATTGAAATTAAATTTTAAAATAAAACATTTGAACAATAATTCAAATAGGAATTTATTAAAATGTATGCTTGCTGCTTTTTTTCTTCCTCTTTACTTTCTAAAATTTTATTATTCAGATCTGAAGATTATTTTAAATGCACTTAATTATAATAATAAACAACTTAAGAACAATGGCAACTTCATGATATTTAGTTGCTCTTAAAGCTGAGAATAGTTGGAAGGCATAATTAATGAAGCTCTAAATTTTCTAATTCTCATTTTATTTTTATTACTGTAAAATCTGGCGTATAACGTGCACCCATACTTTGAAGATGCAGTTTTTAATTTTTAGGTATATTTGCCGCATAACGTGCACTCCCTTTTTTACGAAAAAATCTGAAATATTAGTATACATTGCTCTTATGTTTTGAAGTCATTTATTCTATGTATTATCCCAAACTTTAGAAAAAATAGTTTACTTTTAGAACTACAACTCTTTTAGTTCATAGGGCTAGTCATTTCTTTTAAATAAACAGTACTTCGATACATGTAGAACTAAATATTTTTTTTTTACTAATCTCTTTTGTTATTTTTAAAGCTATCATTTTTATGCTCGGTGTATAACGTGCACCCTTAAATTTCCATCTTATTTTTTGTGTTCAAAGTGTGCGTTATACGCCAGATTTTACGGTAATTTATTTTTTTTCTTAATATTTTTTATCATGATATGGAAAAATTTTGGGAAAACAATAAAAAACTCTCAGTGTATTCTCAAAAGATGTACTTTTTTGTTTTAGAAACTTCATGAAACGCTAGACTCTTATGAATATCTTGGGCATATCCCCGTGATATATTCCCATTTTTCTGGATTTTATTTGTGTTCTACTGTTGTATTTCAGAGTATTAATTTATAATTTATGCAATATAAGAATAAAATCATATAACAAAGACTTGGGCAAAAGTTCTTGTATATATCAATCATAGAGTTAAGTGATATTTGAATGAATATCTTACTTTCTAGATTTTCATCTGTTCTTTGTTAAGAGTTGAAAACCAGTTGAGACAAAATTTGCTCTTAAATCACATAGCAATCTTTATAAATATAAAAATACTGTATTTGTTATTCTTAACGTTTTTCATTGCCCATCAGATTAGTAGGATCTTCATATATATATTTGTATGTAGTATGGTGTATTTTTCATAGTTTTTATCAACTTCAGATGTTTGCATCTGAAGTTAATAGTTTTTAATGCGCATTGTGTTTCTATAGTTTCATGCATTGATTTTAAATTTCTTACATCTAATGCAATGCTGAGGCATTTCAACAATGCAGATTAATATGTGATATTGAGAACAGATATAATGTGAAGCTAACATATAAATAAGATCACACTTATTGAAACTTTTTCTATTTGAAATTGAATTTTTACTTGAAGTGTTTATTTATACATAGCTTTCCTGTTATTTTCTTGCAGAATTTTAAAGAACGAACATTGATGAATGCTAGATTGTTTTCTTGTAATTTGTCCTTGAAAGAAGTTCTTGCTTTATTTTTAATAGAAAGTTCTGATGAAGACGTTTTAGGGATTATAAAAAAGTAATATATAAAAATTTTCTTTTTGTTTTTATTTCTGATTTTTCAAGTTAGCAATTTTTTGTTACAGAATGGTTTTGTAAAAGTTAGTAGTGTTCATATTATTCTTATTATTAATGTAGTTGAAATAACTATATATATATAATTATTGTTATTTAATTCTTAGTTATTAAAAGTATCTAAATTTCTGAATGTTTACCAAACCACAGATTAAATGAACCATGAGTTTATTAAAAAATATGAATTAAGTGATATATAAGTATTATAATATAAGTTCCAATAATTTTAGTATTTCCTTTTATCTTTATCAATGTTATCAACAAACTAACAAAGTTTATCCTCGTTTTTTAACCATCCATGTAGAATAGTGTCAAATAAGTTAAAAACTCAGGTAATTTCTACTTGTTTTGTGTCTTTTCAAATTTAATACACAGTGAGTTTTTTTTTTTGATTGTACGTGTCTTTTGTTTACATTTATAGTCATTACAAAGTGTCATTATATTACACGATTTCTAGCACTTTTTTATTTTAACAAAAATATTTCATAACTCTTCAAATTTGATCAATATAAAATAATTGAGTATACAGCTAATCCAACCAATAAAAAAAATGAAAGTAAGACATTTTACTTTCTGAGGAAGGGGAGATTCATATGTCTAACAGAAATAAAAAAAATAATTAATATCTGCTTTAAACAAGAAGTTGTAATGCCATTCAAACAAACAATTTATTTTACACTTCCTATGCAAACTTCATATTTAAAACAATAATATTGCAATATTGGTAAGTTGAATAATTTTAAAAAATGGACAAAAAGTTACAAACTTTAAATGCAATGCACAAATGCAAGGTTTATTTTTCCGTTTTATTAAACTAGGTAAAAGTCAACTAATCCACTGTACAGTAATCGAAAAGAAAAGAAATTAGCTCACCCTAGTATATTTAGTGAACACTTTCAAATTATTTTATTTTAATGAGTTTGCTTTATTATAGATGGAAAAATCATGAGCGCTATACTCTTGCACAAGTCATGGAAAGTATAAATTATACTGAAAATTTTGACCACAAAAGGTACTTTTTGTTTCAATTTTTGTATAGTTTATGTCTGTCAGAGATGTATTAAAACATAATATTTGTATCATTTTTGTTTTTTTAGACATGTTTATGCTGAAATATCATGCAGAAAAATAAAAAATGCCATTTGTCAAAACAAAGATTTGCATTTTCTACCATATTTTTATGCAGCTTGTGCTGAAGGCTGGTTGCAGTTGGTGATGAATACATTAGATGAAGGTGTGATGAATTATTAAGATTTTTGTCTGAAGTTCTTTTTAATTACTAACTATTAAATATGATGGCAAAGTACTTCATTTATAGAGTAAAAAAAGCATATTATTTTTAAAAATGCTTGTTCTCTTTGCTACAGTACATTGCTTCTAATGTGTTTTCAAAGTAGATATTCTGTAGTCATTAGAAACATGGTCAAAGAAAACATTTTATGAATTACTAGCTGGTATACCTGTTCTTCGAACGGGTGAATTGAAAAATAAAAGAATAGAGATTGAATGAAAAATTATTTTTTTATGCATTAAATTTAAGTGAATTGTAAATTAAAGTTTTTCTTAGCCTATCTCTGCTCAACCAAAAATTAAATTTGCCAAATTTGAAATCTGTTGGTCTAATATTTGAAAAAAGGATTTTTTTATCTGTAACACCCCCATAACACACATGTGAGCTGACTTTTGAGAACCCTCTTCTTATCAAATCTCTGATCAACAAAAGATATGTTTTCTAAATTTCAAGTTTACAGGTTTAGTTATTCATAAAAGGGAATTTTTTTAATATATGAAACCTCCTCTTGGATGTCAATTTGCACGAAACCCTCTCTTAGAGGATCTCTACTCATGAAAAAAATGTGCCAGCTAAATTTCAAGTTTAGGTTTAATATGTTTGTTGGAATCAAATAAGAGTCTATAACTAACTGAGGGAACTACAAGCCTTGCAGGGATATATCTATAACTGCAATGAATGTTGTGTGATACAAACTTATACATATCAGTAAACAGTCAAAGCTCATATTTATAAAAATTAATGACTTTTATTGTTTTTCATTATTGATACCCTTAAATTTATTTCATAACCTAATTTTTTAGTTTTTTTCTAATAATTTTTTAATTTAGTAAATTTTGTTTTTATCTCCCTTTTTGCCATCCAGTACTTCTTTCTGATGTCAGTTCTGTTATTAGAACTAGAACACTTAGTTGCATAGCAGATTTACTTAGTGTAAAAGCTGGTGTTCTTGGAGGACTTAGAAGTGGACCTGGTAGCAATCGGACTTGGAATAAGGCATTCACATTGTTATTGGTTTGTTGAAATTTTAATTTTTATTAAACTTGCTGTTTTTAATGAATTATATATTTAATGAGCAGATTTCTGAATTTCTCAATAAATTAAATATTTTTGGCATTATTTTATTTTAATTTTTATGTATTAAAGAATCCAGTAATTTGAGTTAGGTTTTGGGGTTGTTTCTTTTAATATTTTAAGTAAATTATAGTGTATGTATAGTTTCTCTTTTAACCTAGGCCATGATTTTGGTTTCAAAATTAGCCTTTAAATTGAATTATTAAAATAAAAATTAGATATTTCAATTTAAATCATTTTTAATATATTATCATAATATTAAAAATGCATTAACATTAATTGGCATAAATGTACTGTATAATTTTACTTTTAAGACAAAATAATGTAACTATCGATAAATGTATATTACAAAAATATACTTTAAAATAGAAATATAAGACAGTTATAATTTTAAAATAGATATTTCATTATGGGAATATATATATATCTAAAATTACATGTATGAGAATCGAAGTTTTGTATTTATCTGGGATTCTTTTGTAAATGTGTGGGTCTATCACTTTTTTCATACTTATTAAATCATACATGACTTAGTTTAAAATCAAACAATTCTTTCACTTAACATTTGATTTTATTTTCTTGAATAAAAGAGGAATGCATTTAATTTTTATTCCATTATTATATCACATTTCACTCTTGTCCACAAATTTAGTTTTCTTTGCCATTTAAAATCTGACTCATATATTTGGTATATTCTTTTATCATTCTTTAGAATGGTGATGTTACAAAAGGCTTACAAGAACTATTAAAAGAAAGATCAAACTGGTTAAGCAGACCGGATCATTTGATGCGTGCTGCTCGACACTATGAGCGAGCTGCTCAGATTTTTATACAGAATTCTGTTAAGACTGTGAAAGAGGTTTGTATTATGTTTAATATGCATTTTTTTATCCAGTCATATTTTCTTTTTGTATTATATTAAGAAATATCTTACATTAATAAAATTAGTGTTGTTTAATAAAGTTATTTCAACTTTTTATTTAGTTTCCTTACTAATTTGTGTCTTACTTCTTAAAAAAAGTCATAACTAAGTATTTTGAAATTTTTCAGCTCTATACTTTGTACTTATTTTTAATAGATGAATTTTATTTAAAGGTTCTAAACATTTTATTTAAGACCCTTCCTTATTGTATAGTATATGGTACTCACTCCAGCTTCACTACCTGATATAGGAGCATACATTACTGCAGAATGTCCTGCAAGAATTGATCTTCTGGGTGGCTGGTCTGATACTCCACCCATATGTTATGAGCTTGGGGGATCTGTTGTAAATGTAGCTATTCTTGTTGATGGAAAGGTAATAATTTATAACACTTAAATAGTTTTCATTTTTGTGAAATAGTTATTTACTTTTTTAAAAAATTTATTTATCTGATTCTTGCATTTCGTTCAAAAATTGACTAAAATATTATACAAGTGATCTTTTTTTAAGCTTTAGATATTTATTTTATAGAAACCAATTGGTGCTCGAGCTTGCAGAACAAAGGAGTAAGTTTTTTACATCATTACCATTTTATATAAATTCATATTACTTTACCTTAAATTATGGTTTTTATGAAATATTTTAAAATATTAAATAAACTTGTAGTTTTTGGATTTACAAACTTAAAAAAGATGAGAACATTGTAGAAATTTTTTTGAAAAATATTTGTTTTGAAATTAAGTTAAAAGATTGCTGTACAAATATTTAAAAATTATACAATTTTTTTGGCAAAAAATATGGATGCATAATTAAAGTAATATAATACATTTTTAAAACACACAACTATTTATACATTAATTTAAGATAGTTCTACATAAAAATCCAAAATAATTATTTGTATAATTACTTTTTTTATTGTATATTTTTATATGCAACATTTATTGAATTATATAATTAAGTAGACATTACTTTGACTTACCATCATAGATCTGGATCTTAGTTAGGTCACAAAATATTAAGTTGAATCAAATTGTACAGGAAAGGAAAACTTTCTTCACAAGATTACCAGAAAAAAAAACCTGGAGAATACTAACAAATAATTGTATCATTTTATATTTTATGTAGCAATTATTCGATTTGTAGTTTATATCACTTAATATTTCTATCATTAGTATAACAATAAGAATTTTTGTACTTTTTCAATGAAATTTTTTTGATACATGTTAATACACAGTAGTTAAATACAAATATCTATACAAATAAAATATCTATACAAATCTATCAAAAATATCTAAATATCTATACAATATCTAAATATCTATACAAATATCTATATAAATAAAAATGAAGTGTGTTCGTAATTTGAAATTAACAGCTTTTTACTAAATGCATTTAAAAGTATATACGGTACTTACATGAAAAAATCAATTTTAAAAATTTTTGGCTGTCTGTCTGTCTATCTATCTATCTATCTTTCTGTTCCAGCTAATCTCTGAAATGGCTGGACCAATTTTGACGAAACTTTCACTGGCAGATAGCTAATGTTATAAGGAATAATTTAGGCTACTTTTATTTTAGAAAAAAAAAAATTAGGATTCCGAGAAAATAAAATTAAAGCCAATGAAATAGTGAGCAATATCCAATTCAAATAGGGATTATTTATTTCAACAGGGATTATTTTTATTTTATAGGAATTATTTTATTTCGCAAGCCTTTTGTCTCAACAATTGCTAGCAGTTATATCAAACTTTTTTCTTTGATTAGGTTGCTGCCATTAGCGACATTTCCCGTTCATGTCTTGATCCTAATGATTTTAGTCCTTAACTGCATTGTCAAAAGTCATGCGTCCCTTTCACCCCCCCTTCCTTGTGGCTTTGTTTGTGTTCGCGTTTCACCCTATTTGCTACTTAAACCTATTTTGATCCTAAAGATTTTAGTCCTCACCCCATTGACATTGTCAAAGGTCATGCATCCCTTTCACCCCTTGCTCAACAAAAAGCAAAGAAAAAAATAAAACAAAAAAGAAACATAGATTCACAAAGTAGAAGAAAAGCTTTTGTAAACTCTGCGAAGTGAATAAACACTTTTTTTGTTAAATTCCACATGGATGAAGTCGCGGGTAACAGCTATTTAACATAAAATAAATGCATCAGAAAGTAATATTAATGTATTACACATCCAGATAAAAATTATTTACACTATTTTTAGCGTTTATTACACAAAATTTGTAACAATGTGTTACTTTTGCTGAGCAGGTAGGTGTTTTCAAAAATCGACCCACAAGAAAGTTACGGGGCGTATAAAACTATAAAACTTAACTTAAAAACTTACAACAATAAAGAGATTATACAAATAAAGTAACAATATGCATGATCTGCAATGTATCTTTTGTTCTCAATTAAATATATAAAAAAAACCAACTATGCGGTAAAGACAAATACATTGAGATAAATGTCATATGAATAACAACTAGTTTAATGAGAGGGCTGTGTGTGAACTTAGACCATTTAATACATGTATTTTTATATCTTTGTTGAATAGTCTATTTTATGTAAGCTAGAATTAAAATTCCTTGATCATAAGAAAAATTCTGAAAAGACAAGAAAAAAAATATAAAAATTGTTATATAGACAATAGGTTGAAAAAGATTTATCATGAAGGAATGAAAAAACAATTTTTCTATAATTCTAATAATGATAATTCTTCAAAATTTTTTGATTTGGTTTGTATTGCTTAAGTTAAGGAATATATACCTGTGATGTTTTTCTTAATTATAAATGTTCATTGATTGAAATTATGCTTTAAAATCTGCAAACCCATTTTTTCTTTTGTAATAGTTGTTTGCTATCATAGCATTTTTGAATTAAGTATCTGATTATTATGATTTTATTTATTAAAAATTTTAGACCAACAATTACTCTGAAAATTGGTCTTGGTGAAATAAATCAAGTGATATTAATCAAAGATATGAAAGATATCCTCAATTATGATCAACCAAATGCACAAGGTATGCATAATTGAGGTTCATATATTTTTAACCTACTTGTCATTAGATTGATTGATAAAAAATTAGTTTTTATTTTAAAAATAATCAGTTTTTGTACTACCAAACTTTTATTGTTTAATATTTATAAAAATGGATTCATTTGCAGTAATTTTAGCTAAGAAATCCCATTATTGTATATTTAAATTAATTTCAAACTTTATCTTTTGATTATTAATGAAATAAAGAATTTAATAGTAAACAAAAAATTTTCATTCAATTTTATATCATTAATCACATGTTTATCGATTTTTCTATTTTTATTTCATAAGTGCTAAACAAAAATAAATAAATAAATTCTATTCCTTCAAAATTCTTTTCTTCATTTCTTCCCCCATTTTTTTATATTATGTAATTTATATCCTGCAATTTACTTACAGGAGCTCTTTTGAAAGCAGCTCTTATATGCACAGAAGTTGTTAATATCAGTTGTGGGAAAACATTACAAGAACAACTTTTATCTAAATTTGAAGGAGGATTTGAAATACAGTCTTGGTCAAATCTTCCTCAAGGATGTGGTAGGATTATTTTAATATGTACACGACTAGTAATATTGCTGCTTTGTTCCATTGTGAAATATATTATAAATTGGAGCACAAAAAATTATATAAACATTCACATACAGTTTGATATCCAAAAATTAAGAATAATTTGAAAACTGTAAAATAAAAAGTTTAAATGAATAGTAAAACCTAAATTTGTGTACGTGCATGATCTATTGGTGCTTATCTGTGATTGTATATATAATTTTTTTTTTTATCAATAATGTAATTAGATGGCAATTCTCTTTTCTAGATCTTTCTTTTAAAATAAAATCTCCAATATTAGTGAATCAATATATGTTTTTCTTCTCATTCAAGGCTTAGGGTCACTGCTCCAGTGATAGCTGCTGCCCTCGCCTTGAATTGTAACAATAAAAAATAAATATGTAAAATATCATTTCAAAGAAATTTCTTCGGTAAAATCAAAAAGTTCCCAGATTTGAGTGTATTTCATGTTGCACTCATGTTGTTTATGCAAAACAACACAAGGGCTATTGGTAAGGGACAAGAACATTACCCCTGAGCTGTCCCTCCCCCTCTTTGAACCTTCATATAAAGCCAAGAGGAGTACTTTGTGTTCCTTTAATTGGAACAGATGTTGTGAAAATCTAAGAAATGCTGCATTTTAAGTTTACCTACATTAATATTTTTAAAATCAATTTAAAGCAACAAATTTATCTGGCATACTTTGCAATAAATACTAAATTTAATTGTACAGACCTAAATAGAAAATGTCATTGCATATTATTAAAACCTAATATTTTTAGTTAAATTTCAAATTAAAGCTTCTTTGTAACTGGAAGATGAAGCGCTATTGCTGTTTATGACCAATTAGATATATTCTTTCCTTTTTATCATAAAATTATCTTTTTATATTTAAAATTTCATTGAAAACTTCCAGGTATGGGAACTAGCAGCATATTAGCTGGGGCCATAGTTAGTGTACTTTGGTCTGTGAGTGGAAAATCGTTTGATAAGAGTGCAGTAGTACATGCTGTAAGTTTGAACATGTATATTTTCTAAAAACTTTTTTCACTTATTGATTCAAATAAATGATTAAATTTTCTTCATTATTATTCACAAGTTTTCATCATTTTACTTGCTGATTAGCTTAAAACAATATTGATTTGGCTGCAGTTTCAGACAAAGTACTTCCTAGTTACTTTTCTAACCAAGTAATGATTTAACTTTTAGAAAATTTATTGTAAAAGTAGTTGATATTAAGTTGAAGCTGTAGTTTTGAAAATGGCTGTACTTCTCTGACTACATAAGATAAAAAAAAAAGACCGCCTGCCTATCAGCAAAAGCCTTGCTTTAGTATGATGTGTATTTAATAAATACAATCTACATTCATGAGTTTAATGGTACAATAATATACAATTTTTATCATCTAAAACTAGGTATTGTATGTTGAACAATTGCTTACAACTGGTGGTGGTTGGCAAGATCAAGTAGCTGGCATTTTGGGTGGTATTAGGAGAGGGTACTCAGAAGCAACATTGCCTTTACATGTGAAAGCAGAAATGTTGGAAGTACCAGATCATGTTTTAGAGTACCTGAATACTCATTTTCTTTTAATTTATACTGGCAAAGTCAGACTGGCTAAAAATTTATTGCAGGTAAAAAACCTCTTTAAAATCATTTAAATTTTGTTGAAAATATTGGAATGTATTGTAATAGTCGGTAAAAAATTTAATTTTATATTAATTAAATTATATATTAGTTTTAATATAATAATTCTTGAAAATGAAGCAATATTACTGATCATTGTACTGTAATCTGTTTTATTTTTTGTTTCAATTTTTAAAGTATGTGTTATGTTAATTTTTTAATCCTGTAAATATGTATGATATGAGTTGCTATGTACGCAGTTTAAAATTTGATAATTTTTTTTCCAAAAAAGAATGTTATTCGCAACTGGTATGCCAGGGAAGAAAATGTTGTCAGATGTTTTAAAAACTTGATATTGTTTTCATATGAAATGAAGCGAGCACTCATCGAAGGTTAGTACTTGTGAATCGGTATTGCTAATTTTTAGTGGATACTGAAATAATATTGTATTTCTATTTTTTAAGCATGTACACTGATTAGATTTATTCATAATTTTTATTCTTTTTTGAACATTTCCTGAAACTTATTTTGAATTTTCTAAGCTTTCTTTAAATTGTAATTTTTTATGAATATTAATATTTTAAAACTTGGTGTAGTTTTACATTCTGTAATATGACTGTTTTTTTTTAATAAATCTAAAATTTTTATTTTCTTCAAGTACTTTCTGTAATAATTTTTAAAAATATTTTTAATTTTTCTGAATACATAGTTTGATGTGTAGAACTAATTGGTTCATACTTAATATTTTTATTTCCTCATAATTAACTGGTTAATTTTGTTTCAATTTGAATTTATTGTGAATAGTACATTTTGACTTATATTCAAAATAAGATAATGATTTTTTAAAATTTAGAAAGTTCATTACGAATGTGAACAAATTATTTAAATTGATATTTATAATTGATTTCAATTTCTCTCCTTGGTTTCTCTTCAAAATTTTCATATTTTATTTAAAGCAATATTATTGGCTGTAAATTTAGAAAGCCATATATGTTTACTTTTTTCATTTTAAATAGGTGACTTTGAAGAAATTGGTAAATTGATGAATGTGTATTGGGAACAGAAAAAAATATTGGCACCTGGTTGTGAACCAGCAAGTGTTAAGGAAATCATGGATATAACTAGGCCCTTATGCCATGGCCAACTTTTAGTGGGAGCTGGTGGTGGAGGCTTTATGTGTATTTTAACAAAAGAAGTGAATGCAAAAGGAGTTATTGAATCAGCTCTTCAGATGCATGAAGTATGTGTAATTGCTTTATGTTTATATATTATTCAATTAATGAGCCTGATATCTTAATATGTCTATTCTAATTTCATTACAGAGGCATCAAAAGATATCAATCCATAGTGTGACAGTTCATATGGAAGGACTAGAAATTATGTCATAAGTGCCTTTACAAGTTTTGATATTTGAAATTTCTAGTTGTTGATTTTATAATTCTCTAACTATATATATATTTTTATGTAAGAAATAAAATATAATTTGTATCAATTTTGAGTTTTTATATTGCTGTCGATGCAGGCATCTATCATTTTGTGTAGCACAAAAATAAAATTAACCCTGAACATAAGAAAACAAATATATAATTACTTTGTCGAATATCAAGAATATTAAGCATATGATAAATTCAATGGATGTTAATTTTGCTGATTAATACAAAATTATCTATAAAAAAATTAGATTTTTGCCAGTTTTTTTTAAATTAAATTTTCATTTACATATGTACTAATTTTCTTAATATGTTATACATAACTATTTTTAAAAGTTATTTGATGGAACTTAAAGTGGTCCTTTTTAATACAAAAAATTACTTTTGGCTGACAAATATTTTAACATTAGGGATTTTCATTTTTGTTTACAATGAATATGAAATTTATTTTTAAAAGGTTTTACTTATGATACATCAATTATAAATAAAGGAAAGATTTAATTTCTAAAGAAAAAATTAAGTAGTTATTCGTTATAAGAGCTAAATTAAAAATTCTTGACATGTTTGAAAGTTTAATATAAAATCAACTGATTGGCTTACCAAAGTGTGATTTAGATCAAAATGTTCCTATGAGCGTGAAAAGTGTTGTTTTTTTGTAAATAGTTTCAAATCTGGTCTATAGTAAGTATTGTATAGTATATAAGCAGTAAAATCAAAAGCAAACATAAAAAATTCAGCCCATTTATTAGGTAGAAGTAGATACAAAACTCTCAAATATTACATTCTATTCTACTAGCAATTTTGTGAATAGAAACTGAGTACCGTTTTGGATGTAGTTCGAGCTACATCAAAATGCAGTAGTTGTACACATAAATTATATGTATCTTCATGTTCTGTGTATTTTTACAAAATAAATACGTTGAATTTTTTATCATGAGTTATATTTTTATGATTCAATACCTTCTATAGGTGAAATTTTTAATTTTTTAAAAAATATAAGCAATAATTGAGAAAATTAATTTTCTCTGACAGAGTAGCCAAATAATTTTCTTAGAGAAATTCACAAAAATGTTATTGTAAAAATAAAAATCATTTTACCATTCTTACAATTATTGGATTATATTAAAATGATAAACTCAAGCTAGGATGTTGTGTATATAACATGTATCCTTAAGAAGCAAATCAGCTCGCTGAAAATGTATTTATAAATATTTAGAGGATCCTTTTATGTAAAAATATTTTAGACTATTCATAAAAAGTATTTTTTTTCTGTTAAATGAAAAAAAATCAGTTTAAGAAAAAGTACTATTTAAAACAGAATTAATCAAAAAGAAAAATTTATTATATGTTTACAGTCTATTTCATAGTTTGTAAGTGAATCATTCATTCAGAAATAATTTTTTTAAAAAATAAAGATTAATATTTTATGATTTATAAATTGCAACATTTTAGCTATTTTAATGCACACACATGTAATTAATTTACTTACATGGGAACTGTTTTACCATTCTTCATCACAAAATCGAAACACATATACTAAAAGACATTTTTTTATTTTTTATTTAGTTTTTTGTGTGAAAGTATTGACAAAACCCAAGGAGTGTTTACTAAAAACTGTTTTATTTTCAAAAAAATTATAAATCTCCAATATTATTAATATAATAAATTTGTAAAAATTAGTATAATCAAAGATGTATATTTTTTGTATAACTATTTCGACTGCTATACTGTTTTACAGTATTAAATGTTAAATAAAACAAAATAATTATATAACTTCTTCACAATAACAAAAAAAAATGGCATTTTGCTCTTAATATTTTTATATTTATGTCAATTCTAAAACAGTCAATGAACTATAAATTAAAATTTTGAGAGAAGATTAAACAGACAGGAAGTGTGTAAAGCTATTCATACAAAGCTTTATGCAGCCTATTTCTCATTAAAATTATGAGGTCTATTTCCAATAGTCCCAATGTTACTTTGCACTGTGTGACAATAATTAATCAATTCAAACAGTTTGTAAATCAGATTATATGAAACATTTCTCAACAGTTATATTATTTAGAGGTTTTAATAACTGTATAGTCATAATTCAGTTAGATTAGATTTCATATGTAGTGAAATATTAATATGATAAACCAATCTTGATTCTATGCTAAATATAAGAGAAAAAATTCAATCAAAATTTAAATATTATTCATGAGTAAGGAAAAAAATTACCGTATTTTCCTGTATATAATCTGCAGCGGCGTATTATCCACAAAGCCTTTTTTTCGAGTAAAAAAATAAACATTGTATAATCCACGGCAGTTTTTACAACGAATAATCCAAAAATATAAACTGCCAATAATGAGTGTCATATAAGATAAAAAATACACAATATAATTAAAAATAGAAGTAAGAAATTGTACAGAAAAAAATTATTATGAAACTTTTCTTTAAATATGTATGATAATATTTTTTACGATAATCTCAATAAAACAAAAAAAATTCTTTGCTACTGTCATCTATGTTTTGAGTTGTTAAACAAAACATTACAGGCAGAAAAAAACGTTTTTTTTTTTAATTTAGCAAGTTAACAGTAAAAAAATTAAAATCGAGACTGCTTTTCCATTGTCTTCTTTTAAAATACATTTATTTATTTCTTCCTCTAATTCTGGCCAGTGAGGTTTTCCACGACTATCGGCTCTTTAACGTCGATCACAATTTTCGAAGTTGGGCTTGTTTTTTCTTCATAAACAAATATTCAATTCGTCAACGTTGAAAAACCTTGCAGTTACCCGACTTCGGTAGCCTTCTCTATAACTTGAAGTTTGCAGTGTAACTTAACGCTTTCACTTCAACATGATGAAAACTTATAAAGGACGTAATAGCTCTAGTCAAGAGAAAATTGGAAATGGTGCCAGCAACTCGTAACTGTTTTTTCCTTCAGAGGAATCGAATTAGTTTTTGAATGTAATTGGACAAAAACTAGTTATGGCTGATATACGTCATCCGAGTCATGAAAGCGCCATCTATTATTTATTTTATAAAACAAATGGCATTTCTTTCAAAACTTATTGTTAGCTTTTCTGATGGAGAATGTTTTATCTCAGATCATCCGTGGCGGAGTATAATAGGCACAACAAAATTTGAAACTTTTTTAACACATAATCACGGATTATATACAGGAAAATACGGTAACTACAATTTAAACAGTTTTGAAAAGAGATATGAATAAATAAATATAACTTTCTAAACATTTTTCTCCCTTTTTCATTTTACAAAATGCATTTGTATTATTTTAAAACCCAATTTTTTAAATTGTTAAATAAAAATCTTGAATCTTTCCACTCTGTGATAGATATAGAAATTTATTGATAAACCGTATTTATTTCATTCTAAGCCACGCCCCAAATTTTTGACATGTTTTTGTGAAAAAATAAGAAATAGTGAACAAAATTAATATTGGATTATCGATAAATCCTTTTACACTATTTCTTATTGTGGGAACTAATAAGAAGTGAATAATTAATTTATTTTACCAATATTAAAAACTTTTAAATACATACATGAACCTGTAATTGCTTTAGCCATCAGAGTATCGTGTTTAGTTTCCCTTATCCAACAAATTTTTCTGTCTTTGATTTTTCTTCATAACATGATTTTTAGTATCTTTAAGATTGAAAAAAAGTGTGGCTTAAATTCAAATAAACACGATAATTTTTTTAAAAAATAATGAACCATTTCTTATTGATCAGCAGTTTGAACAGAAATTATTTAAAAAATGTAATGTTCTTAGTATAACAGTGTTTAAATTAAAAATTATCTGAATAAATGGTCTTTGAAATATTTTTCCTTTAGTAAATGGTACTAAAAGAAGGTTCAATATTTGTTCATTAATCTACACAAATGTACACATATATTACAAGAGAGAATTCTTTTTACCAGTGGCGTAAAGGAGAATATTAGGGCCTCCCTGGAAAGTCAGGTTTTGGGCCCCAAGCTGGATCTTACGAACTTGGTGTCAGTCAGGCTTTGGGCACTTTAGAATCCTGTACCTCCCCAACGATGTGAAGTTGTACGTTACACCACTGATTTTACATATAAGACAATATTAAAAACTCAAATAAATATAATTTTCATAAAATACTTTTTGATTCAATTAAAAAATTGATATTAAAATTAATATTACTTAACTTTCTTTAAAACAAAGAATTACAAGCATTTGAATACAAATATTCTTTATGCTAATTCTTAGTTAAGTTAAATTAAAATTTTAATATATGTCACATGGTATTCGAGGTTTTTATCACAAAAGGTAGAAAACTCTTAAAGTAATTCATCACTTTGATCAGAATGATTTTTATCTTCTTCATGAATCAACATATGTTGGTCTAAAAATGACTGAAATCCAAAACTTTTATTACATAAAGTACAAACAAATTCATCATTTTCAACATGTTGAGCTTTATGAATCTTTAAAAGGCTTTCAGTTTTCAGTAACTTTCCACAATTATTGCAGCGAAATGGTTTTGCACCTTGATGAATAACTCTATGTCTGTGGAAACTTGAACGATATTTAAAAGTCTGAGAACAATCAGGACATTTAATGAGTTTTTTAGCTGTGTGCAAGATGACATGCCCATTCAACATTTTTTTCGTCTTAAACAGTTCACCACACAAATCACATTGAAATTTAGGAGAATTAGGTGAATGATATTTTAACGAGTGTCTCATGAGACTAGTTTTATAACAATATGTAGTGTCACATTCTTTACAATGATACTTCTTATCACTTTTATGTACTTGTGCATGAACAGTTAGTTGATGGGGTCTTTGAAAGATTTTACCACATTCTTCACACTGATGAATTTTCTTTTTTACATGCTGTAATTTATGCTGATGACATAATAACTGAGTAGGAAATGAAGCATTACAAATATTGCAAATATGTGAAAGAGAATGTTTCTCAACATGTCTTTTGTAACTGCTTGAGAAACGAAAAGTTTTGCCACATGTTTCACATCTGTAAGGTAAAGGAGGGTATTTGTTCTTTTTCATTGAGGTAGCATTAAAAGCTAAATTGTTTTGCTCATGAGTTCCAAAATGAAGCACATAATCTTCTCTTTTTTTACTTACATGGTTACAAATCTCACAAGTATAAGTTTCTAACACTAAATGGTTTAATTTATGTACATCTAATGCTGCCTCAGAATTAAAGACTTTGCCACATATATCACAGAAGAGGTCCTTAGAATCGGTTGTTCCTAAAGTCAAAGTGTTATTAAAATTTTCTTTCGATTTTTCTGGGCCTTCCAATGTTATTTCTTCTTCAAAATCTGATAGCTCATCATCAAAAATTTGAGATTCATTCCCTAAAAGATTATCTTCATTTGATTGGCGTGTTATAGGTAAATTATCCGTGAAGAAATCTAATTTAGTTTGTGAACTTATTTCTTCTGTTGTACTTTTACTCTTTGAAGCATGTGTTTTGCTTAGGTTTTCGTTGGGATTTAAAATTTCGTTATTTTGTTGAAATGGGGAATCGTCAGACGAGAATGAAAAACTGGTTTCAGACCAAAAATCTTCATCTGACATCAGTGATGAAGATGATGACAACAGGGAGGAAGATGATGAAAAAATTGCGAATTCAAAACTACTACTTTCGCTGTCAAAATCAGAAGAATTGGGTGAATCCGAATCCATTTTATAAACGGATTTTTGAATATTTATTTTAATCACTTAACACGAACTGTTTCATAAAAATCCATCACAATGATGATTTCACAGTATAAATACGAATATTATAAAATACTTAGGAAATATAAATCCTTATTTGACATTTCTATGTTTGTTTACAAAGTCATCTTGATAGTTGCCAGACACACAAACTAAAATAAATGGTTTCTCATTCAATTATTCATGCGGCTTTGATGAAGTATTCATTCATTTTTTTTAATCGAGATTAAAATGCGAATTTTTTTAACATGTTCAAGAACATTGAAGTTAAACGACTTAGGTGTCATCAAACTAAGATAAATGATAGATTTGAAGAAATATTTCAGTGCGACAACTTCTAGAAATCAAATAACATCCGTAACTAAAATATAAATTAAAGTCTCAAAAATTCTTTATCTGTAAACAGAATTTCCTTTATTTGTTTCTTGGACTCTTCATCGTTAAAAGTTCATTTGAAAAGTTTTCGAAGAAAATTCTCTTATTTTGTTTGTTCCTTTTCTTTAAAAACGGACCGAAATTCAGTATTAATTACAGGGGAGGGGAAGTGCAGAAGCTGTTTCCAAGAAAACTAATGCTACTTAAGTTCTTTCAACCGAATAAAATTCTTATTAAAACATTATTCTAAATAATTCAGTTCATTAAAACTGAACCCATTATTATAATCTAAAAATGTTATGAATAAAATTCTTTGTGTTAAGTATTTAATTGTGCTTATATTTTCTGTAATTTGTTCTCTCAATTACTATTCAACTACTCAAGGATAATTATAAAAATAAAAGATATAAAATAACGGGAATTGTGAACATTGAGGAAACCATGTATTGTAACCATAAACAGAAAGTTAAAATGTAAGCTTCTATTTAAAAAAAGAAATTTTTATTCAAGGATCATAAATTTGAAATACTTATTCTTTTCAAAGATCTCGCAAGAACCGAGATACCACTTATTTTATATTTTAGAGAAAAGCTTCCAAATTATATAGAGACGTCTCTAAAATAAAACTGTCAAATGAGGACTCTTGAAAATAGCTCATGAATTTTACTGTTACGTTTTAGGGTCAGTTGTTCCTTCGAGAGCGCCAGCTTAAAAATGCTGTGAATTCTATTTGGGAATCAAACAACAAAATTACAGATTTCAATCACAAAAATAATTTGTTTTGCATGAAATAAATACAAATTTCAATAATTCAAAATTTACTTATCTGTTTGTTTTACATTTTAATTTGGTCTAATGAAATAATAATTTCATTGTTCAATAAGCAAAGTGTATAAAGTTAGTTTCAAAAACAACTATCAGGCTTTTGAAATGTTTGCATACACATATGTAAAGAATATCTGCAAATTTTTAGCATCAAACCCTGCTTTTTTATATTTTTTTTTAAATAGTAATTTTACAATAGCAATATTTATTTTTTCAAAATACTAATACAATTTTTTTTATTTTTTAATATAAAATAAAAACATTTAAAATAAATTTGAAAAAAACCACAAAATATTTAAGCTTATTGATACTAATACATTCATTTTATATTTTAAAGGAAGATCTTTGAATATGGATATTATAACAGTAAAATTTCAAACTATTACAGATAAATTAATGAAAAAATGCTTGAATAGATTTTTTAAAAAATATATAAATCTTATTCGTAATAGCATTTCACTCTAGAATAGTTTTCTACAGACAGATGCTAGCGTAGTTAATATATGTATTATACATTAATGAATGTATTAATTGGAGGGGGGGGGGTATCTAAAATGTATGCACTGATATACCAGTAAAAAAAATTGTAAAAAATTTGCACCAGTTCTGCACAATTCCTTTCAATTTCGGAGAAGTTTTGATTTAGAAATACAACAAAAAAAATTCTTTTAAATGTAATGCAACAAAAAGGATTTAATACTGTACTACATTAATGTATAGTCGTTTATATTTTGGTTACCATCACAGCCTTAATACGCGCGGGGCATGCACTCTTTATGTTGTGGACTCCCTCGAATCCAGTACTCATGCGTGGTGATCTCGTGTTTTGGTCAGCATGGAATGACTCACTACTCAAATTATTAACTTCTACACTCCTTTACGAACGTAACAAGATTTTATTAAATACTTTTAAATATACCATCATCAAACGCTAGTACACGGTAATATGATAACTTGCAACAGATCGCATGCCTTCTACTCTCTTGAGTTTCTGTTGGATGCTGGATGCTGGGCGTCTCTGGGAAACGGAACGCGAAGCGTTCCTCCATCCCGTGTCTAGATTGTATATGTGGCCTGATGTGATTGGGTCTGCCTGAGAGAGAGTGTCCTGATTGGTAGGTCGATCGTGGCAAGGAGGCGTGGTTACAGAATCTGAGTTGTTCTTGGATACGGTTTCAGCGGGAATGTCCTGATTTGTCCGAGTAGAACTGTTATGGTTGGTCCATGGCACACACACACACACTGTGAGAGTAGGCACTCTATTGGTTGCACTGATACGTTGGTACAAGTCAAAGGGGAGGTCTAGTAATCTAGCCTGTGGAGTGTCTGAAACGAAAACGAAAATTAGATTTAACGGGTGCCAGCGAAATGAATCGCTTATACCCAAATTCGCGGAGAGAAAGTGGCAATGAAAAACAATATCTGAATACACTCCCCCGCAGGGGGAATGGAGTGTCTGTGGGTGCATCACATCTTTATATAACCACGCTTTCACAGCGCCCTCTATAGTTGGACTCTAACAGTTGTTTTGCAAATTCCACTGTCTAGGGCAGCGATACTCAACCTGCGGCCCACCGAGCCTTTTTAAGTGGCTCGGTCATGGCCCATTGCTCTGAGAAATTTACTTATTAAGAGCATCATTGTATTAAAAACTTAGTGGGACATTCTTTGTCAAGAAATCGAATATATCAATTTTGCTTTTTGCTGTCAGTGTCGTAGGGGGACGAATTGATATTCTTTTTCTATTTGGAACAGATAAGGTTAGTGATAACAAACAGCAGTAGAGTAGCGACAGTTTTATTGGGGGAACTGATTTTTTACTATCTTTCATACCTTGCAAGCGAAAAATATTCGAAGAAAATATATCGTTTCAAGATGGTTGGGAGGTTGACTATTTTGTAGTGAAAAGCAAACATGGATCAGTAATTGTTTGATTTCTCACGAAAGTGTTGTACTTAAAAAAAACCCAATAAACAGGAATCACACACATTCAATGAAACTTTTCTTCGAAGATCTCTTTCAAGAGGTGATAAATAGGCTTTCTTGAATAATATTTGCAACAGAAACAAAGTGTTGCGTTAGTGGTAATATCACAACAGAATCAAAGACATCCTATGAAGTCTGTTATATTATTGGTAATTATATAAAACCGTTTACTGATGCAGAAATTGTGAAGGAGTGTTTCATAAATGTTTCTAATTTAATGTTAGTGACAAAAATAAAAAAATATAAAAAAAACCAAAACTGGAGTTATAATATTTTGATCAATTTCCCATATTTTAAATTTCCAATGTTATCTTGGTCTTAAAGCATTTTCTACCCCCCTATTCAACCTCATATTGCGGGCCGTGTGAAATAGCTGACATATGTATGCGGAAGAGCAGAAAAAAAGGTAGAGTACCCCTGGTCTAGGGGCTGTAACGCCACATATTTGTTAAATTTTCAATTAAATGTCCTTTAATTACTATTGCTTTTTTGATAATTTCATGTTTTGTGATTTCCCGTAAATTTTCAAATAGATTCGTATCCATGGAATTACCAAAATCTTCGCAATATGGGAGCTACCCTGGAAGCTGAACCATCAAGCGAGTTCCATATGCTTTACTTCTCTCTACTGCTCTTCCTCATAATTTTTCGCACAGTACATAGTAAGTGTCCAATTCCAATGAAATTAAAGTGAAAATCGCTTAACACGAAACTGAGGGGGACTGAAATATTTTTTCGTGTTAAGGAAAATTGCAAAAAAAAAAAAAAGCCATGTATCAATAAAATTAAGAGTTTATTAGAGTACATTTTATTTACATAGATACATGTATATGCATATATTTTATGAAAATCAATAAAACAAAAACATGTACAAGAACTTAACGCAATTTAATATAAAATGAAAAATAAAACATTTATTGAGTTTTTGAAATTATATTCTTATATTTTTCTTTACATTATCTTTTTTTACATCAAATTGTCAGCAAATTGTTCGATGTCTTCCATTTTGTTATTCATTTCACGATTAGAATGTGCGTCTAAATAATTGCGCAAGCTTTTCATGATGTTCCTCATTTCGGATGACATGGGGACAGGAGCTGGATTATTGATTTCATTTTCGTCATCAGGATCTGCATCAATGCTTTTTTTTAGCTCTGAACAAACTCCAAAATGTTCTTTGTCTGCCATAAATGGGACTGTATACAAAAATTATCATCATCTACTGTACCGAATTCTTCCAATGCTAAGCAGGGCAATTCAATAATATAGAAACTTTCTGAAACATTTTCTAAACAGTGTCTTTTCGTGTTAAACGATTTCCGTTTCGTATTAAGAGGAAAAAAATGCGTGAAACTACATAGTAGTTTTTCGGGATCATTGTATTATTTCGTGTTAACCGATATTTCGTCTTAAACATTATCATAACTTCAAGAGTATGCTTTGCTTTTCCAACAGTGCAACCAGAATGAAACTTTTTCTCAATGTGCTATTGTATTTTGCTTATTACTTTTGTATGTATATGTATCTTTTATATTACTTTTATCGGTGAAAATTTCAAACGTGTACTCGTCTGTGAAAAACACTTATAAATTATAAGTAAAATCATTAATGCTTGAAAAAGGAGTAAAAAATAAATATAAAAATGCCTATTTTTTTGTAATCTTATTTTATTTTCATCTTCAACCCATTTGGTGATGTTTTTAATCCTAAGAGACCAGTGTTTTATCTTCATTGGCTCAGTAAGTTTAGTGTTCTTTTACAAAACACTGACATTTTTTCTACTACCAGCCGTCTTTGGATGGTTCTTTTGGAATGAACAACCCTATCTTTTTGAAGCAGTTGTATTAGTCTGTCACACTTTTTTTTTGTATTTTTCTTGGACAAATATTCCTAATTATTATGTCACAACGCGTAATGATCTTTTTCCTGCCACAACTTTTTTTCATCCCAGAGAAAGCGTCGCATTTTTACCGAAATGAATCTTTAATTTATTCACAACTGATTCGATTATCTCCTTTCATCTTTTCAAAATGATACACACCTGCAAGAAAATCGTTCTTATCACGGATATTTTCGGTGAAAAAAATTGCACCTCAACTAATAATTGCAAAATAGTAAAATGAGAATAATCCACGGAACAGTAAAATTACTTACAAAGTAATGCTCTAATTGATTAATTGTTGAAGTGGGTCTCAGATGTGATGTTAGCATTTAGAATTAATAGATATAATGAGGTCGCAACAATGCAGGTGAAAGAAATAATCCATCCAGGTATTATTTTACAGCAATTTAATATGGATATCAGTTCCCGATAACACCATCTACGTATATGCATTCTAACTCCCGCGCAACACTGAAAAAATACAGATACAGTTAACAAACAGAATACAAAAGTTTGGCACTACTTTGAAGACTCCACCCACTCGTTGCGTCATCGAATTCGCTGTGGAAGCCTCCAACAGATGAATGAAATCTCGCGACGAGGTAGATTTTTTTTGTCTTTACATTTTAATTCTTAAATCAAAGACATTATTTCAAATAATGATACTAAGTATTCAAAATAAATGTACACATAATATAAAAATTCATTTACAAAAGAAAAATACAGTCTTGCAACATCTGAATTACTCATAACATACTAATGTCCGTCACAAGCCCCAAATCATGAAAATATGTTATTGTCCACTTTAATTTGGCAACTCACTCTATTAACAAATATCTTAAGTGCTTTATTGGAATTTTGCTTGCTAGACATCATTGAATTTATAAACAGACATTTTAAGGAAAATTTAGAAAATTCTTTTTCAATCATTTAATAAATATTCGTATTGAAAATGGGCAATTTAAAATAAACTGAAGCCTCAGTATATAAAATTATCCTAAAAATGTATACAAATCACATCCTATTTCGCGAAAAAAAAGCATATTTAATGTAAGGAATGCATGCAGAAGTTTAGAAAAAGGTAGAAGACAACAAGGTTGGCTTAAATTAATGTTATATTATCCAAAATATAACTCAGTTTTCCTCAGCTCTTTTCTCCTTGTAATAATTATAAATTCTACATTAATTTCGTTCACGCAGAATAAGAGAGATAATTCATGTAACAAAAACATATATAAAGGGTGTTTTTTTAGAGGTATAGAACTTTAAATTGCAATAAAACAACGATGTATTATTCGATTGACATGATTTTTTTTATTCGAAAAATAATCTTGTGGCATTACATTTTAAATATGATTTCTGGCATATGACTGCCACGGCTGGCTCGGATGTAGTCCAATCTGGACGTCCAATTTTCGATGACTTGATAAGCGAATTTTGTTTAGCGATGAAGCGCACTTCTGGTTGAATGGCTACGTCAACAAACAAAACTGCCGCATTTGGAGTGAAGCTGATCCACAAGTGTATGTCGAAACACCGTTACATCCAGAAAAACTGACTGTTTGGTGCGCTTTATGGGCTGGTGGAATCCTTCTTCAAAAACGATGAAGGCCACAACGTTACAGTCAATAGTGATCGGTATAGAGCCCTGATTACTAACTTTTTCATTTTTGAATTGAACAATCATGATGTCCAGGAGCTGTGTTTCCAACAAGACGGCGCAACATGTCACACAGCTCGTGCCACAATCGATTTATTGAAAGACACGTTTGGTGACCGCCTAATTTCACGTTTTGAACCTGTGAATTGGCCTCCAAGATCTTGTGATTTAACACCGCTAGACTATTTTCTGTGGGGCTATGTAAAGTCATTGGTCTATGCGGATAAGCCACAAACGCTTGACCATTTGGAAGACAACATTCGCCGTGTGATTGCCGATATACGGCCACAAATGTTGGAAAAAGTCATCGAAAATTGGACGTCCAGATTGGACTACATCCGAGCCAGCCGTGGCAGTCCTATGCCAGAAATCATATTTAAAATGTAATGCCACAAGATTATCTTTCGAATAAAAAAAATCATGTCAATCGAATAATACATCGTTGTTTTATTGCAATTTAAAGTTCTATACCTCTAAAAAAAAACATCCTTTACATACTCTTGATGTTATGTATTAATCAAAAAATTTTGTATAAAAGGGATTTCTATGTGATGTGAATAATAAAATACCTAAATAACTGTTCTGAATTTTGCAAGAAACATTTTTTTTTTTCAATTCTAAACAAGTTAGTTATTAAGACGTTATTTGGAATAGAAGGTTTTTAGGTTAATTGCAATGGGTTTCATCATAGTTTCTATACTTCATCACTGTACGGCTGATCCAAAATTTTCAGGTATTTTGGAGAAGAAGCTATAATGCAGCTTTGCGGAAGGGGAGGGCAGCCGACGACTCCAATTATTTGAATAACAGCAAACTTATTAATGAACAAAAAACGACAAATGACAACACGAAGACGTATATACACAAAGAAATATTATAACAGATTATTTACAGTAGTGCAAAAAGCACTCGTTATGAACAACGCTCCAGCAACGGTTTTCTAGAACAGTTTCACTAGCAGGAACTCAGACAGATAAAAGTCCCTCTCTCTCTGATGCAATCAACGCACAAGCAGATTCTGATCTTGACTGAGTTCTTTTCTGAATTCCACCGACTACAAAATAGCTTCATGAACATTTTTAGAAGGTTGAACTCCAAAGACTTCTCGATGATTCCAAGGCGATATCATACTTTTGCCAAATTTGTCCGGAGATAAAGTCATCAATCTGGTAACCCTGGTGACATCTTCTAGGATTGCCATTAAGGGTGTTGGAAATCTAAAATCTTATTTTTTTGACAATTTGAGATTTTTACATTTTCAAATTGTATAGATTTTAACCTTTTTAAAAATACCTTAGTTTAACCTCTAGGGTATTTAGAAGCCCTTAAAACGTATTTTTAAATAATCGTTGAATTTAGGCCACGCCCATTTTAATGGCGAAAATTGTAAACAAATTACTTTGTTTTTGCTTAAAAGTGTAACGACTGATATAAACCAAAACATGTATCTTTTATTTTAAATTGAGCCTTTTATTTTTTTATTTCCTAGCCAATTAGAAGTCTCACTGAATACATTAAAATCAATTTATCTTAAAATGTAAATTTTAATGTGCGATGTACCTTTTCTGAGAAACTACTGTTCACAGGTATGTAAACTTTTTATGAATTATTCATAACGATGTCTAATATATACTAAAATGAGCTTTTTGTAAAAAACTCAAAAATTTAATTTTTACAAATTTTTAAGTAAAAAATGGGTCAAATTTCGCAATGTTTGATAAAATATTTCATAATTTGTTAAAAAATTCAAAATTAGCTAAAAGCTCATTTTAGTATAATGAGAGAGGTGTACTTTAATAGTATGAAAAATTTCAAGCATGTACATAAAACAGATTTTGAGAAAAGGTACATCGAAAACAGCCAATTTAACATTGTCAGTATAGAGAGAGAGAGAGAGGTTTCCAACTCCCCTTAACTTTTTCATGTTCGCGCTGGGAAGCGAATTTTCCTTGAAAAACCCAACCTTCCCACTAGAAGAGGACCACTGCACGGAAAACAACACATGTGACGTGTTTCAATATAGTGTACAAAGTTGGAACCAGTGTCTCCACATTAAGTACGATCTCCTTTAGTTTATTTTACTTGATTTCTCTCATTTGAGCTTCAGTGGTAAATTCTGAAAAAAGTTATTTGTGTGTGTGTGTGAAACCCCTGAAAGCCTGGGACATCCAGAAATGCATCTGGCCTTTATGATAGGAATTCTTTAACTTCGACCTTATGGATAATACAGTTCTGTTTATACTACTTTAAGTGAAGCAATATACTTAGATCTTTTTTAGTTACAAAATGGGCTTATACCCTACCTCAATTTTCAAATTTGTTTTAATGTATGTGTACTTTAAGGATGTTTGTTCTCTCTTCCTTGCTATTTGAGAACTAATTTTCATTCAGTTTATTGCTTATTTTCACAGGTGTCTTGTTTTTGTATAAAAACATTATTCAATTACAAAAAGATGACCGATACTTAAAGTCATTTAGAAAAATTATTATAGGTTTATCGAATTTTCCACCAATATGAAGCACATTTTTTCTTCTATATACTCCATGTGTGAAATATAATCTCTCTCTCTCTCGGTTATACTTCGATCATTTTAAATGGAATACTTCGCCGATTTGTGTAACGGGGGGGGGGAGTAGGGGACAAGAAAACATCTGCTCAGATTCTCAGAAAGATGGGAAGTTAAAAATAAAAACAAGAGTACTTTGCTAACGTTACTCAAATGAATAATTTATTACAAAAATATCATTAACTCTAAGTGATACTGAAAATTTATCTAACAAGACCTTTTTTTAAAAAAATGGCTAATATTTCTATGCCGTATTTCAACATTATTTCTTGTTGGTCTACACATTGATTTCCACTAAAATAATTCCGAAAAAAAAATATTAGATTTTTCTTCTATATATTTGAAGTTTTTTACTCGTTTATTATTTCTATGCAAGGAAATAAATATTAGATTCAAATTTATACAAGATTCATAAATTTCGATCTTAAATTCATATCAATTTCACATTAACTATATTCTGCACGTTAAGTGTAAAATAATAAAAAGAGCAAACGCGCAGTTTTTAAACTCTAGCATTTTACCTGATTATATTTAAGTATATAAAATGGTTGCTTTAGTTTTACTAAAGCGTAAAGAATATTTTCAGCATTTCTAAGAAAAAAAGTTTTTTGTATTTAGTTTCTTAATTTGAAATGTAAGAGGAATCTTCTCACACACATCTTAGTATTCTAGAATTTGAATAAACAACAAACTGCAGACAAAACCGGAAGCTTTAAGAAAAGATTCAGAATGCTGATAGTAAGAATATGTAAATAAGTTCTTTGGATATACTAAAAATATTTCGTCTGCAAGAAAACAGTAACGAACAAAAAACAAAAAGAACATCTGGTGAGCAGATTTGCTTAAGAAGCGTGTAAAATTCTACTTAGGATATGTGTTTTAGCTTTTTATACCAAAAAGAAAGTTAACAGCAAAATTAAAATTAGCAAAAACAACTTACAACCGTTAAAATTATAATCTTAAGAAAATTGAACAATTGAGAAAAAACGAAGAAAATTTGAGCACTGCGTACAGGTAACATAATTAATTGGTGGTCCACCGACAAATTGGCGGTCCATAAAATATTTTTCATGGTCCTTGGAAAAATTGGGATATTATTTTTATTAACATGCTTTTATCAGCTTCGCTTGTAAGAAACGGAATCTTTCAGCTCGATTTTTACCCTCTTTAAAAGGTGCAATTAATTCGAACTTTTGTATACTTGTGAATTTTGTACAATTGAGGATGCAATAATTTTGTTTCATTGACCTGATAAGGATCATCAGGAGTTACGATTTCCCATTTTCAGAGCCCATCCCGCATCTGGCAACTAATTTCAGATCCCATTTTCAGATTTGGCGACTAAAAGATTAAGTTACAACCCTAAAGTGAAAATGGTTAATACAAATAGTGATCTTAGTGAAAAATATCATTGACTTCACACCTTCTTCCGCATTAAATATTTCAAACTTAATTAACTCTTCCAGATTTCCTTCAGTTGGCTAATCCTACATTTTGCAAACCAAGCCGCATCGACGCATTGAGAGGATTCCAAAAAAATGGGGCATTTAATAATAATTCATCAATGAATAAATGATATTTTAAAAAACTAGAAAAAAAACAATTTTATTGTAGATTGAACTAAAAAATGAAAAATAAATTATAGTTTATATAAAAAAAACTAAAAAACACACTTTTACAGTGTGTGTGAATCGAACTAAAAAGCAAAAAGTAATTCTTAACATAGGAATAAAATTATTAACGAGAAAATTAATGTCATTGTGGTAAAAGCGTTGGGTGCTCGATATCAATTGTTATAAGTTCTTACTATAGTTCTATGTTCTATTCACACAAAGCACACCAAAGCTTTTACCATAATGATATTAATATTCTCGTTCATCATTTTATTCCTATATTAAGAATTATTTTTTACTTTTTAGTTCCATTTATATATATATATATATAGTATAATAAAATAAAAGTGAAGTACTAGAACCTACAGTGCTAAAGAAGTAAGAAATTGGAATTCAGCAGACACAACAAATGTAGATACAAAAAGTCTTTGGACTAAACTGGAGACCTATTATGATTTCTAAAGCTGTCGCTGAATTGAGCCAGCGAATTAGAGTTAGAAATGCTTTGTGGATCCAACCTTCCCCGTAGAGCAGAAATTTTCAACATAATAGAAAGAAGAATATATATACTATAAAAGCATGTTTTTCAGTTTTTTAAACTATTATTTATTTTTAGAAGATAAAGTTTCAAAACTGACAAGTAACAAAACCTATAACAGAATATAGATTATATATAGTATATGTATTTTAAATTTTCGCTACTACTTTTCAAAGAAATTCCTCTTGGGCTATCCGATTTTTTTGCTACTTTTGCCCGTGTATCTAGCGACATTTCAAAGTGAGAGTTGGCAACTCTGGTAAATTGGAGGCTTAACATTTCAATTTCTTGATATTGCTTTGCGTTGCCGGTTTGTTCTTGCTTTTCATGCATCCCTTTTCAAGGATATGGAAGTGTAAACTGAGACATAAATAAGTGGCAATATAGTAATAGTATGGTGTAGTTAATCTCATATTAAGGTCGACCATATTGTGGTTAATTATATATATATTAGTGGTCTGCGATATAGTAGGTGACTGACGTCACCTACTATATCGCAGTAACTTACAGTATCGACTTAACGTCCTCTGTTAACCTACACGAGGGCTTTTGGTGATGGACCTCGTAATTTTGAATCATGGTCAAGTGACGAGGACGACACCTGAGATGGCACTAGGGTTTCTTTCCCGGGAACTCGGGATCCCGGATTCCCGGGAAATAATAATATTTCTGTACTTTTTCCATTCCCGGGAATTATCCTTCGTTCCCGGGATTTCCCGGGAATCGCACGGGGCTTCAATTATCTATGAGGTAGTTATTTTTGACTTGACTGTAGATTTCAACCTCGGACATCGTTAGCTGACCCTACTGTGACAATTTGCGATCATTCACCCCGAACTTCCTGAACGAAGGAATGTTCGTGGGGTAAGAGTGTAATATGAGAAAGAAAGATTAACGCTTTCGTTGGTTTGGTGAGAATTTTTCCTTCTAGCTGTGGGTAGGAGTATCTGTCCAAATCAATTTCTATCTCTGTATCAAGCTCCGTTAACAAGAAGTATTTGGTTTTTTAAAGTAATCACATTTCGTAGCAAATTAGCACTGTCTGATCGAAGTTCCAAGATCTTGATTTATGTGGATAACGCAAGTACTAATACTTAAAACTATTATTTGTTTAATCTTTTTTTTTTCAAATTTTTTTTTTCGGATACTTGTCTTTATTATGAGCTATTTAATTGAATGAGCAATTTGAAAAAGGGAATGAGCCCACAAACTGTTGGGGAGAATATTTTTATAAACAATCTCGCGATATATTTCTTATTTTTCTAAACCTAAATTTCGAGTGAGATTCTTAGTATTTATTTATATTTATGTAACTACAATATAACAATTCCATAAACAAGAAATCGGTTGTAGAAATAAAATACCGTAAATACAATAATTAAAAATTTTTAACGCACATAATCGGCCCTTCAGCAGCAAATGAGTTTTCACGTATTTATTATGTTTATCTCTTAGTAACAACCTTAGTAATTAATAATGGATTCACCTTAGACTGGTTAATTTTCAAACGCCTATGAGTCAGTAAAGGAAGGTTAATTTTAGTAATTATTTTTCGAATGTGAATTTTTTTCCCCGAGATTTTTAATTTATAAAATCTTGAATTGTAACATTGTTTCCATGCCAACAGAAATTTTTTTCTTTAGTGCAAAAATAAATAAATAAATAAAAAATAAATAAATAAAAAAAAATTTTAAAAAACTTTTAATTTGGGGAAAGATTTTTTCCTCTGTGAATATGATAAAGTTGAAAATGAAAAATCGAGACAGTAACAGCATCTGCAAAATAAAGATAGTGTGACATTTATTTGTTATAAACTAAGCAAATTCTTTTGTATTCGAATTTTTAATAATTTCTTTCTTCAGAATAATTATTTATTCCTTCGAAGTATTTTTTTCTGTAGATTTCGTTACAAACTGCCTTTTTAAATTATTTATCAAAACATCTAGGGAATTTCATTGAGTAAAAAAAAGGCAGATTTTAAAAAATTTCTGTTTGCCTCACAAAATGATACTAATTTTGCGGGGAGCATGGATGAAAATATATTTGATACACTATTTACTTTCTAAACCTTTATCAGGTTTATTGATAGTTATATTACATACACATTGTTAATACAAATTCAAACGTTTAAAAATCTGAAAATTAATCAGTCGAGGCTGAATTGAAAACTGAGGGAAAGAAACAGTCTTTCCAGAACAAAAACTGGAACTGATGATATATATACACTCTGTCGCAAAAAAATATATGCACCCAGAAGAAATTGAACTACATTCACGAAATTTGGTATGCATGTAGTGTATATGAAAATAAACAAATGATTAAAAATTCAGAACAAAATATCATTTTATTAAGCAGTTACAGCTTGCAAAAGGTTAAAAATCAGTAAGTAGTAAAGCCACCTCTGGCAGCTATACAAGCCGAAATTCGGCGTGGCATCGATTCAATTAGATCACTTATGACCCCCTGTGGAAGATCCTGCCATAGTCTTTGCATCTGCGCAGTTAATTCTCCTGTATCTCGGGACGGCTGCAGTTGCCTTCCCAGCGCGTCCAGACATGCTCTATTGGCGAAATATCTGGTGACCTGGCAGGCCATGGTAGGACGTCATATCCTTGAAGACATTGTTGGGAGAGTCGCGCAGTATGTGGACGAGCATTATCCTGTTGATAAATGGCACCTGGGCGACTTGATAGCATGGGTAGCACAATCGGCGTTAAAATATCGTCCACGTATCTGCGAGCTGTCAAAGTGCCTTGAAGGACCACTAAAGATGATCGTGTGTCCCAAGAAATTGCTCCCCACACTGTCACACCTTGTGAAATTGCTGTATGCCGCTCGACAATAAATGCCGGATCGGACCGTTGGCCGGTGCGCCTCCAGACACGTGTGCGGTGGTCATCATCACTGAGACTGAATCGGGATTCATCACTGAAGATGACACGTCTCCAGTCTGTCACACTCCCAAGTTGCCCGAGGTCGGCAAAATCCAGTCGACACTGCCTTTGATGTGGGGTCAGTGGTAAGCGTCTTAGCGGACGTCGGCTCTTCAAGCCAACTTCGGTCAGTCGTCTCCTTATGGTTTCTCTTGATGGCACTGGATATCTGGAAGGAGGTAAGTGGCGTTGAATCGATGCTAGCGACGTTGTTGGTGCCGAAGTGGCCACTCTTCTGATTGCACGATCCTCGCGATCATTTGTGTTCCTGGGACGTCCTGACCCTCCGCGACGGTACACTCTACCTTCTGTGATCCACTGTTGCCAACACCGAGCAACTACCATATCGCTCCGACCGAGGTGGCGGCCGATACGTCTATTCGACCAACCTGCTTCTCTGAGGCCTATTATACGGCCCCTATCAAAGTCCGTCAGCTGCTCGTACTGCCGCCGGTTACGTCTTAGAGGCATCCTAAGTCTCAATATCGTCTATCAAAGTCATCAGATTCGTTTGGATAGCCGTACGGCGCTCGTACTCATGCTTTTAAACTCTCCCAGTTGCGCAACTAATATGCGCATAGCACACTTAGCCTTGTCTCATTGGCTTCGAAATTTTAATCATTTGCATATCTCTTACCAGACTACATTCTTGCCGAGTTTCGTGATTGTAGCTTGATTTCTTCTGGGTGCATATATTTTTTTGCGACAGAGTGTATATACTTTACTTTTGGCATATATTTATACTCCTATATTTGATTTGCTTCTTTAGATTTATAGTATTTTAGTATATATATACACACACACATACAGTCGGACCTCTATTTAACGAAGTCGCTAAAACCAGAAGAAAAGTTCATTATGTGGAAAATTTGTTAAATAGCGATTCCTCTTTCAATATTTTTCTGTTCTAGGTTCCAGGAAAAAATTTGCAATGTAGAAAGATTTGTAAAATGGTGGTCTGACTGCATATATATATATATATATATATATATATATAATAGAACCGAAACGAAAAATATTGTTGTTTCAAGTTTTGTTCTGAACATAAAAATTATATTGTATTAATTAATTGTTCTGTTGATGCAACACATCCAAATATTTGAGATCTACTTATTTTTCTTACAATTTATATATTTCTTTCAGATATAAAAATTAAACATAACCATTTGAAATATGTCTGTCTCAATTACGAAATCCTTTGTTTGGCAGTATTTCATAAAAAATAAAAGTGAAGAAAGTGCAAAATGCATGAAATGTAGCAATATTTTGAAGTGTAGAGGTTGGTCTAGGTTTGGTCTGGTTGCTTCGGCATTTACAAATTCAGCATAATATATCGAAAGCAACTCAATCCGTTTCGTCAGGATCACAAAATACTGAAATTACTAAGAAAAAAATTGATAGTGATAATGATATCAGAATTACTTCTGAACAAAAGAAACCCTTATTATCATATATTTTCTTAAAGAAAAAAAGAAACACTAGAGAAAATTGTTAGTAAACTTGTTTGTGTAGATGGATTCACGGTAAATGCAATAACAAAAAGTAACTTTATTAGGAAGTCCTTACATGATAAAGGTTATTCCTTTCCTCCAAACCCTAAGATGTTATGAAGCTTGTATATAAACAATATAATGTGATTAAAGCTCGGGTTACTAATGAAATTTCATCAAAGTTAAACGCAGGACTTCGTTGTAGCTTGGCGCTCGAGGAGTTTACATCGCGTAAAAACAGACGATATTTGAACATAAACGTTCACTTCAATGAGGGTGAAATCTTTAATTTAGGAATGCTAAGAATTATTGGATCCTTTTCAGCAGAAAATTGTGTTAAAGCGGTTGAGACTAAACTACAGGAATTCGGAATCATATCAGAAAAGCACACAGTTGCGTGTGTTACTGATGGTGCTAGTAAGATGGTTAAGTTCGGATAAATAATGAGTTGTATCACCTGTGCTATGCACACGCCATACACCTAGCCGTGAACGATGTGCTTTATAATAAACAAATAGATTTGGTAGAAAACACTGTTGAAGTAAAAGATAAATCGCATGAAGCAGAAGACAATGGTGAAAGTGAAGAGCTTGTTGAAGATTTAGACAAAGCATTAGATTTAGAATTTGAAAGCGGTGTAGGAACAGATGCTTTGTTTCATGTCACTTATGCAGAAAAAAATTCCATAACTAACATAAATAAAACTATAAAAAAGATTAAAAAAGTAGTAAAATTATTCAGAAAGTCCCCTATAAAGAATGATATTTTACAAAAATATGTTAAAGAAGAGTTTGGCTGTGAAAAGATTGTTTGGATACCAAAACACGCTGGAATAGTTTGTTGGCAATGCTTAAAAGATTTTTAGAAATAAAGTCAGCAATTTCAAAAGCATTAATTGGCATTAAAGAAGAACAAATGATGGTCAATGTAGAGTTTGAAACTGACTACAATTGTAAAAGGCTTAAAGCCAGTAAAAATTGGCTTAGAAAAATTATGCAGTCGAAATGCAACTTTGCTAACTGCAGAAGGTGTATTTTCTTTCGTCATTGGAGAATTGAACGAACAAAATTCAGAATTTGCAAGAAATATGAAATATTCTCTAATCCAAAAAATTAATGAGAGACACAATGTTAATTTAACAGGATTAATGCAATACCTGAATTTTGGGAGAAAATACGAAGCAGCTGCAGTTACTGGCGATATTTCGCGATTGCCTGGTAAAAATTGTCTGGTTAGACAAGCCCAAATGATAGGGACAAGGCTTTTCTGCTAAGAGGAATCAATATCCAACTCTTCACACTCAGAAGAAGAGAGCATAGAGATTTTGAAAAAAAAAAACCCTCTGACATTAGACGAAAAATTAGAGAAAGCAATTTACTCTAAAACAAAAGTTTTATATTGCTCAACCAAAAAAAGTACCAGTCTCAACAAAATCATGAAACAAGAGATGCAGTTGTTCGACTCGACTGAAAATCCATCACCAAACATTATAAAACTTTGTGATGCTTTAAAAACAATTCCTCCAACGTCAGTTGAAGCCGAGAGAGCATTTTCTGCTGCTGGATTGTTCGTTACGAAGCTTAGAACTAGGTTGAGTGATAAAAGTATTAATTGCTTATGCTTATAGAAATCTTATTTTAATTTATTGTAATCAATTTATTGCATATTTTTTGTATTTTTTAGCTCATTATATAAATAAGTATTACTTTTGGAGTTTATATGTATCCTTATTTTATATAATTATTATTGATTTTATTTAAAAATAACTTGTTTTTTTAAATTTTTTTAAAATTTTGATGTATTTCCGGGAATCCCGGGAACAACAATTGCATTCCCGGGATTTCCCGGATATTCCCGGGAATGGAAAAACCCGGGAAATCAGAAACCCTAGCTGGCCCCCCCTAACTATCACACGCGATACAGTGATCAATCACATTAGTAGTCTGCCATATAGTGGTCAATCATATAAGTGGGCCGTCAAATATAAAATTATGCTTGATCCATGAAGTTCTAAAGGTTGGTGACCGCAGACGTAAGGAATTCCTGCAGGAGATTAAATATTTTAATATTGATTTGAAAGAATAATTTTCAAGGAGATAATATTTTTTTGTTTCTCCGCATCCTCCAAAAAAAAAACCATTAGCACTAACCAGTGCCAATTTAAGCTCATTTCAGGCCCTAGGCGCAGAAGATCTGAAGGTCCTTTTGGCTCTGGCGAGTTGAAATTTGTCACCAGAAAATTTGGTTAAGTCCAGCTTATCAGGACCCCTGGGCGCCCGCACCAGGCATCCAATGGATAAACCGGCACTGACACTAACTGTAATATAAGGAAATATAATTACAGTCGAACCTCCATATGGCGAATTTTTCTATAAAGCGAACTTTTTCCTGGAACCAAGAACATTTCACGATTTTCTTGGTAAAATAACCTCCCAATAGCGAAGTCCATTTTCTGTATAACGAACTTTTTCTCTTATGATAAATTTTTTTCTATCTATTTTTTAATTATTTCTGGACATTTCAAGTTATTCTCTCATTTAACACATTTAATGGTGGTCATAAATCTTGCACTTTGGTACCTAACTCGCCGAGAGCAATAGAATTCTGATGGTTTTATCAGTGCAACCCTTAACCCCTGTTGTCCAGTTCACAAGAAGCATCTTCTGTATCCCCTTTACCCTCAGTGGAGTTGTCTCGTGTCCTTGAACTAGTCCTTTAAAAGTGAAACATCAGTTTCTAATTAGAAAATAATGCATGTTAAAAATTAGCTGTAAGTTTTAAATTCCAAAATGTCCTTAAAATTCATTAATTTTAATATAAATTTTTTTCTATGTGTTGAAAATACAGTGTCCCTCGATATTCTTTTTTCTTGTTTTCCTTGCAGTTTTTCTTTCTATTTTAATGAATTAGATATATAAAATAAATACATATTAATTTACAAAAAGGTATGAATAATTACTTTTTTAATACATAGTGTTTAGGAATTTAAAATTTGTTTTATATGGTTTATAAAGTATATTGAAAGATGAACCTCTATATAACGAATTTTCCATATAATGAACTTTTTTTCGGGATTTAGCGACTTCGTTATATAAAGGTCCGAGTGTATTTTATAGTAAAATTGCATACATATTTCTAGTTTCCTTTTTTTATTGTATGTAATTCTAATTTTCTGAATGATTGCATAATAAATAATAGATTTATATAATAAATTTTCGATAAATATCATTTCATCTTAAATTTTTTCATTTAATTATTTCATCTCATCATAAATATAATTTCAACTTAATCCTGTCTTCCCCCCACATGATGCGGGGGCTCAGAATTCTAAAGGGCCCAAAGCCGGGTGTTATGCTTTTGCAGTCCTTTGTAAGATCCAGCATGGGGTCCTAATATTCTCCGTTACGCCACTGATTTCAGATTGATTGAATATTTAACGTCGCACTGTTCAGCAACACGAGGGCTTTTGGCAACGGACCACGTCATTTTGAACCATGGTCAAGTGACGTGGACGACACCTGAGCTGGCACCCCCTCTCCTAACTACCACACCACACCATCGGGAGGACGTTTCAGCTCTCGACAGATTTAACGTGCATCGCTGCCCTACACGACGGGTCTTTAGTGGTACTGGGCTCGAACTCCTGACAATGCAAGCCACGGTCCGATACCTATACCACTCGGCTACCGCAGCCACGCCACTGATTTCAGGAGTGCCTCAAAACAATGCTCATCAATATATTTTGTTAAAACATACTAACACTTAATTTTTGAATAAGATTAATTAAAGTTAAACTGGAATTAATGATTTGTTTAATATTAAAGTCATATTATAGCCACAGCTGATGTTTTCCCAAAATCTGAGTAGAAAATACCTGAGACGGAGAGAGTAAAATTTGAAAACATGTATGATAAAAACAAGAATCAAGCAGCAATTAACACCCTAGAGCAGGGTTGACGAACCAGTGGCACGCGACACAATATTTTGGGCACGCCAGCGATCAAAATGGTTTTCGCATTTTATTTCAAAATAACAAAGTTCACTATGAAGTATAACGAACAAACGCGATTGATCGGTCGAGGAGCGACAGAGAGCATACACTCGTTTGTTATTGCCTTAGTTACGACGTCGACTACAACTGCTTGCGACGCTATTTTTTCTACGCATACCATAGTCAATTTCATTGACATAACTGTATTTTAAAGTTTATTTGTGTTATATTTACGAGTTTTAACTTGTTTTTTTTTAGCGTGAATAGTTCAGCAAAAGAACAAAAAGTGCAAGATAGTAAGAGTGTAACAGAGAATTTCAAAGAAACCGTTTGGCAGATGACTCCAATTCAGCATGCATTCTACTAAAAGTATAAGATCTTACAATCCTAATATAAGTTATTTATTATCCACACAATCTGCAACAACACAAGTCACTCTTATGTTTACTTTAATTCAGTGTTCCTCAAACTTTGAATACTGGCGACCCAATTCTCAATCAGAATTTTTGTCGCCCCCTGTACAACAATAATGTATTTACTGCAATAAAAATGCACTTTGAGAGAGAGACGCTAAAGTTACAATACGATCTCTTAATTATAAACCGTACAAATTAATACAATAAGAGTATTAAATTTTGTATATGTAACTTTTAAATAATATATATATATTTTAAGAAAATTACTTAATATATATATATATATATATTAGTTACTTATTATTTTATTTTCCTTTCTCTAATTTTTAAAATGGAACAGATCGCAAAATGATATATTTAATTAAAGATTTATTTCCTTCAGCATTCATTTCTCAAAGTACAAATGTCATTAGAAAAATAGTCTAGTCTATGTTGCTCTCTATCATATCCATCACATCTGGCATTATAGGGTACGTTTGCGTGAGTCTGGGCAACCTATCGGACGTCTGCGCAAAACATGTAAAAGTGCTTTTCCTCGTACAATTCCAGTCAGTTTTGGTCGACTCGATACTCCTATAGCTACCGAACCTAGCTTGAATGTACATTTCTTAATTTACACGTTGATTGTAATTCACGGTAATTAAGTATTTACGGCAGTAGATTAAAACAAAATCATACATACATTTTTAAGTCGTAAGCAAACATTCGATGATAATAAAGAATCAACAAGTACACAGTCGAGTAAGGTTCCGAAAATTAAATCAAGGCGATATTCTCAAAAATACTTAAATTTTGGATTTACCACTACTGAAGTAAATGATGGGGAAAAAAGCCCCAGCTCGCTATGTGTTAAAACTTACAAATCTGAAGAACAACATGTGAAAGTTGATTTTAAAACAAGTAAAATCATTTAGCTATGTTGGCAAAGAATTCTAAAAAGTATTTTCTGGATGAGGACAATTTGGTAGCAAGTTACGAGTGGATTAGGGATCTATTTCAAGATACTCCAGAAGGGCTCTCAACTTCCGAAGAAGAAATCTTCATAGATAGAGTGTCAATTTCTGATATTATAAACCTTCCTTTGAAAAACTTTGCTCTACAAGACAAGCCCATGAAAGTCCCTAATAATTATTAAACTTGTTCTTAATTTAGTAATAAGAAAGTATTTATAAAATACCTTCTTCAGTACTGATACATTAAAATTATACTGGCTGAAACACCGGCTCTTCGCACGAGTTCATTTTTTTTAAAAAATAAAACATTATTCTTGATATAATAGCTGAACTGTAAGGAGAGTACAACTGCGTGCACGTCATTGTATACAAAAATGTAAAATGATTTTTTTTAGATAAATGCTATAGTTGTAAATAACTTTAAAAGAACTGTAATTTTAAACCTCCCATAATTAGCATTTAGAATTAATGTTAAATAATGAAAAATAATATAAAATTACGATGAAGAATAATTGTGTTACTTTTTAATATTTAAAGCGAAAAGACTTCAAAATGTTTTAACCCGGGAACAGGCGCGCATTCGATACTAACGCTAATAGTAGTGCGGGGGGACTCAGTCACTCCAAATATTTGTTTATAATTATTTTTACTGTACATGATACAAATCGGAATTCCAGTGAATAATATTTTAAGAGAAAGTATACTTACCGGCTTTCAAGGACTATTCAATTTTTCTGTGATGATTTGAGAAAAAATCCAATAAAACTGAACTAAAATGATTTAAACGTGCAAGACCATAATAAAGGACGCAAATCAGAGACACTTTTCACAAATATTACAGAAATGTTAAATCAATCTATTTCTTTCCAAATATCGTAAAACTCTTTATTATTTATATTTCCCTAAGCGAAAAGCAAACACATAAAAGATGGGACGGAACTCTAATGTAGAACTAACCATACCATAAGTTTGAAGGCCAATCAAATGATTAGCAATTGTATTATGCAGCCTGGCTGAAAAGTGAATCATGTCTTCCTTTTCTTTTTCTACAACTAATGTACAGTATTTCAATAATAATTACAGTGATGAATTGTTTATCTTAGAATTTTCTCAGGATCTCGGTTTCGTTGTTTCTTTTAACGAGTAGTATTTTATGTTAAAACGTAATAAAGAAATCTCTCATTGAGGAAATACAGCAAATTAAACAAAACCTTTTTTTTCTTCTTTAATTTGGTTTTGGGATCAAAGATAGCTATCTGATGACAGAAAAACACCAGATGATAAACATAAATTATATCAGTGTTGCTGTGTATTTTTTTACTATTATGGAAGAAAGCATTTTGTTTTACTTCTCTTTCCGGTTATTTTTTTTTCAAAAAAATCTTTAAATTTTCAATATGCTCACGACCCCCTTGTAAGGTTTCTTCTTTTATATAATCTAAATTTTATGTATCTTCCCTAAGGTGTAGTCTATATTTTGATTCAAAAAGTTTATAGTTGCATGGATGAAATTCATCAATTACGATTTTTTTATTCTGTAAGAAAGAATTTAGATGATTCATCATGCAAATTGCAGAATGATAAACAACATGCAAATTGCAATAAGTAATTAACTACTTTATTTGAAAGAATATTTTTTATATCATAATTTACTCTGATAATTTCCACTTCAGCATAAATAATGTGTATCATTTGCCTCGTGATCTACTTTTATACATTTTTGAACCGAACATTCAATTTTTTGTTGATTTCTCTTTCACATCTGTTTTGATTTCCAATACTTTTCTAAGACTGATTACTTTTAGATTCTATTTCTAGCAAAATAATTTAGGACTGAAGTGTAATGAATGTGTGTGTCCTTACGTGCTACTTTTTAACGTAAACACAAGATTCATAGCTTTTTTTTTTATGAAAATAAGCCATGAATTCGTGATCGTAACCACTAGAATACCGTGGCTACAAATAAATCCCAACAAGTTGTGTTTCTCGCACAGTAATCTCTTAGAAGGAGGCGCCATTTTAAAATGACTTTAACCTTTTTTAAACAATTTGAATTATATGAAATATCGTCGTATATAAACGAATTCTTCCGAAATTTTGTATTAATACCATATTTAAATATACTTATTAAAAAAATCCTTTACAGGTGATCTTTAAAACTTAAGGTTCAAAAATATAATTCATTGAAAAAAAAAAGAAACGGTTGTACAAATTTATTTTTTTCTACAGCAAATTTCGCTGTAATATTCAAGCTCAATTGATGAAATACATTACCACTTCCTGTATCATGCTATATAAATTCCCTCAGCGGTTTTTTTTTATTTTAATCATTTGTTTATTGATTCATTTTATTTTTTCGTCTTTTTCTTCCTGAACGTTTTGAATTATCTGTATAAATTATATTTTGTAATAGCTGTTGCACAATTCCGGAAATATGCATCATTTTCAATAAGTAAAAAAAAACCCCTCTAATATTTATAATAATAATTATAGTTTGGATGAAAGACTAAATATTTGACACACTCTCTCTCTCTCCCTTAACCATTAAAATACACTAAAAATTCTGAATATAAATGAGAATTACGAAGGAATACGTTTTAAAATTATTAATAACGGAAGAAATGCTCTAAATAAGTATTATTTCTAAAATTATAAATTTATTAAACTATACAAACACACAGTCAGGCTTTAATTTGATAGTACAATAATTCCCCCATTTATGTAGACATAATGCGTTTGAATTTTTTTTAAATTGCTTCTGGAGCCACGATGTGTTATATCAGTGCTTCGCAACCTTTTTATCGCCACGAAGCGGTCAACAATTAATAATCTTACCGCGACCCACAGAGAAGGGAAGGTCGCCCATTCTTCATATTTTATAGATTATTTTGATTTAATAATTTTAATTTATATAATTGTAATTAAATATGCCTTCAGAATAAAATACAGTTTAACCGAAAATGAATAAAAAGTGATTTAACATGGAATATGAAGTGATTTTAATGGAAAGTCGCATAAAAATGAAAGAAATACACCACACAATAAATAAAATAGAGATTATTTAATGTTCTTTGGGTGAAGGGGGCAATATCTTTTGATCCATGGACTGGTACCGATCCGGCGGTTGAGGTCCACTGTGTTATATAAAGAGGGGTAGATTAGTTTATGAATGTACCTTAAGGCAACACAACGACTATTGGCCTCGGATCTCGTAATTTTAAATCTTGGTCAAAAATGGCTGTGACAACTCCATAGCTGAAACCCCACTCTCTAAACTTTCAAGCCACGTTAACGTAAGGTCTTTGAGCCTCAAGAAATTTAACGCGCTTCAACCCTCTTTAGTGGCCTCAGGACTTGAACCTTCAACTAAACAGAAATAATGCTAGTCAGGAGCTCTTGATCATGACCACTATGAGATTGCGTTCGTTATACGAATCAGAGATTCCTCAGAACAATTTATTTCAAAATTGTGCAAATATCTGCAATTGTATGGAGTGACCACGCATTTGTGCAGTATTAAAATTTTTTTGAAAACGATGCATCGAAATTCACAATAGTTTAAGATCCATGCAGCGGGAGTGATTTTTGGTAAATAGTAATTAAAAAAAGTTGCAACTGAATGGATATTTTTGCTGTCACTATAATGCTGCTGAACTTGTTATAATTGCTTAAAACCTATCATGGCGCAACGTACACCCCTGCATTGCGGGGGACCGAAGCCTAACTGACGCCCAAAATCTGACTTTGTAGAGGGGCCCCTAATATTCTCCGTTACGCCACTGAACCTTTCTATTCTGTCGTCCAATCGGTATAGTGGTTAGCGACGCTGACTGCGATGGCGTAGGGACTGGGATCGAATCCAGGAGAAGATATGGATGTTTGTGTAAATGTATAGTGCCTTTGCGGCATGGGGGTACTCTAAATAGCCATCGTGCTCTCGTGTGGCAATAAATAGCAAGTGCTCTTGTGTGGTTGGTGGGAGGCCCCTGACCACACCCAGGGTTTTCTCCCTCTAAATTGGGGTGGAACCGAGCAAAAACGTACTGTCACCTGCATGGTGCTCGAGGCTAAGGTAAACGATAGGCGTAAATTATAGCCCTTAGGCGCGATGAATTTCGCGGGCCTCGACCTGACTCCACCAGGCAGGTGGCATTAGTCACAACCTTTTTATTTTAGCATACAACCTACATAAATATTTGAAAATGCAAAGGGGGTTCTTATTTTAAACGGCTCTTTTCATAGTTTCATGGCCCCAATAACCGAGTAGTTATGATTGCGAGTAATCAAGTTGTTGTCCCAGTTGTTGTCGAGTTTGAGTTCCAATTAAACCAGTCTTGAAGAGGAACTGATGTACATTATATGTGTGTCAAAGTTCAAAGGGGTTATGCTGGTTTGGTGTGGAGGTTTGGAGAGTGAGGTGCTACAGTTCAGGTGCTGTACATATTACGACCGAGGTTCAAAATTAAGAAGTCTATCTGCTACAGCTATCTGGGCTGTTGTTGCTTTAAGTTAGAGAGTGATTGTTTCTAAACGTCGTATTATGAAGAAAACACAAAGTATATTGGTGACGGACATTGTAATTCAAAGCCTCGGTCAAGTGGCAAAGATGACACTTGAACTGGCTCTCCCTCTCCGTATTTAATGTGTATCAGGCCCTCTACACGGCGTGTTTTCAGTGGCACCAGGGACCGAACTCATGACACGCCGACCACGAAATCGTGACAATAGTCACTAGGCTACTGCGGCCACTCCTGTTGCTTTCAAATGAGATGTTAATGAAAAACCTATTCATCCATGATTCGTTTTAAGAATACACAGTACCCTTTTCAGAAAAAGATTTTTGGAGACAGTAACAGTAAAAATATAATTTCTGTTTTATATTCATATTATATTATCAAGTTGATTCTGAAAGCAAAATGTCGGTTTGACCAGCCATTATTTTACAATTATAAAAAAATTAAGAATTTTTGTGAAGTTTTTTTTCAAACTTTTATGAAATGCTCAATTTTTAAAATTTTTTAATCATTTCATGTGATTTATGTTTCTTAGATTACTGCAAACAAAAGTTAGTATGGATTTGTGAAAATCTGTTCCTTTGTTGGTTTTTAATAATTATTTTTCTAGCTAAATGCAATGAGATGGGATCCGTTCACCAATGGATCCCATCTCATTGCGGCATTCATAGAAATGAACAAGCCGACAAGCTGGCCAAAGAGGCTTTGACGCTGCATCCATCTTGCCTTCCGATGTCTCTTCGAAACGCCAAGCGACTTTTCAGGGACAAATTGCGACAGAAGAGAATTTCCACTCTTACAGACCTGGCTGTTGGCAAATCTTGGTCTTGTCTGCTCGATGGCCAAAGACGTGCTCAGCTTTCTGCCCTACCTAAGGCGGAGGGTGTGGCATGTTTCATAATCATCATCGGACATGATTTCCTGCAAGTCCATCTATTTTAGATTGGCCTGGCTGATTCCCCGCTCTGCCTTCTCTGTAAATCCGTGCCAATGACTGGGGAGCATCTATCCGCTTGCCCCGCTCTACTTCATGTTCTCTCGCAAGACAACTGTGGAGTTCTCCTTCCTGCTAGAGCGACATCTGCTTTATATTGGACTGCAAGACGCCTTATGTCCGAGAGGACGTTGGCGGGCGTAATTAAAAAAACAAACAACTAAACCTGGATAAGACACAATTTTTTTTAAAAATATTAACTTAAGCATTTAAAAAAAAATAACTAGAGATCTCTCTTTTAGACCTGAACTTATATGGAACATACGTTTGGGAATATCTGCAAAAATGTCAAGACGCTATTTTGAAAAGAAACAAAACTTTAGGAATTAGAAAACTCACCTACATCTTTAAAATTAAAAGTCTGAGAAAAACGCCTTTAAAGTTTGTAAAGGCATAAAACAAAAACCTATATTGCCTGTAAAGCTCTTATTTTTCAATGTGTTATTTTCCAACTTATCTTCTATATCAAAACACTACTTCAATTAGTTTTGATTGAGAAAACATTTTTTTTAAAATTCAAAATATATTTTTGTATAATATTGATAGTGTTTGTTACGAGACGACAAGTTATTCAGCGTAATCGTAACAAAATATTTTCACAAAAGTTTTCAAACACAAACCATTTATATACAACATAATAATGATACTAACTAAAGCTAAAAATCACCAGATTTGTACATAAAATTTAATTTTTTAGTTTTAAATTGGGGAAGTTTAGCAAGTTTTAAAGTCACTCAACAAGAAAACTCAAATACGCGCGCGCGTCCCCCCCCATAATATAGTACTACTATATGTTTACTATAATGTAGTTTGGCACATCATGATAATATTCAATTTTATCTTCAATACTAGTAGTCAGAATACTTGTATTCGGAAGTCTTATTGCAGTATCAGTGAAGGGTTGGTTTTTATATGTATCATTTTCAGTATAGTATTCCATCTCTTCTAAATATTGTTTCTCATAGCAACCAGAGAAAGTTTTGCCCTAGTCATTTTCTTAACAGGAAAATATTCATGAAACAGCTTTTAAGTTATATTAACTTTTTTAAATCAAAAATTGGCCTTGATAACAATCTTAATTAAGTATTTGTGAGAACTCAAAACATAATCAAGTTGAAATGGATTTAGTAATAAAAATTGAAATCAATAGCCATTTCCCGCTGAAAGAGTTGATTATATGCTCACATATATTTTTAATTCATTCAATTTAAGAGTGGAAAAATGCCTTAAAAGGAAACCAAATCCTAAGTTCAGAAAACTTCAAATATCTTAAAAACCAATTTGTTAGCAGATCTGAAATTTGGTAACAAGATTCCCAATGATATGAGCCACAAGAAAATGCCAAGGAAATTTTTTCGGTGTTTTTGAAATTTTTAGGGTACTGTGTAGTCTTAAGCTCTATATTTTTGAAACCAATTAACCACGTAAACAATGGATTATTCTGTATCATAAAATATTATCACATTTCAAATTTCTTTTTATGTTAATATTAAAGCTAAAGGGTGTTTTTTTAGAGGTATAGAACTTTAAATTGCAATAAAACAACGATGTATTATTCGATTGACATGAATTTTTTTTATTCGAAAGATAATCTTGTGGCATTACATTTTAAATATGATTTCTGGCATATGACTGCCACGGCTGGCTCGGATGTAGTCCAATCTGGACATCCAATTTCCGATGACTTTTTCCAACATTTGTGACCGTATATCGGCAATAACACGGCGAATGTTGTCTTCCAAATGGTCAAGCGTTTGTGGCTTATCCGCATAGACCAATGACTTTACATAGCCCCACAGAAAATAGTCTAGCGGTGTTAAATCACAAGATCTTGGAGGCCAATTCACAGGTCCAAAACGTGAACTTAGGCGGTCACCAAACGTGTCTTTCAATAAATCGATTGTGGCACGAGCTGTGTGACATGTTGCGCCGTCTTGTTGGAACCACAGCTCCTGGACATCATGATTGTTCAATTCAGGAATGAAAAAGTTAGTAATCATGGCTCTATACCGATCGCCATTGACTGTAACGTTGTGGCCTTCATCGTTTTTGAAGAAGGATTCCACCAGCCCATAAAGCGCACCAAACAGTCAGTTTTTCTGGATGTAACGGTGTTTCGACATACACTTGTGGATTAGCTTCACTCCAAATGCGGCAGTTTTGTTTGTTGACGTAGCCATTCAACCAGAAGTGCGCTTCATCGCTAAACAAAATTCGCTTATGAAAATCGGGAACAACGGCAATCTCGTTTTGGGCCCATTCAACGAATCTACGCCTTGCTTGATGATCGTTTTGATGAATTGCCAAACCAAACTGAGAATAAATCACTTGACAGCTGTTAAATCGGTCGCCATCTTGGAAAGTAATGCCAACCTAAACTTATATACCTGGAAAAAAACACTCTTTACATTAAACTAGGTGAGTGAATATGAGCATCGTACTACTTAACTACACGAAGGCTTTTGTGACGAACTTCATAATTTTGAACCATGGTCAAGCAACAAGTATGGAACCTGAGCCGGCACCCCTTCTCCTAACTTCCACACCACACCAATAAAGGACGTTTGGGTTTCGACATTTAACGTGCATCGCGGGCGGGTCTTCAGCGGTACTAGGCCTAAGCTCATGACACGCCGGCCACGAGTCCGTCACTTTGACCCCACTACGCTACCACATTAAACTAGGGGCCTATATGTAGGTTTTAAAAAGAATAACCCTTTAAAGAGAACTTTTAGATATTCCTTGCTTCTAAAATTCTCAGAGAAAAAAAAGATAAATTAAAATCATTTAGAAGTCCTGATGTAAATATGTGGCCAAATGCCATCTAATATTTTAAGATCAAAATCTGTCCGATTCCATCAAATACAGTCCATGACCTCAATTCTCTGAGGTGAATCCGCTTAAAACAAGACTCATTGATAATTCTTTTTAACTTCAATCAGGGTATAAATCGTAGATGTGTGTTCCATTTTACATAAACTGATTCGTCCTTTTAAATGTGTTTTTTGTTCCAACTGTGCGAGTGACGCAGATATTCCATCTTTTGCAGTATTCACAAATACATCGCAACATTTCACACAAAAAAACCTGCTTTTTTGTTTGCAGTAAACAGAAGAAACTTGTATTTTTTAGCAAATGCGGGAAACACGAAGTTATACGTGTGATCTCAAATAGTTCGGTATTTATAGTTTTTCTATAAAAAGATCTGTATAACTTTTTCAATTCCCATATGCTATTAGTTTATACTCTTCCTAGACATATTTATTTTTTTATATGTATCGTTCAAATTTTCAATCGTTCATAAAATAATTTTTATTCATTCACTCACACACACAAGTTCAAATGCATTGTTTTAAACTTGTAGTGGATGACATTTGTTAATATATTTTTATTAAATATTAATTAATAAATAATGACAAACAAAAATAATAGTCCAGCACCATTTATAGAAAGGTAAATTGCAAGGAAAATCGCTTCTATTTTGCCGCTTAATATGGCGATTCTGTCATATGTATCTATACATATTTATATTAATCTTAATTATTTTATAAAACGTTACTAAAATAAAATTTTTATTTGTTGACCTAAGAAGGAATTGACTTAAATTTTTTTTCATATTACTTGTTTTTATTTGAATACTTAAGTGTTTCTCCTTAAAATTATGGATGCCCTTTTATATAATGAGCAAAATCACATAAGAATGCATCCAGAATACCACTAAAATTATTCGGACATAAAAGGTGAAAAATTTTACAAAATTCTTCGATTCTGGACAGTAATTCATCGATATGTATTTCTTTATACAATAATTCAGGGCAATAATTTTTAGGCTAATTTATTCGCAAAAGGGCTATTAAATACATTCCAAACCCTTTTTATTTAGATCAGCTTTGAATCCCTGGAACTTTGAGTGATCACTATTTGCATTAAGTGCCAAAATTTTTATTTTTATAATAGATCAAATTAAAAATATAAATATTTTAGGGATAAAGTAGCCTTAAATTTCATTAAAATCACAAAAATGTTTTAAGGAATCAAGATTTTAATCCAAAGAATACAAATTTTTAGTTTTTAGAAAATTGAATATATTTTTTTAACTGAATGAAAATTTTTCTTTCCCGACACCACGTGCAAGATTTTGTAGGACGATTATTAAGTAGATATCTTTTTGAATATGCAGTGACATCAAAACAAAGAATAAAAAGTTCTCTAACAAAGAAATATAATTTAAAATCTCTAATTTGCAAAGCATTTTTAATATTAATTTTCAACCTTTATAAAATATTCGTAAAATTTTTTAATATCGAATGCAAATAGTCTTTACATGTAATACCTATAAATTGATCTTTTTAAGTAATATTTTGAGATATATTCTTCTAAAGGATGGGTGTGTGTGGAGTGGGTTTCCGTGAAAACAACACATGGTTCTGAAGGTGTAGCGATTTGCAAAGTATGAAGACCATCACATGGTTCTGAGGGTTTAGCGATTTGCAAAGTTTGAAGACCATCACATGGTTCTGATTTGCAAAGTATGAAGACCATCACATGGTTCTGAGGGTTTAGCGATTTGCAAAGTTTGAAGACCATTGATTTCGATAAATGAGCATGAACGTAAAGACAAAAAATATTTCATATGCACAAGGACCAAAATAAAACAGCTATTCGGCATAAATTCTGAGTGATTTATATGCTGTGAATATGAAGATGAAATTTTGTAGGAAACAAGTTTAGATGTTAAATGAATATACGTACTCATTCCCCCCCCTTTCCTATAAGTCTTTCACACATAGATAACTTTTCTTAATTTTTATTATAGTTCTAATATAAATTATCGCTCATATATTCGAAGAACGACTCATTTCTAGTTTAAATACCCGCTATTGGTTTAATTTCTAAATATTCGCAGCATAATCTAGTCATTGAATGTATAATTTGCTCTTTAATAATAAACATTTTTTGTTCCGTTTTATTATTACTTCTGGATCTAAATTTTTTCTTGTAATTATAAGTGCTTAGAACACCCTGCTGTTTGTGTGTTATTCGATTTCAAAATTTTACCTATTTTAAGAACTTGTCTAAACTGCAGATTCGTCTTTCAGTTATTTATTAAAATGTATAGTAAAATGATGCAAGAGGTAAATTTTAAAAGGCCCTGTTCCATACGTTGAGTAATTTCTTTACGTCGACTGATGGGTCAACTCCTATACTACGTAGACACAAGGATCTTGCTCAAAACATAGTATGAACTGTATTTGCGCATGGTTTGAAAGTTAATCAATTTGCATAACCATAATTTGAAAACTAAACTTTATTTCTCAATAAAAAAATACACAAAATGGCACTTAATTACAGAAAAAGGAAGAGATTAATTTAGAAATTCAGTTGACGCTTTCAAAATAAATTTTAATAAGGGCTACAGTAATTAAAGTTTAGAACAATGATTAAACAGGATAATCGACAAATTTCGCTTTAAAAAAATACCCGAGTCTTCTCTTCCAATTGTTTCGAAAATTTCCGTACCAACAGAAAAGCAACGGTTATAAATACACATGCGAGAAATCCCACTTCAGATGTCGGTTTATTTGTACGTGTCCGAATAAGTTATTTAAATGGGAACCAAATATCAACAATTCACGCAGAAGTAGAATGTATGAGTTATTTCCTTCGATATTTGAAGATCAACACAAGCATTACGTTTTATAAACATAAAAGAGTACACGGATATAGTGTAAAAACATTTTAAGAATAATCAGTTCTTAGATTAGTTTCATTGAAAACTAAATATATCTTAAATTTCATTTATAACATGTCACGGTTTTGGCTATGCTTTTTCCGGTTAGTTGGTGCAAAGGCAGCATTTTGCAACGCTGCGCCAAGAGTGAATGAGTTTTTTTTTCGAATAACTGCAAAGCAGAATGAGGGCTGTTGGCGACGGACTTAGTAACTATGAGCCTTGGTAAAGTGACAAGGACAACACCCGAGTTGGCACCCCTCTCCAAATTACCACACCAAGCCAACGGGAGGACATGGGTTTCGACTGATTCAACATGCATTAGTCCGCGCTACAAAGCTGGTCTACAGTGGCACCAGAATTCTAATCCGCCAAAGATATCGTCACCGTAACCACTAGCCTACCGCGGGCACCAAGACTGCGCCGAACGCTGTATTGTCAATTCTATCCAATCGACATAAGGTAAAGGAAATCCTTGTCGGAAGCAACTTTGAGGCAGAGTTATCCAAACCGGATCCATAGGAGCTTTGCAGAGGCTCACAAGAAAAAAACCCCGTATCTCTAAGACCTACAATAAAAAAAATTATATCAAGAGAATCGCGGTTAATAGCCGCACATTTTGTAGAGTGAGTGAATGAATGAATATTAACGTCGCACTTTTCAGCTACAGGAGGACTTTTGGCGATGGAACACAATTTCGAACCATGGTCAAGTAACGTGGACGACAAGTGAGCTGGCACCCCCTCTAACTACCACACCACATGAACGGGAGGACGTTAGAGCTCTCGACAGATTCAAGGTGCATCGCTCCCCTATACGGTGGGTCTTTAGTGGTACTGGGCTCGAACTCGTGACATGGCCAGCCACGGTCCGATACCTCGACCTGTACATTTTGTTAAAGGAATACTAAAATTTTAATGTTTCTCCACTAATCTTACATTGTAGAATATGACTTTGGTCATAACGCGAAACAGAATCTATAAAAGATGACCTTCGTTCAACATCTACCCATAATTCCGAATTAATACGAAAATTTGAACCACAAGCATAAATTACCCATTAGCTTTTGGGAAGAATCCATAAGTTAAAAATATTTACCATTGACATTTTAAAAATATATCACAATGCAAAACAAACAAAAAATGCAAGTAGTAATTCTGAAAATTGATAAAAGTGTTTAATAAAATCAATATAATAGTTTTATTTGATAAATAGTTTTCATAAAATATCAAATGCAGTGATTTTAAGCACTATGCCTCCAAATTTTCAGATTAATTACACTCCAAGAAAAATAAAAACCAGAATCTAATAATACGGCTGTTTTATAAAAATAAACTAGGAGTATTCGGGATATATTTAATTTATCCTTTCGAGGAGAAATGGATACAAAAATTAATAGTGCTCATTTGTGATACGGATACATCTGTATATGAATTAACTTTGAAGAGGAAAACTAATTCCGCTATGCACTAATCGAGAGATTTAGTTTCAAAACATTCGGAAGAATATTAATATTGAATGGAAATTAGACGATTATCCCAAATTAGGCAAAGATCTAAAATATTGTTACAATTTTCTACATCTCATTTACATTAGTTTGGATTTTCAGCATTAATATAAAATTTTTTTAAATCAATTCCAACTTATAACAAAGAAAAATTTTATTTTAACTCCTTTTTATTAAATTGTTACAATTAATCTAATATGTATAAACATGACTAAATCACAACGTAAAGTGGTAACTTTTATTCATTATAGTATCGTATAGTCATCGAAAACAATCATGTATATAAAATTTCAGTTCAACTGAATGTTTTAAAACTCAAGAAAAAACATCAAGTTTTGACACAAGTCGACAAAAATGATGCCAACGTGGCTGTATTTGTAATTTTTTAAATAGTTTTAATCAATTTTTAATTAAATATTGTATTGTCATCCAAAATTTTCACGTATATAAAATTTCAGCTCAATTGAGCTCTTTAAAATTTTATTAACGATTGAAAATTCCACCAAGATAAATATATAGAGTGAGTTAAGAGTAGGAATTGAATGAAATTATACTTTTAAGTGTAGATGACGAAATAGGACATTTTTTTTTACAACGAAATATAAATAAAATTATCAAGTTCAAATTTCGCATTATAAATGCATTCTTATAATTAGCAACTACTCAATAAGCATTTTGTCGTACATACTATTTTATTTAACATTGAAAAATTACAAACTATCTTGCATAGACAAGTTTAAAAATAACTTGACTGTTATGCCAAATTTGGAAATTGTTTAAAGTGTACCGCAACTAAAGAGGTCGAGAATCACAGATCTACAGGAAGGTTCGATTCTAGTTGATTGCCCTTTGAAGCAAAATTTATACTTATCCGAGAGAGTGAAAACAGGTTCCATTTATCCTGTATCCAGTTCCTATTCTAAAGTTCCGTGTACCAAGGCGAGCATTGCTTGTAAAGCTTACAAGATATCCTATATACCAAGAACAATTTTATTCTCGTAGACTTATCTATACAAGTTTAAAATTCTTTGCATAATCTTAATTTGGCCTTCCTTCAAAGACGCCTCGTGAAATAAAAATTGTAGCTATAAGGGATACATTCTCTTCGTTAAACCCATGCAGATTCACAATTCTGTTACTGTTAAGAAAGAATAGGAATAATTAGCGTAAGACAAGTTTATGTTTTGACCAAATTCAGGAGATAGTTGTATATTAATTGCAATAAATTTTGTCTCTATTCTCCCATGTATATATTTTAGTTGATTAAATATACACGACAGCTTGTGTTTAACTTTCCGAATATTTGCAGTTTAGATTATGGTGAAACTAAATTAAAAAGCTTCCTGTAAGAATTAAAGTGATAAGTTTCGCCAGCAGAGAAAACAAAACTAGATATCAAATAAATACAGTTGAAGGAAATCGCACCTAGAACTAAAATGAATACGGACCGAAACCGTCTAAACTCCAGCATCCTAAATGAAAGAAAAAAAAGACTAAAAGAAAAAGAAATGAAGTTTATTTAAACTATTTACAAAAACGCATGGTAACGATTAAATTAAATGCAACAAATCCACGCAGATAAAATGTCTATAGACATCTATTCCTGGACGTCAGAAGTTTAACACAAATCGGAAGAATTACAGCCAACATGCTAGGTTGAATCAGGAAGGCTGTATTTTCTAAGTTGGAAATTTTCTTGGCAGGAGGAGGCTCTACAGTAGTGGCTTCAGTTTCCGGATTATACGATACTGTCTCCACTATCGTTTCATTACTTGTAGAGTTAGTATATTCACTGACATCCATATCCACAATAAGGTCGGCAGTTACATTGTCAGAAGTAAAATTTTGTGGAGGTACAGTGGTAATTTCAGTGCTGTAATCGAATAGTGTTTCATTGCTGAAAGTTGTGAAATCCGAAGGAATCGTCTCTTCAGTAGTGTCGGTTGGAGCAGCGGCAATTATCTGAAAGAAATAGTTACTCGTTATACAATTAAAAATGCGTCTGTACGATAGTGAGAAAATTAACGCTAGGTGATGGAACTAAAACGATTGACAAGCACAGCTACTAAAATAGAACATTTCACAAAACAAATTAACAAATTGGAATTTCATCAAAGTGATCGAAATTTGATACGTTAATTTCTACTCTAATACAAAAGATTGCAATACTTTTTTCAAATGCTCCGTTTAGTTCTGGATTAATCAATTTTGAGATAGTAACCAAGACACCCCAGGAAAAGAAAACAAAAATGCTCAAAAGCCTTCAAGATGCAGAAAACAAGTAAATCATGTATAGTTTGAAACTACATTTAAAATTGCTGCAATCAATCCCTTAATCATAAGGGGATTTGTAGATTGAGGTGCATGTAGAACACTTAATATAAAGTTAATTTCCTCGAGTAGCTCAGTACTATTTGCACTGAAACACTATTTCAGAGTTGCACAAAATGGCACACATTTGAGGGGAATTTGAACTACTCAGGAAAAAATATTTTTAACAAGTATCGAAAAAATTCCGTTAACATTCAATTAGAGTATATGAACTTGCATGTAGTAAAGTATCAATATAGTAACTACTTTAAAGATGTTAAAAGCTATTCTAATTATTGAGTAATTTAACGAGAGTTTAAATTAATAGAATAGCTTGTAAATATTTAATTATTGCATTCGAGAAATAGGCAATTATTTTTCACATCTTTACTAGTATACTTTGATTTCTACAGTCTTTGACAATCCTATAGTAGATACGACACGCATGAGCCATAACTCTTATTCTTGAGTTCATATTACAGCCTTTGAAAAATCCTTTATTTTTTAATATTTCAACATAAGCGTTTGTGTGGCAATATTTCCAATTTTCATACAACCGAAAACAGACCAGATACATAGATTGGTGCTATTTTATCTAAATCATTACGCAGGGATAATTTATACATGAATTTAAATTGGTCAATTCGAATTGGCTTAACAGGCTGTCGGTAACAAATCTAGGAATTCCAAGCCAGTAACTAAGAATTTGGACTATTCGAACGTTATTAACCAAAACGATTAAGTCCTTTAATATTAACACTATAAACTGTTAAAAATAACACCCTTATGAATAGAATTGCATATTAACTGTTTTCAGTTTGAAACTGAATTTGTCGATAGTAATTTGGAGACATCAAGTAGAGTTGGAAATAGTTAGACACCAATTTTTATATTAACTTAATTAGTATCTCATTGAAATTTCTATTTGCTAGAATGAAGCAAAGTTAAATAAAGTTGAACATTTTTATGCAAGATAAACTCTTTGAATTCGCATTTTATTTAATTACTTGATTCAAGTATTAATAGTTTAGAGAGCATAAGATCCATTTGTTAAAAATTGTGTACCCAAATATATCCGTTAACATGCAGATTAGTAAAGAATAAATCAGGATTCAAGAATCTCCGTTAAATTACTTGGTAAAAAGTCGAAAGCTGAACTATTTTACAACAAATAATTTATTCCATTTCTCTATATTATCCGATCACTTGCAAATTACAAGTAATGCTATAAAATAAAAAAAAAACATCGGCTATGTGAATTGAACATGCCATTAAAATAACAATAATTCGTTTAAAAAATTGTACAATACTTAACATCTCCAACCTTCAGAAGAACAGATTTTTTAAAACGCATTGAGATGAAATGACCCAATTTTAAGCTGCTACAATAAATTAATAAAAACACTCAAGACTAAAATCAAATCTCGGATTACCATTAGGTCCATTACACCAACCTATAATATCTTTAAAAGAAAGAATTCCATTTAGAGTGCTAATAATCTTAATTTCTTCAAGTAGAATCAAGATAGTCTAGTTTCTAAATTTTGAGTACTAGAAGTATTTCCATTAAAACAATTAGTCAAAATCTTTAAGTTACCCATTACAAAATAAAATACAAATCACAAATTTTATTACTATAATCAAAAATAAATATAAAAAAATTACCTGTAATACCAGAAGTAGAGACACAATGTAGGAAAGGGCCATTTTATCTGCAAAAGGAAAAATCAGCTTACAAAAAAGCAAGAAAAATACCGAAGCTAGTTCAAACCTACGCGCCGCCTTGTTGGCAAACTTGGCGAAATACGTAGGAAATGCCGCTACGTTGTTGTGAAGTAATCTGAAGTGACCATCTGTCAACTGGTAGGTCAGGTGAATAGATGGAATAAAAAGGAAAGTAATCCACTTTGACAATCAACACATTGAATTATCTTTGAATACTTTAAGGAATGTTAAAATACTTTCGATGTAGGATGAAAAAGATTTAAGTGTTTAAGAATGTATTGCTCAGAGACAGGTAGAGAGGAATTCATGTGCATAAGCTTCATATTTATTCAAATTTCTAATTAATGAACATTTGCATTAAGTTTTTAAAGTTGTATTATGTAGATGCGGCTTTAAATAGGAGTCCAGTATGTCGCTAATGTAAGATAGTCTCGATTTGGCTTTATACATTTAAAATAGCAATCCAAGATATACAGAAATTAAAGATCTTCCGGAATTTAGAAATTTATCATTAAGTTAATATCAGAAACTTGATCTGTACGTCATTTGTGTTAGATGAAACGATTTGCATCTTAAATGAATAGTTATACCATATAAATATTAAAACCGGAAGTTAAACATTCAAATTTTTAACATTTCAAATATAGAAACAAATACAGTTGATAAAATTAGTAACATCTTTCTGAATACATATTTATATTTTATACCAGTTTATTTCACTCTGAATAAAGAGAACTTACCCTAGAATTTAAAAACGAAATTAACCGACTCATAGGAATTTTGAAATTTAAACTGCAAAACAATGAATTTGGCAATTTAGAAAAGCATGTATATAAAGACAGATTTGCTTACATGGCAAACTATACAAAATCCACGAGGATATCGGGAATTGGCCACAGCTTATACATAAATATTACAACAGCAAATTATTCAAAATAATTCACGTGAACTTAAATTTAAACTTGTTCAGCAATACAATTAACACTTTATTCGTATGTTTTATTACAAGACCTGTAAATACATGCATTCTGGTTTGAAAATACTAGAATATACTTGATTTTCCCTCTCGCGTGATATTGGAGTGAATACCTTTATTCACCAAAGGTGCACTTAAAAAAATTTGTAAAAAACATGTAAATATATGCCGATTATCCAATATCAATTTTTTTTAATTGCAAAGAAAAGATTTGCGATAAAACATTTCATTTTTACTAACTGTGGTTATCGCTTTCATTACATTGCACTAATGTTTCCTTGTTGTATGTATATCAGAAAAAGAACGATTTTACAATCGTGTTACGAGTTTAGAACTGGCTTAGAAATTAAAATTTCATTCCTATTTTTTTGAATAAGGAATTTGGAACGTTTAATATTCATTAAATTTACAGTCAATCGGACATTGATACATTATATGATTGAATACATTAAAACACTGGTAAACTCCGCGGCTTAAGCATTCTTATTTATGCGCATAGTTCCATTTATGGCGAAGAAATATTTGTTAATAAAAAACAAATGCAAAGATCTAGCTAATATTACGAGAGTAATCCGCCCCCCAATTTTTTAAAATTGCATAGCGAATCCTTCTCGCGCGCGTTTGTAGAACTAATTCTAAGTTGTGGCGGAACATTGAAATGTTAGTAATCAGCTGTACCCCATTCGCTGAAATAAACCGATCAATTGCTGATAATGCCTCTATTTTAGAAAACTTGTTTCAGGATTTCTTTCTATATTTGAACTATGATCAATCAGAAAGAAAACACTTTAAAATCAGAAGAAGTTTTTGTTTTAAACTTCTGGATACGACTTCAGTTAAAATCTTTATTAATTTCAATTTTTTTATGCATTTTGTAGCCCTTCTTGCATCGAAGTCAAGATAAATGCAGTTTAAGTATTCCATTTTTTGTATAAATTTAAAGTTGATAAAAGTTTCATTACTCGCATTTAAAGGTTTAGAGTTAGTTGCTAAATTATAAAAAAATCGCGTTTAATGAATGCTTGAAAATTTACGCAACAAATATTCCGTTGTAAAATATTCTCCTACTGTTAACTTCCTCCGTTTCTTTTTTTCCTAATTAAAAACTCAAGTTTTAGTTTCCAATGCAGTTTCTTTAAACACGAATTTGGAGAAAGAAAATCTAGATCTATACAAAAAAAAAAAAGGGGAAGATTTAAAAAATTTAATAAGACTCAACACCAAATCCAATTAATTTTCGAATTCCAATATTCTTTGAAAAATTAAAGATCACGAGATTAACTAAAATAAATATCCTATATATTTGGTTAAATGTTGTCAAATTATTAACATAAATTAAGTAAACCTTATTGGATTTACAGGTTCTTTGAAAAAATGCTCCTTTAATTAAGACTATTAGTTTGATTCTTAATCGTAAAGAAAGAAATTGCGCATTTCATAGACATACAAAATTCACAATTTTAATAAAAATTCCGTTTAATTTCGAGAAATTAATAAAGAAAAAAAATTACTCAAAGTACGTGGGGGATTCAACTTTTGTAGATAAAAAAATATATTAAATTAACATGGCTATCATCAATGAATCGAAACTAAAAAATTACATAAATAGTAATCTGAAAAAGCTATACGAGATCTCAACTAAGCATGTTATAATCTAATCGTTTTCATTATTCAAAAAACGAAATAAATCAGTTCCATAATATATAGGCACACAGTATAAAAAAAATTAAATATCTGCCGCTTTAAATTCGAAATTCAATAAGAACACCCGAGAATAAAAATCGTCGTCAAATGCACAAAATTACGAACAAAAAATAAAGATAAACACTTACTCCTCTAAACAAGTTCAGCGCAAGAAATATTTATATGAACAGAAAAAATAGAACTCCAGTAGGTATTAACGTAATCCACACAAGATCCGACTAACACTTAAAAACGTTCACACAACTAGGATGAAAGACAATCCACACGAAGATCCGACTATCACTAATCGTTTACACAACTTGAATGAGAGACAATGCAACCTTGGCGTTAGATTTATACTCAGCTGGCGCAATTCTACCATTTACATACGCCTGATAAAGCGCCAGCACGTGAACGATGATACCATTTTACTTTTTATAAAAAAAGTTCCGTTCTAGACGAAGCAAAATAAAAAAATCGGGTTTCTAGATAACCCTATTAAATTCGAAGAACATAGTATGATTATAATAATTCTTTTAAGCAAAAAAAAAGCTACATTTATTATTAGATGACATCTCTTTTTATAAATTTAATATTAATAACGTAAATAAAGTTGAACGAACTTTGGCGAAAAATATCAAAATCTGGCGATTGAATTATTTTGCAAAATAATTTTTTTAAAAATATCTGTTGCCATTTCATATAGTCAAACATTTTCCTTAAAATGTTCTTTTAAGTTACAATTTTTATAAAATTTTCAAAATGGTTTTTATTATTTAAGTTACTGTAAAACACATAATATAGTTTTTTGAAATTTAACTACATATAAGTGAAAAATATTTGACGAAATTAAATTACAAATTGTCAGATAAATAGATGTCCTCATAACAGACGCAAGATTTTGAATTTCTTTTATTTTGTTCGGAATCTTTTTTTTACGAGGAAAAAAAGTAGTTGGTGACGTAAAGTTTGAAAAAAAATGGTTTGAATGTTTTTAGCTTGTAAAGATCCCCCCTCCCCCCAAAAAATCGCAAAATTTTTTTTACATTTTTATTTAAAAAAAAAATTACAATTTTATTTTTCATTTATTATGGTTTTCAAAAAATATTATTTTTACATCTTCGATGATTAAAGTTAAAAATTTATTAAGTTGCAATAAAAGTTTTTTCTTCACTTTTCTAGTTTTTCGACGGAAGATTTTTATTTAATTCATTTGTGTGTGTGTGTGTGTGAAATGCTATACATTAGAATAGAATTAATGATTATATCAAACTGTCATAATCAAGCAGATATGATAGTAAACGATTTATTAATTTTTCTTTTTGAACATAAAAGGATCTCGACAAATGAATTTAACTATCTAATAAAATGCAAAATCGGTTAATATACAGATGTGAATCAAAATTTTATATTTATTGAATTTTAAGATGATTCATTCTTAATAAAAAATGGCGGCATGCAGTAAATACTTTCTCCTAATCGGCGAACATTCAACTGGCAGTTGGTTTAACCAACCGCTTAGAATGACTTATTTCAAAATAATTAGTTTGATTCCTTCAGAACGCAGAACTTTTTTTTCATCTTTTAAATAAATGTAGTTTTAAAGATGTAACTTATAGGTAATTAATTCTCATAAAATAAAATAAATGTGTGTGTGTGTGTGGACGTAAGTGTTTTAGAAACATTTTTTATTCTTATGTTACGAAATTATGTTTGTTGCACTGGTATTTAATTATCAGGATTTAACTGGTATTTAATTATCAGGACAAAGGTCCAATCCGGTTGTGGTTGTTGGGGGTGCCTGCTATATTTAAAAAATATGGAAGCACAATTAATGTTTTTTTTCATGGAAATTGCAGTTTAATTATTTTTAGTGTGTAACATCAGCAAATAATAACTGTTGACTTAGTTTACAAATAATATCGATCGTAATCTTTTAAGCACTTTTTAATGTTGCAGTACAATTTTTAATAAAATCAAGAAATAATTTTTTTTTAAAAAAATTGTTTGTCATGGATACATCTGCACGTCAGTTTTTTTTTATTTTGATATCTTTATCATAGTATTTTAAAAACAATTGAAGTTAATGAAAAAAATTAAAGATCAGTAATTTTTTTTTCTCTGGAGATATACATTGTTCGATGTGTTAATACTAATTAGAAACATAATGAGCTGCCCATTTGGTATAATGGTTAGTGACGCTGACAGCGGTGCGTAAGGCCTGGGTTCGAATCTCGGAAAAGGAATGAATGTTTGTAATTGTATAGTACTTGAGCGGCATGGGGGTAATCTAAATAGTCGTCGAGCCGCAAGTCCTTTCGTGAGGTTGGAAGAACGGGAAGAGAGGTGGGAGGCCCCTGACTACTCCCAGCGTGTTCTCTCTCAAAATTGGGGTGAAACCGAGCAAAATCGTACTGTCACTTGCATGGTGTTCAAAGCTAAGGCTAACGACACGCGTAAAAATATTGTTCTTCACCGCTATGAATTTCGTGGACCTTAATCTGTTGTTACTGTCGATTAGGCGGCGTAAGTAACAACAGAAACATGATTTTTCGAAATCCATTTTTTATTTTTTAAGACATTAAGTTATTAGTTAATGATTTAGATCAGTATGTAATAGGCAAAGGCTTTATGACTGCTCCATTATGACAATTTTTTAATGGATAAACAAAATTAAAGAAACGTAGTAAAAACTAAAAATAGATCATATATATAATTTGAAACTTTTTTTAATAATAATACAACGAAAGGAGCTTGGTATACTTGCTAGGTATACAAGAATGTACTAAAAAACGGAAAGTAATTTGAAAGTCATTTTGTCTGAAAATCTAATACTTATCCATTTATACGATTTAGCCGGTAACCACTTCCAAATTTCTTTTCATCATTGGTTTTTATAAAGACACATTGAATCCTCTCTCTGCTTTAAATTATTCTCTTCTTCACTTTTTACACGATATCCATCTATAGAGTTTCGAATACAAGCAATACCCAGGACCAATCCTAGGGTATCAGCCGCCCACGTGCAAAGACCTCTAATGAATTTTTCATATTTTGTTAGCGTTGACGTTATAAACTGATCTACTTGTATAAGAGTAAAAAGTAAAACATTAATAAAATGCAAAAAGACACAAATATAACTTCTTTTCAATATTTTGTTTTTTCTAAATTGTGTAAGGCTATCATTAAATTGAAAACTTTTAATTTCCCCAAATGCATATTGAATATAAACACTTCTGTGTCTTAGGTAATATTAACCATATTGGATATTTTCGATTTCGTAAAAATCATTTTTGAGACGCTTTATCGATTTTACAGAGCACCGCCAGAATCGCTGATAAACAGAAAAAAAAATTTTTTTTTGCGGTATTTCTGGCTTTGCCACGAATTTTACTACTAAACGATGGATGTGTATAAAGCGCAGACATCAATATACTATATGTGAAATTACATTCTATTTTTTTTAAACTATTGGGAAATCGGGATTTTTGATTTTCAATAACTATTTAAAATTCAGCATATTTAATAGACTTATTATAAGTTCTATTCTGAGAAATTCATAAAAATTTTTGCTTGAATGAAAAAACAATATGCGGCCTGCTGCCACCCCACGTTGTGGCCGCGCGCATACTGTGCACACGCTGCACATCTGCTAGGATCGGCCCTGGCAATACCCCATGGCCACGGTAACCGAGTGATTATGATCTCACACTCGTGGCTGGCGTTGTCGAGTCCTGCTTAAAGAGTGGGGAGCTAGATCAGTTGCATTTGTCAATTGACCGATGTTCAAAATTACAAAGTCTGTCCAATAATTCTTGAGTAGCTTCAAAGTACGACATTAATAAAAGAACAATCCATCAAAGCAAACATTTCTATAAAATGTTTTGTTGCCATTCTTCTTTAGAAAGTGCTATTTCAGCAGTTGTAGATCTCTTTCCTAATATTTTGAGGCTGAATAGTGTTAAGGATTGTAGCTCTGCCATATATCAAATCTTAAAAATAGTAAATGACATAACCAACGTTCATTCTTGGCTGTTTGGTCATTAGGTGTCGTGGTGACCAGTAGAGGAGGACTTCTGTGTTTTTGAAATTTTGATGGTCCAGGGTTGTGTAATTCTTGGGTTCACCTATGTCCATCCTCTCATATCCGCACCATAGGCATTCTGGGGACAAAAAGACGTTGCGAGGGTGCAGCGAGATACCTGTGACCAGTTTCCATTCAAAAGGTTGTGACACTTATGACAAAGAGCTGTTTTTAATAATTACCCACTTAGAATAAATGCTAGATCTTTTGTTGGTGGATCTAGAAGTTTTGAACTACAGATAAGTGACGAAGACCCCATCTAATCTAGGACCCCTACCCTTTCAAATAAGCTCTGAGTTTTTCGACAGATTTAACACATGCATCATCACCTCAGCACGATGGGTCTTTTATCAGGACTCAAACCCACAGTTTGATGGAAATAACACTGGACATTGGTTCGTGACCATGATCAGTCTACACGGCTACTGATAAGGAGAAGATAGTCTTTGAATAGATCATCAAGCAAAAGCTAAGCAAATGAAAAACACGCTCCAGCATCGTCGTCACTTAATTATAGTTTAGTACTAATATGTTCCCAATATGTTTTTCTATGGCTGTAAAATGATTGCTAAAATATAAATTTAATGTTAACGCAATTGAGATTTCCATTCACTTTCAAATTAGATATGAAATTCTAGATTTTGAGAGAGTGCTCAAAATTCTGAACTGGACTTTTGTCTGGTGACTAATTGTTATAAAACATGCGAAGGAATTCTGAAAGGTAGCATCCCATATTTTTAAATCGGTCATTAAAATGGGTTTGTTTAAAAATATCGCAATTTTTGGATTTAATCAATCAAATACAACTCAGATGACACAGATTGTAATCTCCATTCAGATATTCATTATTGAAGTTTAAATTATTAAATTAAAAAAAAACATTGGAGTTCTGTTATTTTTGTCAGATAAATGTTTATTTCTATCAAGGTTAATCTATTTAATTCTATCAAAGTTTCTTTCCATGAATTTTTTTTAATCTGAGACATTTCCGAAAAGAAGATAATATGACTTTAAAAGTTCCAGCTTAATGAAGGATGAAGGACGAGACGAATTAAGTTTTCGAATTCTGATTTCTTCAAATATCTCTTGTATCGATTACTGTAACTTGCTGCTTGATGAAATTCAGGTTCATATCTTAGCTTTACTTTTGCGTGCTGTTCGAGTTTAAAGAGCGAGGTTCCCAGTTCAGATGTGGTTGTGATAGCTTAGTGGTCACAGACTCGTGGCCGCAGTGTCATGAGTTCGAGCCGTGGTACCACTGAGACCCGCCACGCAGAGGGGCTGATGTTCGTTAAATCTGTCCTCCAGTTGGTGTGTTCAAAGAGGGATACTGGCTATGTGTCGTCCTCAGCGCTTGACCATGGTACGGAATTCCGTCACCAATAGCCCTCGTGTTGGTTTATAACGCTCCATTAATGAAACGACATTCTTCTTCAATGTCTTGACAGCCCTGGTTGGGCCCTGGACTTCTCCAGGCATCCCTTCTTTTAGCAACTGTTTTCCGATTTTTGACCTTGAAAATTTTTAGGTCTCAACACAGTCAATTCATCATAACAGGGGTTTGCCCCGAGGCCTATTTTCCATGGGCTTTGCCAGAAAGATTTTCTTGCAGCAACGATCTTCATTCATTCTAGCCAGATGACTAGCCCATTTAAGTCTCTGTAATTTGGCAGATTTCACAGTATCAGGTTGTTTATAAATTTTGTTAAGTTCTAAGTTAGATCTTCTTCTCCACGATCCATTCACTTGGATTCCACCGAGAATGCAGCGTAAGATGTTTCTCTCGAAAATTCCCAATGCTTCATCATCACGTAAAGTCAATGGCCAAGCCTCTGATGCATAAGTCTCTCAGGACAGACCTTATGACTTTTGTAAAGAAGCAGTTTAGTTCTTAAATTGAGAAAACTAGATTTTAACTAATTTTTCAAGGCATAAAAACATCTATTTGCAGCAATGATTCTCTTATAAATTTCTGGGGCCAGCTGATTTTTATTATTTATCTCCGTTCCTAAATAAGTAACACTGTTAACTTTTCAAAAATGAAACGCTCACTCATTTCCAAATCAGAAATCCTCGGTTCTTCGAAATTACGAGGGTTGTCGGATGTAAATCTTTGGATTGCTCTTGTGCAGTGGTCCTTAAACTGTGGTCCGCAGATCCCCTGGTGGTCCACAGCATTTTTTTACAGGGTTCACGATGATTTTTCATTTAATGTGTTAAAATTTTCCTCCTTTACAGACTTAAAAACCTTGTGGAGACTGAAAAATGAGCCATCCTGGATTAGATCACTAAATTGATTACTAGACCAGGCACTAACTTTCCCAGTTAAGAAGCTCATTTATTTATTTGAAATTAGAATTTGTAATATTTTAAAGTTATATACTGTCGGACCTCGATTTAACGAATTCATCGGGTTCGACACATTTTGTTCGTTAAATCGGGGTTATTCGTTTTATTGAGGTCCTAACAAAATACAATTTTTTTTTTTTTGCCTTTGCAATTTGGAAATTATACAATAAGCAATAACACAAAAAATATCCATAGTTATAGAGATTTTACACTTTTTATTTAACAGCTAAAAGTACTTTTAGTAAATTATTATGCGCCGGTTATAATTGGAATTTTTAAAATACTGACTGATAGTTGCTTGAAGAATCTCTTTTTGATTCCTGACTCGAAAGAATTCTTTTTTTTTACTTAATGCAGGGAAGGAAATACTGTGTCCTTTACATCCTGCTGCATAAGGTATGTTTTCACAATTTCCCTACAATGTAAAGGATTAGAAAATGTAAGTTTTCATGAGAATTCCATTATCAATATCTGCATTAGAATTGTTATTCATTGGCACCGACAAATCAATAGTTTTCTCAACTTCAGTTGCACAAATAGGCAGTCCATCATCAGTTGTATAACAAAATTATTAATATCTTAAAATATTCCTCTGCGTTGTAAAGTGGGGTGAGATAAGAAGAGCGTTCTCTGTCCTATTCAAAACTCACACGATAGGGTTACACTCATGACTCATCTGCATCTGTAAAGTCTAATAAGGCTCTGCATCCTTAGCCATCAAAATTTGTAACTTACAAGAAAAACCTTTTTCTGTTCCGGACAAAAGGGTTGTCATTTTGTGGCGGGTCTATCCGCGTTTCTTCAAATGCTAATCCTCTTGGGGAATATTGAGTCTTTAAAAATTATTATATTATAAACCTTCCCCCGAAAAAGAAGATGTCAGTACGTAAACTAAGAATTGTATATAAAGATTAAACTTTCAAGTTAGAAGGAGAGAGAAGTTAGACTGCTACCGGATAGCAGTGATTGATTAATCGTGAAGTGAGGCGTGAATACTTCGTAGCTGATTAGTGTAATATTAAAGATTGACGATTTGTCAACTAGTAATTAAATTGTATTAGGTCGCTTGGACTTAGAAGGTATATTGCCTGAACGCAAGTGATCCGATTTATTATTAGGACTTCGTGTATCTCGTCTGCATCGCTATTGCTTTTCATATTTAGTAGTTGGTGCATTTCTTAGCTTGGTTAATAGAATTTGTGTTGTTGTTCTCATAATAGTGAATAAATAGAAGTTATTTTGAATATGCTAATCTTCCTTCCAACTCTCCCATACTAATGGACGTCGCGGGGCGACCATTACAATTTGAAAAAAAAATCCAATTTTTTCTAACACAAATTAATAAAAAAAATTTGTTTAGCTGTTGAAATAATTCGTTTTCAGGTGTTTATTATTCGTAAATAGCGGTTTTTACTTCCCTTTTAGTCGGATAAAAAGAAAAATTTGTTAAATCGCGGCGAAATTCGTTAAATCGGGGTCCGACTCTATTTACTAATTTCTTAAAGGAACAAAGAAGTGTTAAAAGAAAGTCTATATATAAGTAGCAGAGACCGTCTTGGATTACTGAACTTTTAAAGCACTCAGTCGTGCGTTGGGAATCATGAGGAGGGGATTTGTAAATCTTGGGGGCGTCCGCGACATCAGGCCTATACATGCAGGGGGTGCGGCGATCGAAACTTTAAGAACCACTGCTCTAGCATGAAGTTAATAAAGTTTTAAAAATATTAGTAATTGTGTGTATGTGTTAGATTTTTATGTTTTTCTGACTCTGATTAATTATATGATGTGTTATATAAATTAAACGTATAATTTAAAATGAGTTATAATTAATGAGTTAATATTTTACGTAATATATTTTTTGATTAAGTTTGTAAAAAATTTGCTGAATATTTGATATATTATTTTATTCCATTTTTTTAGTTCGTATTGAGATTAATTAGTTTCTTAGTTTTTTTTATGTATTTTATATGTAAGTTAAACAAAAATAAAAAATAATATATTTCAGGAACGAATTCTTTAAAAAAAAATTATTTTGTTATTCTTTCTTATTAATTTTTTCTTCTAAAAAAGAAAAAAAAAAAGTTCTTTTCTTTTTAAATCCAGAGAGCTGGTTAGTGCATTTGTTAGATACTTATAAACTGCTTATATTTTTTGATTACTTATATCTACATACTTATTTAAATTTATATACTTCATGAAAGCGTATAAGTATATAATTTGTTGATATCAGAATTTCCAATAAATAAATATGTTTACTAAATTTTTGTCCTTTTTTTGGTTTCAGAAAAATTCCAGAATTTATGTATTTTTTATTCTGTTTTAAAACTGTTCAGTCATGGGTGTTGATTTATAACATTGAACATTTTACGAAAACAATTTTGTTTTTATTTAATTAATTTTACTTTCGTTAACGTTCGTATTTTGGCGTTATTCTCTTATTTGAACAGCTTATAAAAACATAATTGATTCAAGGCCCTGTTTTAAGATAATTTCTGCAAAGTATGTTTGCATTTACAAAATATTTAAAAGTTTAAAAGTTTGATATAATATTTTCAGAGGTAAAATTGACCATTGTACAGAAATGCTTAAAAAAGAATACACAATTTTTTAAAATTACATTTTGATATTTTTATTGAGATTAATGTAGAATTTTTCCTATTCTTAAAAAAAAATGTTATTTAACTTTTTAGTTTAGTTAGATAATATATGTAACGTAATTTGAAATATATTATTGTGGAAGATAAAACTTATTACTAAGACATACTAAAAATAATATCTAGTGTGAGAGCAATGTATGCATCTTACTGCTAATAAATTTAAAAAATTTTGAATTCATACGCACATAATCTCTATATATAAAGAAGGAAAAAGATTCACTCATCATGAGATCTCCGAAACTATTCAACCTACAGACTTGAAATTTGGTAAACATGTTACTTTTGTTGAGTAGAGATCTGCTAAGAATGGGTTTTACGGAAATAATCAAACATAAAGTTTGATTATATTTTTAAGTTAAAATTATTAATTTAAGTTAAAATTATTAATTTAAGAGATAAAATTATTAACTTATTTTAAGTTAAAAAAATTTATTTTGAGAGAGTGAATGGATTATTATTAGAGTTTTAAAATTTTAACAAAAGTAAGCTTGTCAATAATTAATTTTTGATACATACATAATTAAGTTATAGTGATATTTTTATATATAGTATTAAAATAAAATTATTAGTAATCACACAAATCAATCGATGATGTAATTATTTTATTTTTTTCCAAAAGCTCTAATGTATAGGAAATAATATATTTATAGGAAAAAGAAAAATATATTCTTAGTTTGTTTAATTCAATCCAAGTTCTTACTAAAGCCTGTAAAGTAGTATTATTTTAGGACTAACCCAGAAAAAAGATCATAATTAGGGTTTTTTTTTAAAATTTAATCGTAATAATTGATCTTTGATCTCTAATAGTCCTGACGTTAGCAGGGTGAGGAAGTTTGAAGAGTGTGGTGTCAGCTACAAGTCCTTGTCAGTTGATAGAAGCTCAAAATTACGAGATGCGTTCCCATTATTACCCTAACATAGCATCAAAGGGCGACGTTAAATGAAACTCAAATAAAATCAAACTATTCTGTAATAAAAACCTTTAAAAATCATCTGTGTAGTTATGCCTTCAAAAGTTGTGTGTCTGTGAGTTTGTGCTTTTGAAAATCGCCTTCAAAGTTTTGTCTACAAAGTTGTATTTTCAAAAGTTCAGCACGATTTAGAAAATTGTCTTCGAAAGTTGAGTCAGCCTATGCTTTTCAAGTTTATCCTTAGAAAGTTATCTTTGAATTCAGGTTTTCAAAAGTTATCTACGAAATTAACGAAAGTTGAAACAACTTTTTGAAAATGATCTTCGAAGTCAAGCACATAATAATAAATTAAATATGAATGTGATATCATCAGAAAATAGCACTGAATAAAATGAGAAGAAATTGTTTCAAAGTTTCTTTAATTTCTATCGCTTTTTTAGCTACGGATTCGATACTCGAATATGTCGAAGACATTGATGCTGATTAACAGAATTGGAGTGCGCATTATATATATGACTTTTTTTTTTTAAGTTCGAATTTAGAAGACAAACAAAAGAGTAAGATCTATTTTAATGTATGATCCTCATCTCGCTTGACCATTTTTTTATAATAGCGAATTCTTTCCTTAAAAGTCTATTGCATAGTTCTAGTGTAGGACGTTATTATTAAAAAAATAACCTGTATTACACAACTTCTTAGAGTTACATTATGTAAATCATATATTTGACAGCAATTGAGAAAAAAGCAGTTTTTTAAAGCTATTGAAAAGCAATTGAAGTTAAAAAAAAGCAAGTGTATGGCAAATACGGTGTTCGGATGTTTACGTAAATACAAAGAAATTATCATAAGCAGGAACATTTTAAGACAAGGGTCAATTGGGTCCGGCACCAGAACCTCTACCTCTTGGGGAGAGGAGGTTTCGTCTCGTCCTCGACTCGGTCTGAATAAGTTCATAATTCGAATAATTTTAATCGTCTACCCGGAATAACCCGGATATATTCTCCGTAAAATTGGGAATTTCGAACTATAAGTCAACTGGCAACAATGGCAAGATTGCATGCTTATGTTGTGTCTGTCATCGATGTCTGGGCTTAGGCATCGTATATCATTATTACTCATTTAGACGAAAGGCGGCTGGCTGCTGGTTGAGTTGGTTTGTGAGATTGTAAGTCACGCACAGTTATTTGTTACAGTTCACCGTTTTTATAAGTATTTGACAAGGTATGCGAAAAACTGTCTACTTAAAAGAGTCACAAGTGAGCCTACTTTTGCATGAGGGGTAGGACCCAGTGGTGTAACGTACACCCCCGCATCGCGGAGGGGACTCAAAGCCAGATTGCCGCCAAGTGCTTACCCTTTGTAAAATCCAACTTGGGGGCTCATAACCTGACTTTGCAAGGGGTCCAAAAGTTCTCCGCCATGCCATTGCCAGGGCCTCAAGGAGTCTTAAGAGATCACTGCTTCCTGAATTTAAAAAAGTGATGTAGCGTAAATAAATTAGAGTCGGACAAAAATAAGTATAAGACAAAAGATTGGAGTGCACTTAATGGGCAAAGTGTTAGATGCGGAAGAATGGCTACTTTCTCACGGAAGTGTTGCAGGCAATGGAATTTTCACTAGCCATTATGTCATGGCCATGACATGAATACGTCGATTTTGGTAAACCTTCTTGGTAAAGATTGATTGCCATTGCTAATATGTAGGCAAGTGGGATTATGATCGAATAGCTCAAATTGTAACAATGGATACATCGACCGAAGCTAAAAGAAGACTCCTCCGAAATTTAAAGGTGGTGTACAAAAAAAAAATGTCATCTACCACGTCGTTTAAAATCAACTTTTTGTTATGCGACATCGCCATCACCTCATGAAACAACTTCTGCTAACCTTATATCACAGACATAAATATTGACATGGGTACAAGCACATTGTCACTGAATTCTATAAATATGAAAACACTTTGCCGGTACTGATGAAACCCTCCACCCATCCCCAAACTCCAATTTTTGATAAATGATAATGACAATTGTGTGTGACGGGCTCACTTGTTTTTTCATTAACATGTTCTTTTGGGTTCTTTGGGGACAGAATAAATGGCAATTCTTTTCCAACCAACCCGAAAAGTAAAACGTAAAAGAAAGATGCAAATTAGGAAGCTTTTAAATAACAGAAGTTTAGAGTAAGCGGTGTGGCATTTGGTTAGTGTTATGATAGTCCGTGTTTCAAGTGTGAAGAGTATTTCGAGAAGTTAAGTGACAGTCAAGAGAGGTCACCCGTGACAGAGAGCCTTTAGTTAAGGTGCATACCATTGCACGCCAGTGAACCGCAACTTCAGTTAGAATCCGGTAGATTGCTGCTTCGTCGGACATTAAGGTCGGACATTACGGTACATTACCACTTTAATATTCGGATCTGTGTTTTCATTGAAATTGAGCTTAGGCGAGTTAGTTATTGATAGTGGTCCGAGTTACGTTATGTGGCCGCGGTAGCCGAGTGGTATAGGTATCGGACCGTGGCTTGCTTTATCACGGGTTCGAGCCCAGTACCACTAAAGACCCGCCGTGTAGGGCAGTGATACACGTTAAATCTGTCGAGAGCTGAAACGTCCTCCCGTTGGTGTGGTGTGGTAGTTAGGAGAGAGGGGTGCCAGCTCAGGTGTCGTCCACGTCACTTGACCATGGTTCAAAATTACGTGGTCCGTCGCCAAAAGCCCTCGTGTAGCTGAACAGTGCGACGTTAATATTCAATCAATCAATTAACCGAGTTACGTTATTTCGGTATTATATATTGTGTGTTTAGTCACCGTAGATTCTCTCACATATCATATTATTATCTAATCTGTTATTGGTTTAAGTGAAGATCTTAATAAAGTAATATTAAGAGATTATGGCAGCTTCTAGTTTTTCATTTATTCCTACACTTCTAGCTAACGCTGATAATCTAGGAGAAGGGCTCCCGAGGAGGTGCGTCCTTACACAGTGTACATTCTTTGAAGTGTGGAATGCTTTCTTCATGTAGGGTGTTTTTCAAACTAGAAAGAGTGGTATTCTCTTTTTGGCTGATTGTCTATGTGAAACCCTTGGTATGAGGGACATTGTCCGTCAAAAGTCAATTTTGTGGAGATAAGAGGTAATGTACGATACTAGACGGGTATCTCTATTTCAATTGCCCTTCGTTTATAAAATATATAATAATGAAACCAAGCTAAAAATTCTTTTTTAGTGTGATTATAGCACAAAGTCTATAATTTTTTACCGTAATTCATGCTGTGCAGATTGTTGTAACAGATATGTGTGTGGATAACTGAACGGGTATCTATTACAGCAAACTGGTTTTAGATCATTATGCTTAAAGATGAATTTTTCATGCGACAGAATTGATTTCTGGGTCAATGGCGAATAATGGGCGGATGACCAATGAAATATTGACCTCACTGAGACATAAGTAAATTGTGTCTATTAATAAAAATGCATGAAAAATTTATTTTTCAAGAAGATCAAGGCTCTATACCAGTGGTACTCAACCTTTTTTTCCACCGGGCCACATACATATAACTATTTCACGCGGACCGCAACATGAGGAAAAAGGGAAGGGAGGCCACTATGAGGCAAAGGACTTTTAAAAAGGGAAAAATTGATAAAAATATTATTTAATTTGGATTTTATTTTAAAACTATATTTACTCCATCAAAACTCGGTTTTATGCATTTTTTACCCTACAATGGGACAGTTTCGATTTCTTTTTAAAAAATTATCCCCACCCTCGCACCCCCAAATATTTTGTTGCTGTTGCAAATATTTTTTTAATAAAGCCAATTTATTTCGTCTTGAAAGAGATGTTCAAAAAAAAAAAGGAGGCATTGAAAGATTTGTGCTTAGTGGTATAGTGACGAGCAAAATTATATTCTTTTAAATATAGCATCTTCACGATGAATCAAACAAGTTGTTGATCCATGTTTGTTTATTTCTATGAAATAGTCAAGATCCGAACCGTCTTGAAACAACATATATTCTTAAGATATTTCTCGCTTGGAAGACTAGAGGATTAACTAAAAATTAGTTTCACCCATAAAATGATCGCTATTCTACTGTTATCTATACATATAAATAAAAATGAAGTATCTGTATGTAATTTGAAATTAACAGCTTTTTACTAAATGCATTTAAAAGTATAGACGGTACTTATATGAAAAAATCAATTTTTAAAATTTTTGTTTGTCTGTTTGTCTTTCTGTCTGTTTGTTCCGGCTAATCTCTGAAATGGCTGAACCAATTTTGACGAAACTTTCACTGGCAGATAGCTAATGTTATAAGAAATAACTTAGGTTACTTTTATTATAGAAAAAAAATTAGCGTTCTCCGAGACAATAAAATTAAAACCAATGAAATAGTGAGCAATATCCGATTCAAATAGAGATTATTTATTTCAATAGGGATTATTTTTATTCAATAGAGATTATTTTATTTCGCGAGCCTTCTGTCTCAACGATTTCTAGCAGTTATATCAAACTTTTCTGTTTGATTAGGTTGCTGCCACACTTACGGCATTTCCCGTTCATCTCCTTTGATAGTAATGATTTTACAGTCCTTAACTGCATTGTCAAAGGTCATGCGTCCCTTTCACCCCCTTCCTTGCGGCTTCGTTTGTGTTCGCGTTTCACCCTACTGCTACTTAGACCTATTTTGATCCTAATAATTTTAGTCCTCACCCCATCGACAGTGTCAAAGGTCATGCGTCCCTTTCACCCCTTGCTCAACAAAAAACGAAGGAAGAAAATAAATAAAACAAAAAAGAAACATAGAGATTCACAAAGTAGAATGACATTATACTTATAGCATAGGTATTTCTTTACGTCGAATACATAATTATTAAGTTTTCGTTAACTCTGCGAAGTGAATAAACACTTTTTTGTTAAATTCCTCGTGGACGAAGTCACGAGTAACACCTATTTAACATAAAATAAATGCACCAGAAAGTAATATTAACGTGTTACACATCCAGATACAAATTATTTATACTATTTTAAGCGTTTATTACACAAAAATTTGTAACAATGTGTTACTTTTGCTGAGCAGGTAGGTGTTTTCAAAAATCGACCCACAAGAAAGTTACGGGGTGTCGTAAATAATAATAATAATAAAATCAGCTATTATATCTAAAGACTTAAAATTTAGCGAACATGGTTGTTTTGTTTAGCTGAGATATACAAAAAGCTTTTTTTTTTGTTTAATTTACAATTCACGTAAAATTAACTCATTAAAAACTTCTTTATCCTTCAGTCTGCCTTGTTTAATTTTTAAATTCAACCGTACGAAGAACGGGTATACCAGCTAGTTTGTTAATACAAGCTGTTGAAATTACAAAAAGAAAAAAAGTTATCCCGCAATTCGTACCAGCACGACATCGACAGCAAAATTGATGTATGGGATTGCTTGATTGATAGAGTTTCTCTTTAAATTTTTAATACATTTTTCTCAATTAATTGAATTTGTGAATGCAATGGGCCACGCTGAAATATCCGATGGGCAGCAGGTAGAGTATCGCTGCTCTATACGATCGAAATTTATTTAAAAATAAAAAAAAACAAAAGCTTTAAATTTTGAGTAAAAATTCAAAACAAAGCACTGATAAAAAATTATTATTGTCATCTAATAAATTTCAGTATTTTAAAAGCATTTTTTCATATAAAAATTCTTTGGGAAATTAATATCTTAATCATCGGTGTAGTTTACATGTAAGAAATAATTAGCAAAATATGTAGAAATTTTTAATTAATAATATCGCTTTCGATGTTTTGCAGGTTCTGAAAAGAAAAGAAAGTTGTTCTAAAGAGAAAAAGAAGGGAAATAAAAGAGATTTTTCAATAATTAAATTTTTATTCTTTCAAAACATTATTTTTAAGAAAATGAACGTTTCTATTAAAAATAACATTATGATACAAAAAAATAATAATAAAAGATAATAAGAGCTCATATAAAAAAAAGGCACAAGAAACATAAATCTATTTGTACAAAAAAAAAGAGAATATTCAACAATTCTGAATTAGGAATATAGTTTAGAATTCTAAAGTTGATTTTATATATTATTAGTAAAAATATATGTTCAGATAATTATTTATTTACTTTTATTCTTAAAAGATACAAAAAAAATCTTGCAGCGGAAAGAAAAGTATTCTTTATTTTGCTTATTTGCTTGCTAGTGGTCGCTAGCTGTTGGGAAAAAATTAAGAATCAAAATTAATCGGATTAAATTTATTTTTTAACTTTAAGGTAATGGTTTAATATATACTGACATTGTGTGTGTGTTTAATAGCTTTCAAATACTAAGCCTAATTTACAAGATACGGTAGCCTTGTGGTCAAGGTCCCGGGATTCATGGCTGGCATGTCATGAGTTCGAGCCTAGTAGCACTAAATTCCTTTGTGCAGAAGGGCCGATGCACGTTAAATATGTCGAGGCTCAAACGTCTCCAGTTTGGGTGGTAGGGAAGTTGGAGAGAAGGGTGCCCGAACTCAGGTGTAGTCCTCATCACTTGACCATGGTCCAAAATTACGAGGTCCGTCACCAATAGCCGTCGTGTGACAAAAATGTAACTCTTTCAATGATATGTAAAGATTTTATACGAAATTAAATTAGTTTTCATTACACGATATTGATAACAATATTTTGTGATTTATATAATGGACTTTCACCCCTCCCGCATTGCTGGATGGGTGAAACATTATTCATGCAACATATTTCATGGTGTTGTATGACTATATACTTTTTTTTCTAAGTTATTGTTATCCAAATTTAAAAGCATTAAGCTTTCAATTATACAGAAAAACATTCTCATAGCCCTCGCTTCTTGATTTCAAAAGGGCAAGATTTGAATTCCAAAAATGGGAGCGTAATTACTTTTACGCGACTCTGAACCCTCCCCTCAAAGTCAATTTCTGCGAAAGTCATTTTTAACAAATATCTATTGAACTAAAGAAACTGGTTTAAAATATCAAAAAAGAACATTTTTGTCTATAACACTTTCTTAACCCCTTGCACCCTCCTTTGGAGTCGATTTTTACTTCGTTCTTTGCGAATCTTTACTCAACAAAAGAAACACGCTTATTGCATTTTAAGTCTGCAGGTCTAATAGTTTTGGAAGTGCAATGAATGAGTGGGATTCTCTTCCCTCTTGAGCAAAATCGGATTTAAGAACCCTTAAAAAAGGTACAAAGTTCTCTTTTTATATTTACTTTACCCAAAATACTTTTTAAAACTAAAGAAGAGAGAAGTTCATTATAATAAGAAGTTACAAATAGCGCTAGATGCAAAACTACAAAAAATAGAGCCTCTCCCGTTATTCTTACTCCAAAACAAAAAAGTCTCCTAATCTCACCATTAAACCCAGGAAAGGATTCTTGACGGAATGGTATTTATTTTTTGATTGTTCTTATGTTTCGAAGTTAAGCAAAAAGAAATTATGAAATATATATAAAAAAATATTATATTTAAATAAATTAATATTGGTAACAATTTTTAGAACTGAAATATTTTCTAAAGTTTTTTAAACTAATAGTCTTTAACATTAAAATCACATTAAATCGACAATAAGTAGAAAAAGAAACCTTCACAACTTTATTTACGTTTTGGGTTTTTTTTTGATGAAAAGATATTATTCAACGTTTTATTCTTTTTTACTTTTATTTTATTCGAAATCAAGTAGCGTGAAATTGCAAATATAATTACTGGGTACTTTTCCGTTTCTACGGGGCATGCGTTTAAGTCGCCAAAAATGATACAACAGACGCCAGACAGAATATTCCTGCTGTTAACCTTTTGCCACCACATTTAATAAAAAAAAAATTGTGGTCTTTTCTTATCAGTAACGTCTTTTTCAGTAAACTCCATAAATGGATAAAAAAATGAGAACTAATATTTATAAATATTTTTTAATCCGTATATTGTGTGTTGTCTCCAATAACGCCAACTTGGCGAGATTTGCGCCGATGAAACGAAAAAGTACCCCAATTACTAATGTTTGTATTTTGCTAAAGAGTTTGTTCAGGTTATATATCAGAATCAGTTGTGTAAACAATGCTTTCAGTAGCTTATATTCTTCGCCGTGAACGTGGGTTCCATGGTGTAATGGTTAGCACTCTGGACTTTGAATCCAGCGATCCGAGTTCAAATCTCGGTGGAACCTGTTTTAAATGTTTTTTAAAAACATGTTAATAAAAAATGCGTATACATTTTGTTAATAAAAGTTGGAAGTTAAATTAATAATGAAAAGTAATTTTTAGCCTTTGTCCGATTTTTTTCTATAAAAGTATTTCAGGCGATTTTACATGGAATGATGGTGAGCTATATAATTTACGTATTTTTACCTAGCCTAGTATTTATGAAAAATAATTGACAACTTCATGGGGAAAATAACTGATGTTTTTTTTTATGAATAAGAAATATCATTTTAAAAATTTAATCAAATAATGTTTATACTCAGGGGAAAAATAGAAATTAAATTCAGAAGTATTTTTTACTTGGATTCTAATTCTCCATTGAAATTACTTTATCCCATCTATCTCTTTTATAGTAATTTGTAATGAAGACACACGCACACAACACACACAAACACGCACAATATAATTAAAACAAATTCAGTACATAAGTACTGATTTCGAATTTTTAAAGAATTAAGTAAATTATAGTGTTAAATTAATTTTATTGATATAAAATAGGTCATTGAGCATTTTGATATCTAGAAAATAAGCGACTCTAATGCTCATCGATAGACTTCTGGAACTATTAGAAATGCAGAATTTAAATTTGGCATACATATTACTTTTGTTGAATAGAGATCCACTAAAAATGGATTTTTGGAAATCGACTCCTAAAGGGGGAAGTGAGGGGGGCTAGGAGGCGTAACAGATGTAAATATGCTTCCAGTTCTTTATTTAAATCAAGAGGAGAAGCCCATAAAAAGGTTTTTCAATAAAATCAAAAGCTTGAAGCTGGGACAGATGTCAAAATCTTAAACGCAAGATATATTCATACAACATTATGAAATAATTAGTAACGCAGGTTATATAATGGCTAGTCTATTTATATTTCACTAAATATATATGAAAGAATTATTTGTGATATTTTTATTCCAATAGGGCATTTTGAAGAGAAACTGTATTGTTTGTCGATTCCTTCGCTCGCTTAATATTTATCAAGTTTAATAAAAAGATTTTGGTTGCATGCTAGTATAAAATACTCTGCTGCTCAAAATTAAGAGAATTTTTAGATTTTTTCGATTATCCGTAAAGCTACTGAACAGATTTTAATGAAATTTGGTATGTATATATGGCTGATATAATGTAAAAAAATAACCTTTTAACAGTTAAAATACACAAGCATGATTGTGCATTTCACTTATCGAAGTCGGAAGGTATAAAATAGCATTTGCATAATAGAACAGAAAAAAATGGTTAATAGGTGTCATGGTCCCCATTTCCGGATAAACAGACCTCACACAGTGATTTTATACTGGAAATAAGGTAATTTCTGAGTTCCTGTGACAATTAATACCACTCGCTCAACAACTCTGTTTTCAGGCTCTGGATAATTCTCGGAGGCGCGTTGCGAGTTATAATTGGGTTCCCCAGGCGTTCCAGGTATGCTCTATAGGGATGAGGTCCGGAGATCTAATGGGCCAATCCATCCGTCAAATATCTTCACTTTCCACAGAAATTCGTCGACTAGATAAGCTGTATGTGGCCTGACGTTGTCATCCATTAAAATAAAATCATGGCCAACAAACATAGGGCTTCAAGACCTCATCCCTATACCTCACAGCAGTCACAGTAGTCAAAGATACGGAGGTGTGAGCGGCGATTGAACTTGATGCCTTCCCATTCTACCAAGCCTCCGCTTTCATAATGATCGACTTCTCGGACATTGGAAGGCAGCTTAGTGGATTCCTGGATGGCCGCGGTAGCCGAGTGGTATAGGTATCGGATCGTGGCTTGCCTTGTCACGAGTTCGAGCCCAGTACCACTAAAGATCCACCGTGTAGGGCAGCGATGCACGTTAAATCTGTCGAGAGCTGAAACGTCCTCCCGTTGGTGTGGTATGGTAGTTAGGAGAGGGGTGCCAGCTCAGGTGTCGTCCACGTCACTTGACCATGGTTCAAAATTACGTGGTCCGTCGCCAAAAGCCCTCGTGTAGCTGAACAGTGCGACATTAATATCCAATCAATCAATAGTGGATCCCTGGTTCTCTCCATATAAAAGTAAGGGAAGAATCGCTTGTTTGCTTGAACCGGGACTCATCCGTGAAGAGAACGGTCGCCCATCGACCCATGCTCAAATCTCTGTGATCTCTGCACTATTTTAAATGGACTATCCTATTTGCTGAACTGAGAGGGACACAAACAACATGTCTTCTTACAAACAGCTCTCTTTCATAAAGTCTTCTGGAAGTAGCCACCCTTGAAAATCGGGTTCCTGTTGTCGCATACAACTCACGAGAGAACTGAAAAGCTGTAGTATCATCGCTATAATGGACAAATGATGATCTGTGGCCGTCGTGGCTCTTGAACGACCTTGCCCAGGCTTTCTCTCGAAGGATTCGATATCTTAAAACCTTTTGCATAAGTTGAACTCGATGCTGGGGGCTAAATGGAATTCTTTACAAATGTAAATGTGAGACGGGCCTGCTTCTAGCTTACTCCCAATTAACCATCTGATTCCATCATCTAAACATTGGTGGCTACTCATTTTTACTATTTGAATTTCACTCCAAGAAATTTTAGATGTGCAGGCGATCGGGATGCGGATTTTGGCACGCGTACTTATAAATCCTGTTGTTCGACTAGTTCTGCCCACGTACACGTATACGCTTACTTATTCTGTACACGAGATATGCATCCTTGTTTTGAAGCAATATGTTTCCATTTCCTTGAGATCTTTTCATATTATTCAGGGAAATAACAAATTCTCTTAATTTTGAATCGGTGTATGTATTGATTAAAAATTCAGTTTAAATTTAGAATAAATGTGCTTTGATTTAAACTTGATAATAACCTCTTAACTTACATTGATTTGATAAAAATAAAAAGGAATTAGAGGAAAATTTTAAAATAAAAGGAATAATTAATATTTTTTTATTTTATCGAAATATTTATGGTAAAAATCATGCATTCAGTTTTAATTCGTTCACTAAGAATATAGACCTCAGTGACTAATTACAAAGAAACAGACAGAAATTATTACGATATAAATATGTTATAAAGTCTGCACGTGATAGAATTTAGAATTAAATGTTGTTTAAAAGCTGTTTATTTTTATATGTGCCTTTGTAAATTCTAGTAAATTACTTTCTTTTTAACATAAGCTTCTTCCACATTAAATTTAAATTTAATTTTATCTCCAGTAATGAGAATTTTTCCGTTTGATATTTCCTGTATATACACAATCAGTTCAATATTTTACTTATAGTATCTCATGATATACAATCAATAAAGGTTTTGATTAGAGGGACTGCATGTATGTAGAACCATAAACAATTTGTAATGCCATAACATCTCCAAATTTTACTGATGTTAACGAAGATATTTTTTAATCTTTTTCATACTCATGCATCAGGTGATTATGCAAACTAAAAATAATCTAAGTGATATTTGATAGACCCAATGATGATGATATCAGTGTAGAAAATAGTACTCTTTTTTTCACCTGATGCTCTAAAGGCATATTTATCTTTTTTAATGGTTCCAATAGAGAAAGATAATTGCTTTTGATAAAAACATAGAATATAGAATCAAACAACTGCAAGCCCTATGGATTGATGGGTTGTGTATTTAAACTGCTACACTGGTGTGCAAAACTTAAGCAACAGTGTAAAAATTAAGCAGATAACCATGAAATTGCAGAAAAAGAGGTCTGGAGATCAGTACAGTGAACACGTAAGTCAGTAGACACGTCATGCGTATGCAAATATCAGGAACGAAACGTCAGAAGCGACGTGAGCTTACGCAAAACGCGTGATGTCGGCGCGTGCTGTTCAACAGTAAAATAAAATGAAGGACGCAGACGCAATTCAACATATTCGCTGCAAGTGCCAGTGAGTCAGTTCATGAAATATGGCTAGAAGAAATCACCTGGACGACTTCACACGTGGAAGAATGATCGAAAAGCTGGAGGAGGGGCGCACCGTCACCAGTGTAGCTGCAGAGTTCGGAATCAACAAAAGTGTCGTTTCGCGCGCTTGGAAAGCGTTCCAAACCACAGGCACAGCTGTTAGAAAGGTTAATGGTGGCCGCTCGAGGACGACAATTGCAGGGGATGACCGATATATCATCCTGCAGGCGAAAAGAGGCCGACGGCAGTCAGCAAGCGTCATTGCTCAGCAACTCTCTACAGCAACGGGGCGACAAGTGTCGCGGTTTACTGTGGCCAGACGCCTTCACAAAGGGGGCCTATTCACCCGCCGTCCTGAACGCTGCCTCCCGTTGAAAGTTGACCACCGACGCCACCGTTTACAGCGGTGCAGAGAGCACAAAAACTGGACAACTGTCAATGGAGTCGTGTCCTCTTTACGGATGAGAGTCGGTTCAGCACCAGAAGCGATTCTCAACGCGTTTTGATTTGGAGAGAGATCGGGACACGGTTTTATACCAGTAACATCAAGGAAAGACACCATTACGGTGGTCCTGGAGTTCTTGTCCGGGGAGGCATTATGCTGAACGGGTGAACTGAGCTCCACATTTTCGATAGAGGGTCTGTAATCGGGGATCGCTATTGTGAGGAGGTACTTCTTCCCCATGTGCGTCCGTTCCGAGGTGCCATTGGCCCAGACTTCATTTTTATGGATGACAATGCACGGCCACATCGGACTCTTGTTGTTGAGGAGCTGCTGGAAAGTGAAAATTCACTCGAATGGATTGGCCAGCGTACTCCCTAGATTTAAATCCCATCGAACATGTGTGGGATGCTTTGGAGAGACGTATTGCAGCACGCTTACATCATCCGGAGAACACCCAACAACTCAAACAGATGCTGAATGAAGAATGGGCACACCTACCGCAAGAAATGTTGCACCAGCTGGTTCTGAGTATGCGGAGACGGTGCGAAGCAACCATTGCAGTGAGGGGAGGGCATATACCATATTAAGAAACATCTGCTTGTTGTTCTTCCTGCTGGATAGACCATCAGGAGTCACGATACTATGCGTTCAATAAAGCTTGTTTTTGTTTGATTCCATACCGTATGCATTGTATTCCTTTTTCAGCGCCGATGCTTTCGTCATCCTTTACGTACATAATACTCTCCCTCATTTCTGAATTTCATGTCTCTCAAATGATTTTTCGTGAAGTTGTGGAAATAAACCCACCTGTTTCTTAAGTTTTGCACACCAGTGTATAATTCTCATGTTGAAATTTACTTGTTTTCCTTTAAAGCAAGTTATCACGGCCTTTAACCAACATTATAATGCTTTCAATAATTTTAAAGGACGTAGTAAAACAAATAACCCAAAACTGTTTTTGACCGATTTAATGATACAAGTCTCCAACTTGTCAAGCCAAAAAGGAAAGTTACCATCTTACAAAAATAGGTTAAGAACGAACAAGAGTATGATTTAAAAATAAAGAAATCTGGGTAAGCTTTACAGGAAAATCTATTTTTTTTAACATTCCATGAGAATACATTAAAAAAAATAAATGACTTTCAGTCTGACTGATGCATCCCATCCTGAGTTTAAGAGTTTATCCAATGTAAAAATGGGCCTGTTACTTGTAGAATAGTTTTACATGAATTAATGATTCACTTGCATGTTTGTTGCATTTTTTCAGATGATTATTTCTGCCCAGTCAATTAGCCTCGTAATTTTGAAACACGTTCAAATGAGGATACTGACGCATCAGTGGGCGTCCTACTTTTCACTTCAACGTGAGAACTTACAGCCCTAACAAAGCTCGTACAGCAGCTGATCTATATGATGAGTCTTTAGCGAAAATAGGATATGAACAAATGACTCGATTGAAACATAGGGGACTACACGAGCTCAGTACAAAGACCACTAGCAACTGTAGTCACAATGGTTCATTTAACATGCGAAGGTTATCCTAAAATATCTTTTAAATACCGTAAAAGGTCAGCATCGGAATTAGAGCTTCAGTTTTAAAACTATTACGAATATTTTGAGGTCACCGCATACATTAAAATCATCCTCTAATATTCCATTCGTAGGTCTCAAAACGATATCACAGAATTTCGGTCAATGAACGTTTAAATGACTTTGACTTATATATGGCCCATGCATTTTATACTCAGGTAATATGAAAAAGTACAAGGCAGAGAAAAATTCATAGATCACTAACTTCTTCCAGACCTTTAGACAATAATACAACCCTATACTTACCAATCTAGTCAATAATACATCTAGAATCTAAGCAAACAAAATAGTTTTACGATATAAAACTTATTTAAAGGCACCCATAATGTAAGCACAGACGCAAAGCCGCTGCTAATCATATAATCACTTCAGATTCTTTTCTCGGTCATGCGGGTGGTTAATTAGGACCACACACACACAGTCTAGAGATCGTTGTGAGAAAGAATGGGAGTTCCTGCATTTGAAATGTATTGGTACTTCAAACCCTCACACTTGTTTCAGCGTAGAAGTCAGTAGAACATTTGGCAACCTCGTTTCAGAACAGTGTCATTTGACTGTGCTACAAAATAACGAGATGTTTTGGCTGTCTTTAGAGGACATCACTGAAATTCTGTAGGTAGATGAATGCTGTTCGTTAAAATTATCTTGAGAAGTACTTAGGCAATAGTAGGGAGATTGCTCTCAATTTAAATCAAAAGTAGAAATCCTTCTACCTCTAGAACCTATAAACGTGATCTTCTGAATATTAGTTTTAAGTAAAAAAACTTTTCATCTTCATCCATATTTAGCACGCGCATAGAATGTATCTGAAGTGTATCTAGCGGATAGTAAAATTACGAAATAAAAAGCACCAGGGAATAACTCTTCACCATTTTCCAAGTTCTACCTAGCAGAGTTAATTAGAAGAGAAAGCTGCAAACGAATATATATATATTTAAAGTCATCCACTGAATCATCATCATCATATCTGGCAAGACAGCCCCCCTCCTTCCTCACCGTGGGCCAATGCCTTCCTTTGAAGATGCCTATATATTGCCTATCTTCGTTCTGCAGTTAATTAATTCCCGAAACAAAATTTTGTTGAAATTCGCCGAAAATTATCAGCGCATGATACGCTAATATTAAAGTAGAGTGCTATAGTACAAAGTATAGTGGTTCTATTCCGAAAAAAATGGTTAACTCTTACGAAATAAACCTCTGATAACTCTTCTTAGAAAGCATTACGATGATTTTGTGTAGGGATGTATAAAAATCACAAATGAATTGCCAAAATCGTCAACTCGCATCATTTTTATTTCGATGTTTGCTACACATAAGATCTATTAAAACATTTTTAATGCTATTCAGTTATCACATTTATAAAATGACCGTTGATTTCCTTACTCATAATTTTAAAAAATGGCAATTAAATTTGAAATTATAAATGAAATAGCTTTCTAAAAATGAAATTTAAAAAATTATGTAATGTTTTACATTTCTAACAATGATATGCTAACTGAAAATTTTCAGATATTTTTGAGATGAAAAAAGTCTTCAAGCTGAGAAGCTGCTCTCTGTAAATTTAAATCTTGCAAAATCTCACTAATTTAGTTTAATAAAAGCGCATTTTCGTAAGAAAAAAAGAGACAGCGAACATACAATTCAAAACTGTAGCCAATTTTGTCAAAATACATCTATTCTAACTGTCCTAATGAGCAGAAACGCCCTCTAGTGAGCAACTGAAACCAGTCACGTTTCAGCACAGGTCAAGTAAGAGATAAAGACGATCTCTATGAAAAACTGTCTATGTTCTCATTTATCTTTGTTGTGATATTTGTTATCCCCGTGTGTAAGTTAACTAAAATAGTAAATAACTGTTACACTAAAGACCGTCTGTATTGAACCTAATCCCAAATCAACCAACTTTAGTTTAACACAGTGATTCCCAAAATGGTCTATATCGACCCCCATAGGTCTATGACAGGGGTGGCGAACCCTTTTGGATAAACGAGCCATTTTATCTAAAAAAGTGTTTAATGAGGTATAGACGTGCCGTCAAATAATTTTGACTTGTGATTTTTGGAAAAAAACTATTAAACACTAACCACTCAAAATTCTTTATTTACTATTAAAAATACATTTTACACTGTATAGCAGTGAATGTTTTGGATATACGTGTTATTTAAATTAAAGTAACATTAGTGTGACTTGTGTTGCTGCCGATCAAATGACAAATAACTTACATTAGGATTGTAAAATGTTACTTTTAGGAGAACACGTGCTGAATTAGAGTCATCTGCCAAATAGTTTTCTAAGAGAGTCTTAAATGTTATTCATCTCTGAAAATAAAGATTCTCGGTCATTGGTAGATGAAAATAAGGTTGAAAAAGCATGGAACAGCTTCTTCAAACAGTTAACTGTATCTGGAATCGAATTCCCCATGTTTCTAAAATTTCGTTACCGACATTTTTACTTATATTACTTGTTAATTTTCTATTCATTCCAACATTTTTCTTGCTTTAATAAATTTTTGAATCCATAATGAACTAGACTGGAAATCAAGCATAGTTGAATTTTAAATTCTTCAATTTCTTCCAATCGAATTGGGACAAGTTCAATTTATCAAATGAAGTCACATCGGGGTACATAATAATTAGAGAAATAATTCTTGAATAACTTTTTCTTCGTCTGATTATTTCAAATTCGGGAAGTACTAGTAGTTTCTTGTATTAATATCGTTTCTGAAAATATGTAATTTAGCGTCAAAAGCATTGAGATCCCTCTTGAAGATAATATTTTTTATTTGCGTCTTGAAATTACATCCAATTCTTTGAAATGTTGGCATATGTCTGTGAAAACGCGACTGATCACTCGCGTTTATTCCTAATACTTCATAGTGAACTTTGCTATTTTGAACTAAAATGCTAACCGTTTTGATCGTAGGCGTGCCCAAGTAATTGTGTCGTGTGCCATTGGTTCGCCATCCCCAGTCTGAGACGACCTGCAAGGGATACACTTTAGTGAAAAAATAAATGGGGTCTATGATAGTACCTTTCATTAAACCAGATCGAGAATTTAGTTTCAATAGCAAATTTAATCAAATAGAAACCAGATTTTACCTATTTAACAGATTTATCTACTAAATTGAATGAGGTTAATTTGCAGTTGCAAGGTGACAGCATATATTTTATTAAAACAAAGACCTTCATTTCAGCGTCGCTTACTAGAATTAAGCTAAAGGAGTATAATATTGAATGTCACGAATTTTCCCAGTTTCTCAATTGGCCACATACAATCTGCCAGGAAAATGACGTTTTAACCTACATTCAACATTCAAATGCTCTCTGTTCAAATTTTGAAACTAATTCTTTGTTAAAAATCAAATATATCAAGTTTGCTTTTTGCTGTCGATATCGTATGGGTGCGAATTGATACTTTTTTTCTGATTAGTGATAATAGACAACAGTCTAGAAGCGCCCATTTTATGAGCGGAACTAATTTTTAACTGTCTTTCACATCTTGCAAGTGAAAAATATTCGAAGAAAATATATTGTTCCAAGACGATTGGGAAGTTGACTATTTTGTAGTGAAGAACAAACATGGTTCAGTAATTGTTTGATTTGTCACGAAAGTGTATTTAAAAAATACCAATAAATGGGAATCGTTCAACGACACTTTTCCTCGAAGATCTCTTTCAAGAGATGATAAATAGGCTTTCTTGAATAATCTTTACAACACAAAAAAAGTGTTTTGTCAGTGGTATTCTCGCAGCAAAATAACAAAGGCACCTTATGAAAAAATTGTTATATCATTGGTAATCATATGAAACCGTTTATTGATGATGCAGAAATTTTGAAAGAGTGATTCTTAAATGCTTCCAATTTAGAAAAATTTAGTGACAAAAATAAAATAAATAAATAAATAATAATTAAGAAAGGTAAAATAGGAGTTTTTATATTTTGATGACTTTCCACATTTTAAATTTTATATATTATCTTGGTCTTAAAGCCTTTCTCCCTTCCCCTCTATTAATCCTCATGTTGCTGTCCGCGTGAAATAGCTAACATATGTATGCGTCCCGGCAGAAAAAAAGGTTGATCACCCCTGTCTTAAAGTAAATTTTAGAAACGGATGTCACACAGCAATTTTGACTTTAAAAAGACGTACCTGTTATTTGTCCCAAATTATGGAGTATTGTGAGAAAGTTTTTAACTGTGCTTTTTCTTGTGAGAAGGTGAGGAGTTTCAGCGCGGTTGCCAGTCTCCAAAATAAAAAAAAAAGAAAGAAAGAAAAGAACTGGATTTAAGGTTAAACCTGACAAGATTGAAATGCCAAATACTGAAATTTTTTTTTTTGAAGGACCAGATTTATCCCTCCTATTATAAACATTTGTTTGTTAATAAGTTATTTTACGCGTTAATTAAATTTTAGTTTAATTAACATGTGTTTTTTAAGTTTTAAACGCTACACTTCACAACCATTAGAAAGTAAAATTCTTTTAAAGTAAGTAGCTCTATATACATGGTGTCAAAAGACATTTAAATTGGTAAATTTTCAAAAATTTAACATAAAGTAAGCAGAGGTATACTCAAAACAGAAAAACATAGCAAGGTGTCTATGAGACAAAGTTTGGGAACCTCTAGTTTATTCAACGTTCAACGCTCAACAAAATAATTATTGTAACCAAAAAGTTGAGCAATATATCTCTCTATTGCTAAGATTAGAATTTCTTTAATCATCCTCAGATGACAAATTATCTGTCAGTTGGAGAAATTAATCGAATAAGAGTAATAAGATTACTATAACAGAAACTTAGAAAATTCTTACTTGTGTATGTGTATTTATTAATAAATAAACTTTTGGGATGATCTTGCAGTCAGGTAATGTTGCTATATCGATGAGTAAAAAAAATTAACAAAAATTGTACGATTCAAAAGTTTTTGTACTGAGTCCATAACTTAAAAAATGTTATCAGTTCATGTCCTGAAACACATCCACCTTCGAAATAAGACCTTTGAGTAACAACACACTTTTGCCATGGTTTGTAAAGGTCATTGAAAACATTTCTGGAATCCATTTTTAGCCATGTCCTTTGATTCAGCCTGCGATGCACTTTTAACTTAATCTACAGATTGGTCTTCGCTTAACATGCGGGAAACAATTTAATGACACATCCAATGCATGTTAAGATTTTTAGTCAGAATACAATAACACAGAAATGTTATCATAGTCGCTCTACTGCAAAAATTCTCCACGTTATAAGCTCAGTCTGGGAATTTTTGAATCCTACCTCGTATTACTAAAAAGGGAAAAAAAGCTTCGGAAACATTTGAATTAATTCAGATTTACATTAATAAAAATTAATATTTACGGTGAGAATTTCTTTTTCTCTGACTTAGTCTACTGATCATTCAGCCACTCTGTGTAATTCAAAATTTCAATGCCTTAAAAATGCATATTTCTTTAGCATTTAATATTCTTTTTGATTCAAACCTGAAGAAATATGCCGATAGGTGTGAAATCTTGCAATAAGTTACTACCTGAAGATAATACTCGAAGTTCGATATTCAAGCGAATGATCTATTATAAGGGTTATAAAAATTTCAAACAAAAGGAATAATAAGACTGACAACGATTTCACAAGCATTTACTGTCATACACTACTTTGTACGTCATAAAAGTGAATGCAAGATCTGACGTCACCAAACTGACAAACGTTACTTGATCGTTGAAATACAACGATAGCAAGAAAGAATTGATACACGAAGATTTTAGATTTATATCTTTAACAACAGAGTAAAATATCATTTGATACCGTCACTTTGACGAGGAAAAAAGATATTGGAAGGTGATTTATCGAATGTGTCTAAGAATTTTTGTTAGGAAAAATTCCCTAGTAATATTAATAGGTTAAGTTACTGTGAAGTGCAAATAACAATAAAAACTAAAATTATAGGTATTGTTAGCAAATACTAGGAACATCTCTGTTTGCAAGTACTGCCGGTGGTTTTCTGAGATCATGTGATTAAATACGTCATTTCAATACAGTTTCGCCTAGGTGCTGACGTCATTTTGAGGTAATAGAGTCATATTTCTATATTGCCAATAAAGCTCTGAAATCAGGGTTTGGCATATGCGAATAATAAATTATATTATTTCAATCACCTTTCATTATTTTATTTTAGGATAATTGAATAACATTATGTTGCTCCTTTTCCGTTTCAAAATGTTCAACATGCATAAGAATATACGGAAATTTATTTGTGAACTAAAGTCAAAGGACCTTCCCTTTCCATTTGGGGAGGTATACAAACGAAATAATCCGTGGGATTCTTTTAGCAAGAAAATGAAAATACATTTTTTAGGAGAGGCTGTAAAAAATATACAATTATAAATGAAACGCTTTCATAAGAATGCTCTCAAAATATTTTCAGAAAAACGTTTCTTTTATTTGTTATGGACTCAAAAGAAAGTTTTTAGTATTCGAAACTTTTGTTAAGAGCACAAAAACATATCATAATCACATCGAAATATGAAGGGGTAACATAAACTTTTTTCTTGTTGAAATGCTAAAGTGGTACCAATTTATAATAATTTCCATACCAAATATGGGAATTAATGTAAAAATGAATTTTTATTAAATCAAGTTAGAGCAAAAATTATATATATATATATATATATATATATATATATATATAGCAAACGCAACTCACTAACTACTCATTCATTCACACACTCATCAGATTTCCGGAACGATTAAACCTAAAGGATTGAAGTTTGTCAGTCATGTTTATTTTGTTGCGCAGAAATCCACTAAAAACGGGTTTGGTGAAACTCGACTCCAAATGGGATTTCGGGAATTATGGGGGATGTTGAATATTAAAACATCTCACTTTTGAACTATTAAACCTATAGAGTTGGAATTTGGTAAGCATATTTTTTTGTTAAATAGAGATCCAATACAGAGAGAGAGAGAGAGAGAGAGTGGCGTAACGTATACCCCCACCAACCCCGCAGTGTGGAGGGGCTTAGGACTCTAGGGGGCCTAAAGTCTGACTGACGCCAAGTACGTAAGATCTGGCTTGGGACACAAAACCTGACTTTGCCAGAAGGCCCTAATATTCTCCGTTACGCCATTGATTCAATAAATATAGGTTTTGAGGAAACCGATTAGGGAGGGGGGTTACGGGGCGGTAGAAGATAATTATGTTTCAGTTTTAAATATTCAAGTCCTCCTGTCCTTTTTAATTCAAGAGGTGAGGCCTATAAAAATGTTTTCCTACACAGTGCTATGACTTAGATATAAATTACATAAAAAAACACAGTAAAAAGTCATATATCAAATACCTAACAAAGCGAGGGGGTAACGGCTAGTATATACAAAAAAAAACTTAGTATTTCTTCAAAAATCAAACATATTTTGTTTTCTAAACTTAGTTTTTATTTACCCCACAATTAATTTCTTTTACATAATTTATCAAATTTATTCCTTTGTCAGCCTTTTTTTTTATTTCTTAACTTTCCTCTTTTAACAGAAAAATTAACATACAGTCGATCTCTCTCTATAATTATAAAACCATAAATTAATTAAGCATACTTCAAGTTTTTATTATAAACTGAACTGCATCTTTCAATGTTTGTTACTTAACCTCATACTGTGATAAGATTTCTACAGCAATATTTAAATTAACCAGGTGTTCTTTTTCACCGCATTACATATGAAATATTCCAAATTTTTTGCGTAAGAAAGTCATATTATTTTATTCCAATGACTTCATTTGATTGATGTGATTCTTCGCAATAATTTTTCTAGTCAAAATAACAGGTTCAGTGACTCTGATATGGGTCGTGAGATCATGTGTTCATTTTGTCACAATCTGCCGGAACAGCTACTATTCGGAGATTTTTTTTTGTCTTCAAATAAAATATTAAACATTTTTTAAACTTAAATTAGCATCTCGTTGCTCTAAAAATATTCACCGAAAAAGCATTTTCGAATTGCAGTATTTTAAGCAAACGAGAAAAATCTATTAGATATTCAAAACAAAAGCTTAGAAATCTGTCGCTCAAAATAGAAATTATTCAGAACTTTTCTGTATATTATTTTTTAATAGACCTTGGGAATACTGTCACCCTAGGATAATATATGTGGTTTAGAATCAGGAAATCTAAATCTTGTTCTATTTGAAGAAACTTTTATATCAGAATCGAAACGTTTTAACCACAGATGCGTATCGTGAATTATGGTACAGTGAAATAATTTTAAAACAATGTATTTTTTTTTATAGAAAATATAGTTTTTATTATTTATTGTTTATAGTTTTAACTGACTATTCAAATCTTAGAAGAAATGTATGTTAATGTTTTTGCATTAATGGGTAAATATCAGATAAGTCTGATAAATATCGACTCTTCTAACTCAGTCTGGAATTCACGCTTAAAATTTTCTATTTATCCTGTACAAACAATCGAACAATCTTATTTGTAAGTTATTTTTTTCAACAATTTAAAGTTCCCAATTGATAATTATTTTCAAATGTGTATAGAATACATTTTGAATTTAGAAATTATGTAAAAGATTTGTAAATTTTACTTTGTGTAAGAGAGTTGAACTTTTTTTACAAAAATTCCAGTTGTTAAACTACGAAATGATATTGAACCACTACGTACTGTGTAAATAACGTGAAGCTTGAATCGACCAATTACTGTTCTACGATGCTCACTTTTTTTAAATAAGGAATTGATACTTTATTTTTTTATTAAGTGGATGCTTTATTGAAACTCTGTGACGAATATTTATGGAACCTTTTCACTAATATTCTTAGGCATCTTTGAGAATTGTTAAATTCGCGTATATTTCCAATCACCTCTAAAAGAAGAAGATGGGATATGTAAAGTAGATAAAGTATTTAAGGAGAACGTTATAAGTTAGCGGAGATGAAGGCTATTGAGCCAGCAGCAGTAGTGACAAGGTTTATAGGATTCAGTTGGATTATGATAGTGGATCATTGCTGTTAGTATTCAGCAAAGAAACCTTAGGAGGTTAATATACCTGAAGAGATCATAAGTACTACCGGGAGATATATTCTAGTTTAATATCGCTTACCACAAGCGTTAGTTTAATAAAATTAGTTTAAGTTAATGAAAGCTAATAATTCAAGTTGCGTGTATTTTTCAGACTGCCTATTCTGGTAAACCTTTTTGATATTGCGCGTAGTTATTTATTAATTTCCTATTTCGTAATTTAATTTAATATTAAAGGTAAATCCCTTTTTGACGTAGGCATATAGCCTAATATTTGTCATTAGAAGTTTGATATTTTGAACTAAGTGAATAAATATAATTTATTTTTATACAAATGGCGTCTGGTCATTCTTTGCCTCAAATTAATCTTAGTGTTCAGGGTGGAACCCAGGGGGGTTCCCACAACTCTTTTCAAAGATATTCTAAAAAATTCTTCCAAATCGGATGATAAGAACCCACCCTAAATGAAGACAGTCTTAAAAAAACCTAGATCTCTTACATGGTACAAGGATTGTAATCCTTTGACTTTTCATTCGACAGTCCACGAAGCATACTAAAAATACTCAAAAATAATTTTAGCATTAAATTTTAAGAAATTCTAAAACGAATTTTAAAAAAAATCCCTACGAAATGAATATTATCATAACACAAGACTCAGCGTACCGAACTTCATACGTTTTGGAACATTTCGCCATGACGTCTTCATTACTTTTTCTTCCTATGATTCGTAAAAAGTACACTACATTAACGTTTACGTCAATTCTCAGTTGTTTTCTAGAATGTTGAATACTTTTAAGATAACTCTCTCATATTGCTGACTTCTTTCTTTCGGAAAAAATGTAATGTAATAGAGATATTTTTTAACCAGCCTTAAATTTATCAAGTCACTTCTCTGGAACAGAATTTATATTGCATTTGTCACAACACATTTTCTGTAGTTTTTGTAAGTGCTTCTACACAGTGGTAGATTTAAGAAAGGAATGTTATATTCATATTCGTATTGTCGTCTATGACAATACGATATTAAGAGGAAACAAAGAATCAAAGAAAATGTTCATCATTAGCAATAACGAATTCTTCCAATTCGTGATGATTCATAACCGAGAGGAATCATTACGAATCCAGAAGAGCGGGAAAAGTATTTAGAAATAAAAGAAATATATCAAAAAACGATTTTTGTGATATCTTTCTTTACTATGAGGTACTGGAAACTGATAATCTATGGTATTCTCAGTTATATCAGAAAATATACATTTTTTCTGTTATTAACTGTAGTTGGAAATTTCCAAGCTAATAATTTTATGTTGATTTTAGTTTGACATTAATTCAGATTAAATTAACATTTTTCCTTTTTTAATAAGTGGTTGTCGTACCAAAAAGGAAAAATCAAGAGCAATATCAATGTTTAAAAGGTTCAAGTTAAAAGTGCGGATTGATTGAAAAAAAATTATTTTCATGGATGGATTTACTTTATAAATTAAACCACATAAACTTTACGAATTAAACCACATTAAATGACATAAAGGTATCGAATAGTTGCACTTAATAGGCATTTTTTAAAATTCCATCGTATGCTGCCAATAGCTGCTGTAACGTGTTGAGCAGTAGCTGTTCAGTTATTGCGCAGGAACTGTTTTTATTTTGCGCAACACATTTAGTTATTTCTCGGTGTAACGGCCTCTTACGTCATTACTGGGGTAAACCGAAAGTAATGGACCAAATCTCGGGGTAATTAAAATATTTTAATGACATAAAATAACACAGTTACAATGGACAGACACTTAGACACAATACAGGGTAAACATTTTGAGGAAATAAGTGAAAATTAGTTAAATTATATAGTCCAGGATTGGACAGCGAGATGAGTAACGCTTACTCAATCAATTCCAAACTCTCTCTGACGGTAATACAGTGTTTCGTTCGGTAACACTTCCGTTACAAGTACCGCCCTCTACATATCGGTCTTAGAATTAAACCGTGTGTTGCATCCGTACATTTGCGTTTTTTAAACACTTATCTCGCCACGCTGGCTTTATTGACGACAAAACACAATATACACGAAACAAATGTTAATAAATGTTAGTTCTCCTTGGTTTTTCCTCCGTTTTGGATGTATTAGGAAAAAGACGTTAGTGTTAAGAAAACACCACGTTTTGACCACGGCCCATGGCTTCAAAATACGAGGTACCTTACCAAAAAACAGTATTATCCTCTCATCATAATTAATAAGAAAAAAGAGAAGAATTAATTGAAAGTTCCATAAAATTTAAAAGATACTATTAAAATTATTAACAACAGCTCAGAGCCGTTCTAAAAGAAAGCTTCTCACCAGTAGCTGAGAATATACAACCAGTGAGAGAGCGAGAAATAATTCAATCGACAAGTATGGAACATATTTAATGAGGCACCATCCCGGAGGAAGGTGGTAGAAATCTGTGCTCTTCTCTAATTTGTTCTTAACAGAACGAAATCAAAAAGTAGACACGGAATTTGGAAGATAAAAAAAAGATGAAATGGAAAATAAAAGCAATTAATGCCGTGGTGCTCGTGGTACATGATGTTTAAATAAAGGGAAAGGACAAACACTGCTGAATCGTGTAGTGATGACGAAAGTGTCGCTGAACAGCGAACGAAAAGAGAAGGCGTTGACACAGAAAGTGTCTATAATGTGATGTCATCTGCTGGAAAATGAGTAAAATAAAAGATGATCCACAAAAGATGTGGAAAAGGAGAATAATTGACATGGAATTAAACTATCACGCAAGACCGATTCAAAAGAATGTGGGTTTAAGTCAGTGCTTCTCAAACTGAGGGGCGCGCCCCCGGGGGGGCGCGATGACCTTACGAGGGGTGCGCGAGCATATCGAAAATAAAAAATTTAAAAAATAATTAGTTTACTGGAATGAATTAAAACAAAATACTTTCAGACATAATAAAAAATGCACTTTTAATCTGATATAATTTATGGGCGATATTAAGCCATAAAAAATGAAAACTTCTTCAATACCTAATTAGCTATCTTTGATCCTATAACCAAATAAAAAACTTTTATTTGATTTGCTGTCATCCCGTGATGAGAGATTTTTTTATTACGCTTTTTTTTAACCTCTAACATACTACTCTTTCAGAGAAAAACCAGATCCCGGACCAGAATCGAAAAACTTTAGGAACATAAAAAATTCATCACTGTCATTATTTTTGAAATACTGCACATTATAGCTGTAATCTGTTTGACCTTCTAAGTTATTGGTACAGTTAGTTATGACCCCTCTCTTACGTGTTCTCTGTTGCGCTTTTTTTCATGCAAAAGAGTTTTATGATATTTGGAAAACCACGGAGAGCACACACACACACACAAGCACATGAAGGATTACTTGGCCAAGACATATTTTTATAAATATTCTCAATGTATAAAGCATAACGAAAAACGTTTCACACAATTTTTTAGCAGTAACATACATATTATCATAATGAATATACTTTTTACCCGGAAGTGGTCGCGCGGGACACACAGATTATGAAATCGTTAAGAGAACAGGGACATCATATACTTTCAAATAATCGATTTTTCAATTTTAGTTCTAAAAAATAGTGCTTCTTTTTCCGAATCTAAAAATGTATAATACTTATATGTTTGTTGATAAAATAGCCCTAAAATATGAAAAATAAAAATGTAAATAAATGACCACGCCCCTTTTGACACGCCCCTTTGAACTTTAAATATGTAGTTTCCCCTGTGTTTTATCTATATTAACTTTTGATTGTTTTTTTCGTTTGAATGTTAACCCCGCTACTTTTTAGCCACGCTTGTGCGTGAGCTATTGTTCCAAGCTGTGTGACAAAATTTCTTACTTTAAATTTCGGTTTATGGCAATGTTTTGAACCGAGTTCGTCTATTCCGAAGTTTCTTGTGGCATACAACTACTTAATTTTACATTAATTTTCGTAAGAAATATTTATTTTTTACTTATAATTATTAATATTCATAAGATTTTAAAAGTATCAACTTTTTTTTTTAAACGAGTAATTATTCCAAGAATAAAAAAATTTGGCAGAAGGAAGTATAGTAGCAATCAACATAAAAAGTTTAAATCGACTGAAGAATTGCTTTTGAATTCCGTGGAAAGTGCTTCTAGGAGGAAAATTTAAATACCGGATTTACTAAAAGAACAAGATTCTCAAAATGTAAACATAATCGTTGAACTGGATTTATTATCTTCCCTTATGAAAAATCTCTTATGTTGTAAATATTGCTGTTCTTCAGAGAAAATTGAGCTGAGAGAAGATTTAAAAAGTCGTAGAGGTTTAGCTGTGAGTTTGGAAATAATTTGTCACAACTGTGGAGAATCGACGAGCACAATATCATCAAAAATATCAAATAAATGTTATGATGTTAACCTAAGATTGACATATGGAATGAGAGCTATTGGAAAAGGTGGAGCTGCTGCTCGAATATTCTGTGGGCTCATGAATTTGCCTCCACCACCTGCAAAGTTTGAACGCCATAATTCTTTGTTTTTAAATGTTTTAAAAACAATTAGTGAAGACTCCATGAATGCAGCTGTTCACGAAGCAGTCATAGCGAATGATAATAATTCAAATATAGCTGTGGCTGTGGATGGCACATGGCATAAAAGAGGCTATTCTTCATTGAATGGAGTTGTATGTGCTACGTCTGTTGAGAACGGAAAGGTTATCGACTTTGAAGCTCTCACAAAATATTGTTCTTCATGTAAGGGTAAAAAAAAACCATGTGAAAATTGTGCTAAAATTACGAAGGATTCAGTGGGGGAATGGAATGTCGGGGGTATTAAGTATATTTCAGCGATCTGAAACATCACGAAAAGCATGTTATACGCAGTATCTTGGTGATGGGACTCGAAAGGATTTCTTACTATAAAAGAAGCAAAAGTATATGGCGACACAGAAGTTGAAAAATTAGAATGTGTTGGCCATGTGCAAAAGCGTATGGGCACAAGGCTGAGAAACATTCTAAAAATGAGCAAAGGCATTAAGCTATCAGATGGGAAAAATATTTCGGGACGTGGACGGCTAACGCTTAAAGAAATGGACTCAATCCAACATTATTATGGGCTAGCAATCCGTAAAAATTTGTCATCTGTGGAGGACATGAAAAGAGCCATATGGGCTATTTATTTTCATAAACTAAGTACTGAGGATAATCCTCAACACGCTTTGTGTCCTCTTGGTGAGGATAGCTGGTGCGGTTATAACCGTAGCATTGTTACGGGGGAATTTTATATTCACAAGCATTCTTTACCCGAGTCAATTTTATTGAAAGTGAAAAAAGTGTTTCGGGATCTCACAGAGAAGGACTTATTGAAAAAGTGCCTTCATGGAAGAACACAAAATCCCAATGAAAGTTTTAACAAATGTATTTGGGAGCGAATTCCTAAAACAGTTTTTGTTGGCATTGAAACTTTGAAATTTGGAGTTATGGATGCTGTAATTTGTTTTAACGATGGATATGTAAGTAGGATAAAAGTCTTTGAAGCTCTGGGCATTAAACCAGGATACAACACGGAACGTGCCTTACTTATAATTGATAACAAACGAATTTTTGAGGCTGAACGTATAGTAAATAAAGTGTCATTGGAAGCCAGAAATAAAAGGTCTTTAAAAAGGAAAATGGATAAACAGAATTTAGATGAAGAAAATGAATACCAAGCAGGGAAATATTAATCAAATCTATAATGTAAGGAGAATTTTTTTTTTTTTGTTAAGTTTTATTATATTTTTTTCTCGAATGTTTAATATTTTTAAATTTAGGTACACTTTAAAAAACTATTGTAGCATATTGTTTGAAACCTTTTAGATATCTAAACAGGATACATGTGCATACAGTGAACAAAATATCTTTTAATATGTGTCTAATTTTTTGAAAATTGATTTTATATTAAGATTTTAAATTAAGATTTTCATAATTTTAAGGTTTTATGATTATTTTTAAGAAATTATGCAATTAATTAGTTAAAAAACAGATTCATTATGTTTAATATGTTACTTTATATATATTTGTAAATTTTTTTGTATATTCAAAGAATATTTTTGTAAGAAATGGTACCTATACATGAAAATATGTATTACAAGATCTCGAAAATTATGTTCATGTTAACTAAAACAAAGGGAAAAAAAAACATATGAATTTAAAATTACTTTTGTAACTCTAGAAAATGGTTAAGGATTATTATTAGTCATATAAAAATAGGCAAGGAAATACTAATTAAGTGTATAATATGTGAAAATATTGTTTTTAGTTTTTCACTTTTCTCAAAAGCATATTTTTTTGCATTTAGGTACATTTTTTTTTAAAAAAACTATTGCACTATATGATTCCTGATTTTTTTATACTTCTATACAAGATGCCTATGCATATAGTGAACCTAATTTTTTTTTTCTATTAAAATAGTGCCTAATTTTTTAAAAATTGTTTTATGCATAAAAAAGCAGAAAAAAATAAAAAATTTCAAATTTCAAAGTTTCATAATTTTTTTTTAAAGAAACTATACTAAAATTTTACTAAAAAAAGGGTTTCACTGTATTTTATGTATTGTTTTATATATGTGTAAAAATATTTTGCATAAAAAAGGATACTTTTTTTAAAAAATGGTACCTAAACATAAGTATATATTACGAGTTCTCAAAAATTATGTATTACTTAAATTAAGTAGTAAAAAAAAAAAAAACTTTTGGAGTAAAAAGTTATTTTTGTAGTTCTACAGAATAAATAAATTATCTTTATTATAGACATAAAAAAAATCTAAGCTCTATTGGAAATTTTAAATGATATATGTCTCATAAACAAAGGGTCTTAATTTTGGCATTTTACTCTTTCGAGCATGTCCTGGTTCCCTTAATTCTGGCAAAACTGTTTATTTATTACCAAAGAAAAATTGAAAAGTCTTTGAAAGTAGGTAAGTAAACTTTCTCTTAGCTAAATTATTCACTGGAATCATGATTTGTATCGTGTACAATAAAATAATTATAAAAAAAAAGGATTGGGGTGACTCAATAACCCCGACCGTACCGAGTGCATGCCTGCTCCCGGGTTAAAACATGTTGAAGTCTTTTTACTTTAAATATTAAAAATAATACAATTAGTTAATGCTAATTATTTATTTAAGAATTAGTTTTTTACTGTGTTTTGTTCCCGAAAATCGACAAAATCAAAAGGAACCTGATACAAGATTGGTGAACTTTTGACCCCGAACCCCCCCACGTTGGAGGCTTGTGCTTTTTGATGCATTAACTTTGATTTTACAAGCAACGAGCCAGAGCTGAAGCCTTGTGATGTAATTTTGTAATCTTTCAATAATTTTGAAATTATAAGTGTGTTGACTAATGATAGCAGTGTCATCCGCATACATAGCTAATAGCTAAATGGACATTGTCAGCCTTCGGAATGTCGTTAATATATAGATTAAAAAGTCTTGGTCCAAGCAAACTTCCTTGAGGAATTCCACTTTTTACTGGACGAGGGCTGGAGAGGCAGTTTTCGACTCTAACTGTAAACTCTCTCGAGTTTAGGTATGAGTGAATAATTTTTAGGATTTAGTCCGAAAATCTAAGTCTCATCATCTTGGATATTAAGCCATCATGTCAAATTTTGTCAAAGGTTTTGGCTATGTCCACAAATAGCATACCCGTGGCTTGATGGTATTGGAAGCCTGTGTGAACCAATTCAGTGACTCTGAGTAACTGGGTTACTGTAGAGCACTTAGTTACAAAGCCATGCTGTTCTGGAATAATAATATTCCTGGCTAAGCAGTGTTGGTTCAGGCGGTTCAATATCACGAATTCGTATGCTTTACTCAAGCTACTAAGTAGTGAGATTGGACGATAATTTTGAGGATTAGAGTCATCATAATTGGGTTCAAGAATGGGGATCACCACGGCCATCCTCCAACTCTTAGGGAAGTAGCAATTTTCCAAAAGCATGTTGAATAGCAAAGCAATGAAAATGATAAATTTAGTGGGAAGATTTTTAAGGATGCGATTTGTGATGAGATCAATACCAGGAGATTTATTTGGTTTGAGATATTTAATGAATCCCTGTATTTCAGAGGGAGATGTTTTTTCCAGATCCATACAGGTAGGGGAATCAAGGAATCTTTGGATCTTCCTTTGTATATGTGCAGAGAATCTAGGATTCTCCACATCAGTATTTGGTTCAAATTGTTTTTGAAGGCTGTCAGCAATTACCTCGGCCTTTTCAATCGGGGCAACTGCGATACTGCCGAGAGCGCCCTTTAGTGGGGGAATGTGACGAAAAGGCTTTTTGAGAAAGGAGGTTCGCCTCCAAAGAGTGCCTGTTTCGGGAGATAACTCCTCAATTGTTTTCTCCCATCTTGCACGGGAGAGGTGTCTGATATCACTGGCGATCTCGTTGCTGATAGTACGGAGTTCATTTTTAAAGGGCGATTTTAAATTTTCAATTTAATAGGCGCGGTTTTAAATTTGGGTTTTGAAGCAGCCACAAGTGCTTCGGAGATATTTTCTCCAAGCCGACCAATCGCAACGTCGAGATGCTCATTGCTGGGAGACGCCGGATTGGGAAGTGGCTTATTTTTAAGAAGGAATCGGAAGTTCTCCCAATTGGTGGAAAGTTGCGCTGGAATTTTCATGGTATCAGAGTTAGTGTATATAGTTAAAATGACCGGTAGATGAGATCCGAACAAAGATCATCTATAACTCAAATGTCATAATTAAAAGGGATATTTTTTAAAACAGCCAGGTCGATAATTGAGTCATATATTCCCGGCAGAGAAAGTGAATTAATATGCGTTGGAGTGTAAGGGGCAACAATCCTTGCATTGGGATAATTTTCAATAATTCTATCAAGACGAAAGCCAAAATTATTCGACCTGGTGTTATTCCACGTTTTGTGAGCAGCGTTAAGGTCTTCAGAAATGATTAACTTATTACCTCTCTGAATTTAGAATTTTAAGAAAATCCTTTTCGGGGAATTTTCTGTTGATTTCCGCACAAAAGCGAGCATAAGCAGAAACTACTCGGAGGGGAGGGAAATTATTAATTTTAATTTCAATAGCAGTAGCATCCATATACTGTATCCCCGGTAAAGGGGCTCTGTTACCACGTTTTGAATATGTGGAGAAAAAAGGTTCTTTCCAAGTACTACAGCCGGTTACCGGCCAGGGTTGTCTTAGTCGGCTTACACCAGCGACACTTAACCTGCGGCGCACCGAACTTGTTTAAGTGTCCAGTCAGTGCCCATTGCTATGAAAAATTCACTTATTTAAGAACAATATATTAAAAATTTGGTGTTAAGAAATCAAATATATCAATTTTGCTTTTTGCCGTCAATTGTCGTACGAGTGCGAATTGATATTCTTTTTTTTTTGTAACGGTTGCGTTTGGCGACAACAGACAACAATGGAGTAGTGACAGTTTTATAGGTGGAACAAATTTTTAAATATCTTTCATATTTTGCTAGCGAAAAATATTCGAAGAAAATATAAGGTTTCAAGGCGATTGGGAAGTTGACTATTTTGTGATGAAAAACAAACCTGTGGATTAGTAATTGTTTCGTTTGTCACGAAAGTGCTGTATGTAAAAAAAATGCTAATTAACAGGAATCATTCAATGACACTTTTCCTCGACAATCTCTTTCAAGAGGTAATAAATACGTTTTCTTGAATAATCTTTACAACAGCAACGAAGTATTTTGTCAGTGTTAATGTCACAGCGATAACAAAGACATCTTGTGAAGTTTGTTATATTATTGGTAATTATATAAAACCGTTTACTGATGCAGGAATTGTGAAGGAGTGTTTCTTAAATGCTTCTAATTCAGTGTTAGTGACAAAAATTTAAAAAAATGTAAAAAACAGTAATTAAAAAAAGCAAAATCGGAGTTTAAATATTTTGATCAATTTTTCACATTTGCCCCTCCCCCCTTTATCCACATGATGCGGCCCGCGTGAAATTGCTAACATATGTTTGCGGCCCGCGTGAAATACCTGACATATGTATGCAGTACAGTAGAAAAAAAAGGTTGAGTACCACTGGCATACACCATCTTGATCTATTCGATGCTGTATTCTTCCATCGGAAATATGGATATTAATATGGTTAATATCGAATATTAATATGGATATTTAATTAGGTTTAATTATTTATTTCAGTATCAAAAAAAAGATTAATTAACGAATCAGGCCCATAATTAACTAAAGGATTAACTGCGGATTAAAAGGACAGAGAAAAGACAACTTTTCTTTATTGTTTTGTATTCAATGTCAGAATAGACTACCTGTGGAAAAAATGCTAAAAAGCAAGTTTCCATTTCGCCTTATTGAACGCCCTTTTGAAGTTAGAAATTCATTACATATATATAGCTCATATTTAAATAATTTTTTAAAACAATTTTACTCCCTAAAAATTGATGGAAAGTAATTTGCAACCCTTACGAAAGAATTTTAGATACTTCATGATATAAGTTGATAAATAATTTGTTTTATACCATTCTTGATGAAATTAACAATAAAAAGAAAAGTAAAAATTCCACACATGAGAATGCTTAGGGATGCATTAAAAATTGCATCAAATTAATTTCAAAGGGCGCTTTTAGCATAAGGTGAAATCCTCTTTTTTTCTCCCATTATTTGAAAATGAAATATTTTCGTGAAAACAAAATATATTTTCAGAAACTCATTCATTAAATTCTTGTAAGAATTTTATTCTGAGGAGAGCTTATGGGAAATAACTTACGATATTATTCAAATTTTAGCTACTCTTTGATGGAAGTTTTCAGTTAAAAAAAAAGTTTATCTTTGACGAAATTAATTACAAAAAGAAAAGAAAAAGATAAAAATTATTCACAAGATTTTAACTGTTGAAAGTCGTATCAATCATTTAATATAATTTGCTATGTCTTTTTTTTAAAAAAGCAAAATTGTGATTTTTCACTGAAACGCTTCAAAAAATAAAAATGTTATGATAGAGAAATCTTCCTGGTAATAAAACATATAATTATCAATTCAGAAAACAATGACACACGTGTTTCTATCATTCACAAAATTTATCCGTAAGAGCTTTTGTAGACATAAATCACCATATTTTAGGAATATTATCATTCGTTATAGAGAGTGATATCAAATCATTTTTTTGAAGAACACAGCCAGAGAAAAAAATTAAAAATTCCTCTGCGGTGAATTTCAGTTCAAGGTTAATCTTATTTAAATTGGAAGGAAGTTACGTTTGATGAATGATAAAAAAAATCTGTGGAAAGTTTAGCTGTGTTCTGAATATACTAGAATAATTTTATTGGATAAAAATCTTTGTCAGCATATGGAAGAAAGAAATAATATTCATGCAAGAATATTTTATTTTATACTATTAAAATGACGTTTTCATAGAAAAAAAGCAAATAACAGTATGTTTAAAGCACATTGCAACACATTTCCTGAATAATAATCATAAACAAGAAAAGTATTTTATTTATTTTACGCAATTTTATTGTAGCTTTGAAAACAGAATAAAGTAGAAGCTGTTATTCTATTACTAAATAATTTACGAATTATGTTCCTTTGTAGCAATTAAGCCTATTGGAATGTTTTTTTATAGATTCGTTAGAATTTTGAAAACGATTTTGTTTGAAACAAACAATTCTTTATTCCTAACAATCATATTTTTTTAATGTTCCCACATTTAATTCAGATTTTTGAAAACTTGATTCTATGTCGGGAAAACTATGAAAAATTCCTTAAATTTAAAACTAAAAAAAATTTCAAAAAAAGATATTTTTGATACTTATTTTCTGGCGATTAAGAAAATTATTCATTCTGTAATTATTAAATATGTGAAAATTTCATTAATAATTCATATTCTTTTGGATACGATGTTAGAAAATAAGAATAAAATATTTGCACTCTTATAATTAATAACGCGTAACGCGTAAATACATATTATAGCTAACTTTTAACCAAGATGAGTTATATAACATGTGATTGTTCTTTTTGATCACTGCATACAACAAAATATGGTTTTTACGAACTTAATTCTCTTTCGAGTGTTTTCATGGAGTAATTAGTTATATGTATGATACAAAATAAAGGTTGAATTCTATATATCAAATTATCACAAAGAAAGTAATTTCATCAACTTTGTGTAAGAAATATAAATGATCAAACATTTGTTCAATTTTTATTGGAAAATAAAATAATTTCATAACCTTTCTCTACTGAAGTTGGTGAAAAAATATCCCGTTGAGTTTAGAATACTTTTTTTTTCATATTATGAATTTTTGGAACTTTTCATTACTTGTTACATAAAGAAATAATTAAGTATTAGTTATCTTATATGAGAGAATTCTTTTATATTTTTATTCAACAATATCAAGATTTTCATTCCTGGCTAATTTATAAGGTTTTTAAAAATGCCAGACTTTTTTATTTTTCGTTTACTAGTACGAAAGTTACAACTGTTTTAGTAAGACTCGATGCCACGTTCAGTATGCAGTTACAGACTTTAAAACGTTTTTACGAGGCGTTCTTTCCGCAAATTTGAAACTAGGACTGTTGAAAAAGAAGTGAAGATATTTAACAGAAATTTTTTGTTTTGTGTAATATTAAAAATCTTTCGACTTATTTTCTTAAGCATAGCTGCATTATTACAAAATTTACAACCAATTATGTAAATATAGCAACTGTTTCTTAAGCGATTTCATACAGTTAAGATAAAATGTTTTATTTCTTGTATAAAAATTATATAGTATCTCTTTATCTTTTTCATCAATAAGGTATCCGACTACATTCAGAACCGTGATTTTAAAAAGGTGCATAAATGGATAATTTTCATGATATTTAGTGTCACTTAGATTAGAATACATGTATAAAATTGTTTTAAGGACATTTTGACAAAAACAATTATTTAAATACAATATTTCGGCTAAAAATTAACTTAAAATAACCTTTTTTCAAAATGTTCTCCTTTTGTGAAAAATGCTTTTATTACAATAATATTTTGCCTGTATATAGCTCAGACCTCTGTACAGAGCTCAGCTATGACTTTTGAAAAATTCACATTATTTTCCGAGTTACAACCATTTGAAATATATATCGGTGTTTTTTTTTCTTAAAATTGCTCCCCTCTGTTGTCGTAAAACATGGATAAACCCACTTCTAAGTTACATATTTCAAAAATTCTACTTGAGCCTTTGTACAGAGGTCTGAGCTATATACAAGCAAAATATTATCATAATAGAAGCATTTTTCACAAAAGGAGAATATTTTGAAAATGGGTCATTCTATGTTCATTTTTTGTCAAAATATTGTACTTAAATAATTTTTTATTGTAATACTATTTTTAAAACAATTTTCTATACATTTTCTAATCTAACTGACATGAAGTATCATAAATATTATTTATTTATACGCTTTTGCAAAATCACGGTTCCGAACGTAGTCGGATACCTTTAAAATGAATAATAACGTAGGATATTAATGTTGAAACATAAAAAATTCATTCATAAATTTTCCGTTCAGAGTGTGGTCCGCGCATTTATGTAATTTTTTATACATTTTCAATCGTTTTTTTTTTCATTTTGATATAAAATTTTTTGTTTTCTCTTGACCCAATTCTAGCTTTTACAACATATAACTTTCTGAATACAGTAGAACGTTGTTTATCCGAATCAATTGGGACCGGACACCATTCGGTTGCGCGATTGTTCGGATAACCGAAAATCGAAAGCGTTCCATGCAGTATATGAAACCGGACACTATACGAATATTGAAAATAATACGAACATGTGGGAAATGTGTTTGAAGGAAAGGAAAATAGGTGCAAAATGTCACGATTTTACCTTTATTGTGGAAAATATTTACTTACAGTCGAACCTCTATGTAACGAACTTCTATATTGCGAATTTTTCTATAACGCGAACTTTTTCCTTGAACATTTCACGATTTTCTTCGTAAAATAACCTCTCTATAGCGAAGTGCATTTTCGACAAATGAATTTTTTTTTTGTGATTCAATTTTTGTCCTTCCTTTTTTTAAAGTAATTATGTTAAAAAATTTCATGTTTTTCTCTCTTTAACATATTTTATGGTGGTCATAAATCTTGAACTGGTTTTATTAGATCCTAACTCGCCGAGAGCAATTGAGTTATGGACGTTTCATCCAAGAAGTGCAACCTATAACCTCCATTGCCCAGTTCACTAGACACATCTTCGATATCCTCTTTCACTCTCAGTGGAGTTGCCCCGTGTCCTATTTATAGAATAATGTATGTTTAATATTACTTGTGTGCTTTAAATTATAAAATGTCCTTCAAATTCATTAATCCCCAAATCTCAAAAAAAAAAGTTTTAAAACATGGGTAGTCTTTATCACAAAATAGAAAGAAAAAAACCTTCAATTAATTAAAAGAAAAAAGTAATTTGTATGAGTAATACATCTCAAAATTCTTTGTGTTTTTTAGCGTGTTCTAACTTTATGAATTATTTTTATGATTCGCGCACACACACACTCAGTTCAATTCATTCTTAAAAAATAAACATCTCAAATTGATAATTCCGGAAACTTAAGAGAATGTTAATCATCTTGTTCTTTTCGGAAAAAAACATAAAGAAAAAAAAATAAAATAATAATAACCCATGGGAAAGTTTAAGAGTATCATTTTCATTATTAATTCATTCCGTGTAATAATTCACTTCCGCAAATGATTAAGTATTAATTTTTAAAAACATATAAAGAAAATGGTTTTATAAAGATAATATATCACAAAATAAACAAAAAATTATCTTCCTCATTTTGTTTTACGATTTATATTTAACAACCATTTATAAATTTCCAATGAAAATGTACGAGCTTTAAGTAATCAAACGATTTATTTCTTACTATATTTGAAAAATTTATTCTGAAAAATATGAAAAATCAGCTAATTTACCTTATTTTTAATATAAATATTTCAACGTAAAAGAAAAATCTTTCATAAATTATTCATTCAGAAAATGGCGACTGGTTATAATGAACATTGTTATATGCTATACAATATAGCGCCTATCGATTTTTTTATTTTTGTTTTTGTATTTAGTGGCGTTAAAATGAATAGAAGTGTCTAAGCTCTCGTTAGATTTGGTATATGTTATAGAATTTTCGGATTCTTAAAACGAGTTTTTGTCTGAACAAAAAATGAATTTGCCACCGAATTAAAGTTGATTATTAGTTATCAGAATAATTTAGAGAGCATTGAATTATTACGATACGAGTCTGATTTTTAGAATTCTGGTAATTTTTATTTTAACTTAAAAAAAGATAACATTTAATCTCTCTTTTGAAATTTTTTTTCTAGTAAACGGTTTTTGGTCACATTACATTATAAAATTCCGTTTCGACAAACAGGAAGTAAATAGAAAGAGTAGCGACCATTAAGCAGGTAAGGGGGAAGAGTTATTGTCATCCATTTTGTGGGGAAAATTAGATTTTTTATTTTATTTTAGGTCCACCTGTAAGCCCAGGAATTGTATAAATAGTTTTTTCTATCTATCTCAGTATATATATAACTGTATAATCATTAATTGGTACTTTTCCGTTTCGCCGGCCCTAATCTCGGCAAGGTGGCGTTATTGGCGACAACACACAATATACACATAAAAATATTAATAAATATTAGTTCTCATTGGTTTTTACTCATTTTTTAAGTATAATGGAAAACAGGTTACTGATAAGAAAAAATACCACGATTTGTTTTGAAAATGGTAAAAGGTTATTAGCGAGAATATTCAGTTTGGCGTCGGTTGTATCAGTTTTGGTGACTTTATTGCTTGCGCCAGCTAAACCAAAAACTACCCATTCATCATAAACTAAATTCTCATAAATTTAGTTTGAAGCTAAAATATGAGCAGAAGTATAACATGGCGCAGTATGGATCGAAGATAAATGACCACACAAATATAATAGCAAATTCTTCGTCTTAGGATCTGATATTGTAAGATTTAACATACTCATGATGTCACAGCCAACTTTCTCCTTTTTTTGCATATACCACTGGGTTAAAACGAAGAGAAAGTGGTGTAAATACAAGTTCGTTTGTAAAAATACTAAAACCAAATACCATTATAATAATAATAATCGGTACTTATACGTATTATTGCAACATTCACCAACTCTATTAATAATTCACCAAGTAGCTACCCGATTTTCTGTGTATCGTACGCGCTGAATTGGAAACTATGTTCTTCGTTTCATATAATGTCGCCAATTGGTAGCAATAATACGTAAGTACCTATTAATCGACATATTCAAAGACATAAGAACCTTAAATCGAAAGATAAAAAACTTTTTGAAAAACAAAATTTGTGTAGAGCAACATATGAAACAAATATTTCAACCAATATGTATATAAATACATTACACAAAGTAGGTTGTCTTTCTTCCTCTGTTTTCTCTTACGTATTTAAGTTTAAAAAAATTCTTAGTGGAAATACGTACAAAATATAAATTAAAAAAAATTTAAGTAACGTTATTTCATTAATAATATCGAATATTTCTGTTTTTAAAATAACATTTTAGTGAAATAATCCTTTAAAGAAATCGTCGAAAACCTTTTGTGTACCAACATCACTCAAAACAGAAGTCTTTTCCGGGTTGATCCCATCCTGCATGGAATGACAACTAATTCAAATAGACAGCCAAAACCTCGTCGTTTAAGTTCCACGTGACATATTTGTTTAATACAGAAGAAAAAACGCATATTTTTAACCCTGGACACAAGTACGCGCTGCATCCGTTTTAACGATACACGTACGTCTGGATCGTTAAGTATCATTAAACCATAGCGTAGTACTGATTCAGTTCACTTTTCTTTATATTTCCTATCGGAATAGAGTTTTCAAGGCTGATAAGATTGTTTCACTGACAGAAATATGACTCTGGAAGGAAGCCATTTGATTATAGGGCTTCAGAGGAAATTTTATGACCTAACTTGGTAAATAAAAATTGCCAGGAAAGGTATACATGTGTTATTAATTATTTTAACAGCTGATTATATGTTTTGTAATAAAAATTTACTTGAATCAGTTCAATATGTATCGGATTATTTTTCAAATTGCATAACTTTTCAGGGGATGGTTTTTAGTAAAAATCACGTATTTATGATTTTCCAGGTCAGCAAATATAGATATTATGATCTAAAAATTAGTAAAATTGCCAATCATTATTAATTTTGATTAATTATTAATTCATCATTAAAAATAATGGATTATTTTTCAAAATTAAATGACTAACCTTAAGATGAGATCTTTAATTTTGTAGATCTTTAATATTTAAATGGTAGAAATTTTGGTGTGAGCCGTGTGATGTGATTGACATCCACTGGACATATATAGATGAATCACTTGTCGATGAATCCCTTATGAATCCATGAATCACTTATAAATGACGAATCACCAGTAGCGCACACAGGAATTTTTCAAGGGGGTGCGGGGTCGAAAGTTCACCATTCTTGTATCATGCTCCTTTTGATTTTGTCGATTTTCGGGAACAAAACACAGTAAAAAACTAATTATTGAATAAATAATTAGCATTAATTAATAAAAGAAATCATTAATAACAAATATTTAATTAAATTTTGCGTACTATAAACTTAGAATTATAATCAATCGGAAAAAATATCAAGGGCTTTGGGGGGGGGGGATCCGGACCCCCCTTGTGTGCGCCACTGCGGATCACTTATCCGCGAATCACTTATAAATCCATTAACCACTTTTAATCAATGAATAACTTATTCATGAATCACATTTAAGTCAATGGATCACTTAAAAAATCAATGATACTCTTATAAATCAATGAATCACTTTTAATCAATGAATAACTTATTCATGAATCACATTTATGTCAATGGATCACTTATAAATCAATGATACTTTTATAAATCAATGATACTCTTATAAATCAATGAATCACTTTTAAATCAATGATACTCATATATCAATGAATCACTTATAAATCAAAGAATCTGTTATAAATCAAAGAATCTGTTATAAATCAAACAATATTTTATAAATAAAGCAATCTCTTATAAATCTATAAATCACTTATCATTTTTTAAAAATCTATAGTTAATGAAGTCTTTATTTTAAATTATTTGAACTCGTTACTGGTTAATTCCTAATTAAATTACGTTAAATATGATAATTTAACCATAACGGTAAACAATAAATGTGATTGTCTTAAAATCTTTCACATTTTGTATGTTTTCATTCATAAAATATATTTTCGTAACTGATCATTATTTATAGTTATAGAAGAGCAAGTATTTATCGAAAGGGCTAAAATGTATAACAGGGGAAGGGGAGGGGTAGGATTTAACGATGCTTAGATGTCAGAAAGAATTCGGCTCTTAATTTTCATTACTTCGGTATCGCTTCATTACTCTCGGAACTTCTATCGCTACATATAGGTTGTTTAGCGACTAATTATTATTTTATAATTATTTTTTTAAAAAAACTAAATTTTTGCACGAATGTTAGTTTTTAATTTTTTTTTAAAAAAAATGCACTAGGTTCCACCGAGATTTGAACTCGGATCGCTGGATTCAGAGTCCAGAATGCTAACCATTACACCATGGAACCACGCGTCCAAGTTTCGTATTTGAAGTTTCAAACGCTTTTGTTGATACTGCTGATATGGAGACGCTGAATAAACTCTTTGGAATGAACATAAAAGTATATACATATTCGCATCATTATATTTTTAAAGATATAGTCTTACTTGTGTGTGAGCTCACTGCCTTAGAATTCTCATTTTTCCTTTGATATGTAATGGCATTCAATGATAGTTTTTTTAAGTCTATAAAAAATTTCTTTCCACTCTTTTTTTTTCTTTCTTGCGTTGTAAATTAATCATTTAATAAATATGATTATTCTATTTTAATTTTTTATTTTGAATGATGGTAATTACCTTTGTAAATATTTCTTTTGTATGTAAGACAGTATTACCTTTGTAATGAAGGCAGAGCATTTATTTTCGAATTCACGTTTTGATTGTTTTTTTGTAGCAACTGGAGGCACTGTAAAAATATTGTGAAGTTAGGAGAAAAGTGATGTATTTGTTACAAACGGTAGTAATTTAAAAAAAGCATTTAATATAACAGAGGTCTTCAACTCGTGTTTCTTGGAGCTTAAGGGTACCCTGGAACTTTGATAAGGGTTCTGTAAGTGATCCCTATTTGCCTAATCAAAGTGCCAAAATGTTAGAAAAATTTTAATTTTCATAAAAAATCGAATACTTAAAGGCAATTTGCTTGTAAAAATAAATATGTTATGGATAAAATAAAATCTGTCCGACGGGACAAAGGCGTGGAAGAATTTTCGAAAAAGGGAATTTTAATGACGAAGTAGAGAAATCACACACAAACCAGGAAGTAACGACATCGAGAGGGGAAAAGGAAATTTCCACTGGCTAAAAGTTCCATTGGCACTCGAAAAAGTCCGTGCAACGTCGAGCCATGCAGCTAGTAAAATCTTAAATTTCGTAAAAGTCACGTGTTTTAAGCATGAATGGTTAAATCAGAAAGCTTGCCAATGAAGGAGAAGGAACAACCTATCGACATATCAACAGATTCGACGTTAAAAGTGTAAATTTAAGCAGGAACAGATCCTAAATTTGCAAATTTGTAAAACACTCAGAAGTTTCTAACAAATTTAGAAACATTTTAATTCCTTTCTGAACAATGTATTTAAGATAAAAATATTCCTCAAAACATGTGGTAATAGAAACTAAATACAGAAGCAAATTAACGCAGAATATGTATTGCGACTGGAAATCGCTTTATTATTTCTAGACTTCGATAATTTGTGTACAAAAATGCGAACACATATCCCAGTTACTAAATATAATGTAATGGTAGACGTATTGGTGTAACGGAGAATATTAGAGCTTCCCTGCAAAGTCAGGTTTTCTTGCAAAGGGTACGTACTTCACGTTAGACAGACTTTGGGTTCCCCCCACAATTCGGAGGTGTGCGTTACGCCACTGGAGCACGAATTAATGAGTAAATTATATTGATATTATGTTAAAAAATGTTAACGAAAAATTCAGTATTTTTTAGTTGCTTTACTTAAAGTGCCTGTAACATGTTGACCTACATTAAATGTTATTTTAAGGTTTATTCTTTGTAGGGGCTTTTTATTTTGATGGGGTACTCCGGAAACATCATATAGTTTTAACGGTTCCATGAGTCGATAGAGTTTGAAGACCATGCGATGTTTCTTCCGAAAATGTTAGAAAAAATAGTTATCAATTAACATATAAAGATGATAATGAACTTTAAAAAACAATAACCCCAGAGTTATTGTACTTTTCTAGGCGAAAAAAAGAAAGAAACTTTCCAATTAATCTTGCTCTCTTTCGGCAGCTAATACGTTATACTAGTCATCCACGATAAGGATTTATTTGAACCGAAATATGAGGATACAGAAGATATAGGTTGATGTGCGAAAGATCAGTAAATTAAAAACGGGTCAATCCGTCTGGCCAACAGTTGCGTGCTAGCAATCCATTCTGTCTATAGGAAGTGTATTTTCCCATGAGCCGAAAGTGGTTTTTTTGCGAAGAACATTATTTATGAAATCGAAAGAAGAAAAAAAAAATGCGATTGCGTAAAAACTGTGCTTTTAGGCAGCCTGTGATACAGTGTAGGTTTTGTTTGTTTTTAGGAAATCATTCAGAATGTGCAAGAGATTTCTTGTTTTGAAGTATATTATCAAATTCAATTATAGGCTTAAAAAGCAAGAATGATATATTAATTGGCAAAAGACATAGTATGTTGATGAAAGAATTATCGTCCTTTAATGTACACAGTGACTGGTTATTGTAACAAAATAGAACTTTTTTTTATTTAACTAATGCGGGTTAGTGTTAATGAATTAACCTAATAAAGGGCATTAATAGTTTCTCCTGATGAATGATGATATTGAAATGTAGTATTAATAATTAACAGTACAAATAAGTGTTAAAGATTAACTGATTGACTTGAATCTTTCAATCTTCAGTTTGTTATCTCATATATATATATATATATATATATATATATATATATATATATATATATATATATATATACATAATTGGTATTTATTTCATAAAATTCTTAATTTGAAGTTGAAAGCAGTTCTTAATTTTTAATGGTACAGCTTGTCTTTTAAAATTGTAAATAATTATTGCATTAGAACGAAACAAACTTATCGATTATTATTATATTTTTTAAAAGATTAATTGTTGGCATTTCATACCTTTTGTACTTTGTATTATAATTACCAGAGCACAAAATCATGTCTGAATGTCCGATTTTTATCTAATTACTTGACTTCAGAAGCTTAAACTAATTTTTTCATAAAATAATGCAAAAATAACGAGATTGAATTTCTCACCAAAAAAAAAAAAAAAGACTTAAAATCCTTGAGTAGACAAGCTTGAAAACTTTTTAATTTTTGAGATAGTTTTAAGAATTTTTACAAAAAAATCTGTGTGTTTAGTGTCCTTTAAATTTCAATTCTATTTTCTTTCTTATGCATCTTTTTAAATTCATTTAAATGAGAGATCCTTTTCAAACATTAATCGCACTCAAAATAATTGGAGGACCAAAATCACTGATAACAACTTGGAATTAAACGTTAAATTGAAAATAATAAGTAACAAAGTTAAACTAAAGTGTACTAAAACTTCTTAAAGGAGGTATGAATACATTGCTTAACGAATCAAAATCATTTTAAGAGCAATTTTGAGTGTAATTTTCCCCCACTTAGTTAAGACATTTTATTAATACATTTTGAAAGTGGCATAATGGAGAATATTAGCCCCCACCCCCTGTAAAGTCAGGTTTTGAGCCCCCCAAATCCTGGCCCCCTGCAATAGGAAGATATGCATTTAAGGTTCTAGAATAATTATAAAATTATTATTAGATATTAGATTTTATACAGTCTGCAAATTCTGAATAAATGCACTTTAAGCATTATTTACCTTCGGGATTGAGAATAATATTCCATTTGAACCTTAATAGAATGTAAATCAGGGGTACTCAACCTTTTTTTCTGATGGACCGCATACATATGTTAGTTATTTCACGTGGGCCGCAACATGAAGATAAAAAGGGGGGCGAGAAATGCTTCAAGACCAAGATATTATTGGAAATTTAAAATGTGGAAAATTTATCAAAATATATTCTAATTCTTTTTTTTTTAATTATTATATTTAACAAATTTTTTATTTTTGTTACACTATCACTAAATTAGAAGCATTTAAGAAACACTCCTTCACAATTTCTGCATCAGTAAACGGTTTCATATGATTACCTATAATATAACAAACTTCATAGGATGTCTTTGTTACCGCTGGGATATTACCACTGACAAAACACTCTTTGTTGCAGCTGCAAAGATTATTTGATAGAGAAAGCCTATTTATATCACCTCTTAAAAGAGATCTTCGAGGAAAAGTGTCAGTGAATATTTCCTGTTTATTGGTATTTTTTTTAAATACAGCACTTTCGTGACAAATCAAACACAATTACTGTGTGTGTGTGATCCATATTTGTTTCGTCTTGAAACGATACATTTTTTTCGAATATTTTTCTCTTGCAAGATTTGAAAGAAAGTTAAAAAATTAGTTCCACTCACATAACATTGTCGCTACTCCACTGTTGTCTGTTATCACTAACCATAACCATTCCAAATAGAAAAAGAACCGACCAATCAAAAGCAAAATTGATATATTTGATTTCTTGACAAAGAATTTCCCACCAAATTTAAAAACAATGTTCTTAAATAAGTAAATTTCTGAGAGCAATGAGCCATGACCGGGCCACTTAAAAAGGCTCGATGTATAGCTAATGTAAATCATATGAATGCCATCTTTGCTTAAGATTGATGTGATGATCCATTTCTGATCAAAATAAGTTGCTTAAAAATATTTATGCCTTTTCTTTTATGTGTTGTGGTTTGGAATTCATGAATAACTGCAAGAAACCGATTAAAATAAATAAATATATAAATGTAGAATTCATTGGATTGTGAAACAAAACACAAATAATAGATATCAAGAATGATAACATAGCTAATCAGTTCTTTTCTGTAATTTTGTCGTTGAGAGCAATTTTCAATTATTGTATTTCTAGACAGCTCTAAAATCTTTCTCTCAGCTACCCTTTATCTTCCAAATTTTGTTTCTTGCAATTTAAAGTCCGTGGTCAAAACTTCAGTTTTCCATGCATCGCCAAACGGCGGGAAAAATCGAAAAGTGCAACGATAACTGATAAAACAGAGGCACAGTCACGCTATTTGCATAAATCTTGTCGAACCGTTTCAGAGGGAACGCAGAAGTGGGCCACAAACGGCAAGCGTTTCGGAGAACGTCAACCAGTGCAGCATGGACGCAGCAAAAAATTGGTACGCTATGCAGACACGGAAGGCCCTGTTATTTTAACAAGTTGTCATCAACCGTAAGCAAAGGGTTATTGGACTTGGTCACGTGTTCACCTGAAGTCATATGAATCTCAGAAAATCATGTTTTCGGCGAACTTTCATGAGAATAGTTTGTAGGGTGTTTATTGTTTTGTTTGTGACACCAAAGATGCTTCGTGAAATGGTGTAAATAACCTATATTTTTTGCGGCACGTGTTTCAGTAAACTCTTAATGTTTTGGATTTTTATTAATTGGCTTGTGCGTATGTGTGATTTCACTCTTGTTATTTTTTTGATAATTATTTTTATTTCACATGCATTTGTCTCATGGATGGGAAAAGATAAAATTACAGACAATTTGGCTCGCGGTGTTCACGCACATGTGCTGTTTTAATAAAAAGTAAAATTTATAGAACAATTACACCTCGAATTGTGGTATTTTTTTGCGACGATACGAGTAAGTACAGTAGCTTAATTTGTTGCTTTGTTACCTGAAAAATTTCATACTTCGTCATGCACGACATTGGAAAATTACTGTGTTCTCGATAACAAAAAAAGACGTGTTAAAGTTGCAGAGTAAAATAAAGATTTTATTGTATCTTGGAATATATATAGCATATTTTTATCGAAAAGTAAACTAAGCATCTCGCTCTATTTAGGATAATAAATTTTAAATTTTTTTCTTTTTAATTTGGACTGCATTTTTAAACATTTGATAAAAAAAATAAAGTGCTATATTTCTATTGTTCTATAAAACCAATGAACAGGAATGAGGTTTTTTATTTGTCATCGTAAAATAGCTACCTATTTTTAAGATACTTCTTTTTTTTTAAATGTTGTGAGTTTCCTCCTTACTTTTCAAAATATATCTTATCTTCCTTTTTTCCTTCAAATATTAAAATTAACTCCTAAGTAATAATTACACAAGTGCCATAGAATTCTTACATTGTAATAGTATTTAAAGCAAACTTTTGAAATTTTATGTAAACAGTTTTAAAAAACAATTATAATCCCTCATTCACTTCAAACATACCCATAAATTCTCTCAAACAATCTCTGTCACTCATAAATCAAGATTTATTTGATTCTTTGGATTCGAATAAAATACACATATTTCTGGATTTTTAATATTTTTTTATTATTCATGAAAAAAATTGCTTAAACAAGGAGTGGTGTCTTCAGGTAACGCTGAGCGTTAAAAGGTCAAAATCTGTAGCACAACAGTACATGTAACGAAAGATGTTAGTTTCGGGAGAAACTCTTGGATTTTCATGTAGCGTAAGACTACTTCAAATTTTTTACATATATTGTGGATAAATGTAACAAATTTCCGAAATTTGTTCCATCTTGTACGCCATGGTAACTTTTGTCCTCATTGTTTTTGTAGCGCCATAGTAACTTTGGCCCTCATTGTTCTTGTAGCGCCATAGTAGTTTTTTGGCCCTCATTGTTCTTGTAGCGCCATCTAGTTGTTTTCTTGGACCCAGTTCGTTCATTCAGAGTGCAGGCTAAGGGCCACAGTGCGCGAATGCGTTATAAAAAAAAAACTATCAATTTGGAAGGCGATCGAACGATATGTTGCTTGCTGTTTACACCAGGGGTGTCAAACTCACGGGCCGCATGCGGCTCACATAGAACATTTTGGGGCGCTGAACATTTTTGTGGCCCTTGGGATCTTTCCCTCTCTGACAGACTTGGAACACAGGAGACGTGTTCTACATTTTTCTCGCCACTAATATAACAATCACAGGAAGATGACGGAACTAAATTAAATTTGATTGCGTCACATGAATTAATAAAGTGATTGGCTGGAAACATGTGATTGCATTTGTCATGTGACTGTGATGTCACATGCGTTGAGAAAAATCAAAACTAGAAAGATAATTCTTAAAATGTTTCACGAACCACGTGACAAAAATAATGGCAACATAGTTACCGTAAAATTCGGCGTATAACGTGCACCCATACTTTCAAGCTGCAATTTTTAATTTTTAGGTACATTCACCGTATAACGCGCACACCCCTTTTTACGAAAAAAACTGAAATGCGCGTATACAATGTTATGTTTTGAAGCCATTTATTCAAGTTATTTTTTAAAGTTTTTGCAAAAATAGCATACTTTTAGATCTACAACCTTTTAAGTGCATTAAGAATGTGTCATTTCTTTTAAATAAACAGTATTACGAAATATGTAGAAGTCTAATTTTTTTTATGCTCATGTCTTTCTTTTTTAATTTTTAAAGCTCTCATTTTTATACGCGGCGTATAACGCGCACCTGTAAATTTCGACCTTATTTTTGGTGTTAAAAGTGCACGTTGTACGCCAGATTTGACGGTATTTTGAAATTTCGCGTAATATGAACCTCTCTTTCATATAGATAATTTTTAAAATTTAACTTTATTTATAAATTAAAACGAATTAAGAACATTTTTTTTCGATGGATTTATTTCTAGTTTCTTCACCCCATCAAAAGCTTTAAAAACTTTTAGATGATAAAAGAAAAAGAAAAAAAAACTGTATGTGCTGTATGTAAAAACTGTATGCTACATAATAAGAGTTATTACACTATTCACTTAGCAGTTTTCCCAGTAAACATATTCTAGCTAAAATTATATATTTAGTAACTAGACAAAAATTCAGAAGCTTTTTTTCGGTTGACTGACTGAGTAATTGGGAGAAATTTCAGCATAATGAAGAAGGGCGTTTTACTACAGACAACCTCACGGTTAATCATGTGACGGTTGAGAAAGTTTTTGGCTTTTCCGTTGATTAGTCCTACTTTTAACAGTGGTTTTCCCTGAAAGTCAGGGTAGTGTATTAGCATGCAGACAAATTCAAAGGAATGAGGAGATATGAAGTAAATTGTATCGCTCTTCAAATGAGTCACTTTAAACCCAAAGTCCGAATCGATAAAGAACATATGGTTACTATATTTTTAAAAGGTTAACAATATTACCCATTATAAGAAAGAAAATTCAACCAATCAAGCTGTTTGTGATTAACTAAAATCCACCAGTATTAGCAAAATCGGCTTCGTAGAAATTCCTATTATTTTCTGGAACATACACACACTAAAGATCACAAAATTATAAAATTAACTTTTTATTCTGTAGAATAGTGGTCATCAAATTGTGGGGCTCGTCTGCCTAAGGAGGCGTGATAATCCTAAGTGTGTGTGTGTGGGGGTAAGCATATCGAAAAGTCTAAAAAATAAAAGATTATTTTAAAAATTACTAATTTACTGAAAGGAAAAAACAAAATACATTTTGACGTAATATAAAAATAAAACGCTTATTTACACTGATATAATTTACTTATAAATGTATCAGAACCGCACACAATATATTAAAAGAATAATTTATCAATACTAAATTAAGAAGTTTAATTAGAGCACTAGAGTTGTGTGGAAATGGTAATATACGAAATTCTTTTGTTTTCAATACAGAAAATTCATCCCCCCTGCCCAAAATTCAAAGAGTGATTTATTACTTAACTGCCTTTTGATTTATACACTCGACGTGAAATTGATGAAGATTTCTTCTTCGGAGGTTGACAGCATTTTTGTATCAAAGTACCTGTGTACTTGGTAACCTTGGTATCTTCTTTCATTAAAAATTATTTTGCAAACTGTTCCAATTTAAAAATGATACTTATCCTGTAAAGTAACACATACAAAATTTAATATTTATCGATAATTTATACAACAAAGGTCGTTTTGCATATTTAGCTTCAATTGATTGATTGAATATTAACGTCGCAATGTTCAGCTACACGAGGGCTTTTGGCGATGGACCACGTAATTTTGAACCATGGTCAAGTGACGTGGACGACACCTGAGCTTGCACCCCTCTCTCCTAACTACCACAATATTTAGCTTCAAAGTACATAATTATTGCATGTAATGCATTGTTATTGTTTAAGGGGGGGGAGAGAAAAGAAAAGCGATGAATGTCATGATTAAAAATTGGGCCACATGTTGAAAGTTCGAGCGAGTGAGTAACATTAACATCCAAACGAGCACATGTTCAGATACACGAGGGCTTTTGGCAACAGACCTTGTAATTTTGAACCATGGTCAAGTGACGAGGACGACATCTGAGCTGGAACCTCACTCTCCTAACTACCACACCACATCCATTGGAAGACGTTTCAGATCTTGGCAGATTTTCCGTGCATCGCTCCTCCACACAGCGGGTCTTCAGCGACTCGAACTCATGACACGCCGGCCACGAGTCCGTTATCTTAACCACTAGGCTACCGCGGTTACTTGAAAGTTCGAAAGGCACTGCTGTAGATAAAATACAAGTACGTAGGGAAAAAAAGCCCACAATTTTTTTGATGCAATTTTAAAATAATATATTGAATTACAGTTCAAATGAAAAGCTTGACATCTGCACTAACATTCTATACTCCCCATCCACGCCATTTAATTTATGTTGAAAGTTTTTGTCTATTTCTGGATTGCCGGGGGCTGCGGTAACCGAGTGGTATAGGTATCGGCTCGTGGCTGGCTTTGTCACGAGTTCGAGCTCAGTACCACTAAAGACCTGCCGTGTAGGGCAGCGATGCACGCTAAATCTGACGAGAGCTCAAGCGTCCTCCCGTTGGTGTGTTGTGGTAATTAGGAGAGGGGTACCAGCTCAGGTGTCGTCCCCGTCACTTGATCCTGGTTCAAAATTACGTTGTCCATCGCCAAAAGCCCTCGTATAGCTGAACAGTGCGACGTTAATATTCACTCACTCACTCTAGATTGCCGGGTTTTGCTAAACACAATTAAAAAAAATTCATTGTAGGTTTGAATCGTACTCAGATAACGAGGTTGACACCTTAATAGCCATATTGTACGAGGAAGAAAAAACACACAAAAATAAATATTACCATAACGGTACCGATTACTCTTTATAGAGTCGTGTAGGGCAGCGATGCACGCTAAATCTGTCGAGAGCTCAAACATCCTCCCGTTGGTGTGGTGTGGTAGTTAGGAGAGGGGTACGAGCTCAGGTGTTATCCACGTCACTTGATCATGGTTCAAAATTACGTGTTCCGTCGCCAAATGCCCTCGTGTAGCTGAACACAGTGCGACGTTAATATTCACTCACTCTTTGTAGAATGATCAATTGTTTGATTCTTTATTAACTTTGCATTCGAAGCTACACGAGAACTTACAGTAAAATGAAAAGATTATTTCTCTCTGGATGCGATGCTTGAATTATTTTTTCTTCAAGTCCTTTTTCAATTGCTACTATTAGCTCACACTCTCTATTTATTTATTTATTTATCTTGGTGGAATTTTCAATCTTTAATAAAATACATTTTAAAGCGCTCCATTCAGCTGAAATTTTATATACATGATTATTTTGGATGACAATACAGTAATTTAATTATAATTAATCAAAATTAATTGATTAAAACTGATTATTTAAAGAATTACAAATACAGCCACGTTGGCATCATTTTTGGCGACTTGTGTCAAAACTTGAAAAAGGTTTTTTTCTCACGTTTTAAAGCATTCAGTTGAACTGAAATTTTATGTACACGATTATTTTGAATGACAATACGATACTTTAATGATAATGAATAAAAATTAATTACCACTTAAATGTTGTGATTCTCTCCTATGTATACACACATTTACATTAATTGTAACTATTTAATAAAAAGTAGCTAAAATAAAATTTTTCTTTGTTGATCTAAGTAAGAATTGACTTAAATTTTTTTTTATATTACTCGCGCGTTAATGGAGAGTTTTTCTTTTTGATAAATAAGTAGGATTCTAGAAATACGAGTACCTTCTGAGAATAAATTTATGGATTTAATTTTTAAAAATTTTTTTCATGAATCTCTTAGTTCAGGGGGTAAGCAATTGCTTACTCGAAAGCCACATTATGGAAGGAAGGTTATCGGAGAGGGTTGCACTTTTTTTTTAAATAATTACATTCAATTAGTTAATTTGGCATCTTTGAAAAGGTATACATTGTACCATAAAAGCAATAAATGTGAATTAAATTAAATAGTAGCAGATTTATTAAATTTTTTACTGTGCTAATTTCATATCTATAACTGCAATAACATTTAATTTTAGAATCTGTTTTACGAAACAAATGTACTCATTAAACTTTTCTACATTTTTTTGGAAATCAGAAGGGATATTGCTCGTTGAAGTTGTAATGGGTCTTTCACGTTCTTCCTACTAATAATCCTCTTAGGGAACAATGAGACTTTAAATTTTATTATATTATAAACTTTCCTCCGAAGAAGACGTAATTATTCAAATGAAGGCTTGTATTCAAAGATTAACTTTTAAGGTCGAAGAGAGAAGGGTTAGAAACTATCAGGATAGCAAGTAATGAATATCTCAAAGCTAGGCGAGAGCTCTTTGTAGATTATTTAATTAGTATTAAGATTGACGTTTTGGTAAATTAGTTGTTAAATTGGATTGGGGTCGTTTTGAATTAGATTAGTTTAGAAATTACCGTCAAATATAACATGTTGTATTTCCTGGACGTGCTAAGTGTAAGTGATCCGACTTATTTTTATATTTCCAATTATCTTGTCTACCTCGCTATTGCTCCCATACCTCTTGTCTACCTCGCTATTACTCCCATACCTATCAGTTGGTGCATTTCTTGACTTTGGTTATTGATATTTGTTACGTTGTTGAGAATTGTTAGTAAGTAGAGTTTGTATAGACCAGGGATGGCGAACCAATGGCACGCGTGCCATCGGTGGCACGCGACTCAATATTTTGGGCACGCCAGCGATCACACACAAAACAGTTAGCGTATTTTAGTTCCAAATAATAAAGTTCACTATGAAGTATTACAAACAAACGCGAGTGATCGGTCGCAGGGCGGCGGAGACACTTGTTTATTGCCTTGGTTTAGTTACATCGTGGACTTCAATTGCTAATGGTGCAAAGTTTGTCTATGCATAGCACATTCATAATTTAGTTGATACAACTGTATTTTAAAATTTATTTATGTTATATTTAAGATTTTATGTGTTATACTTCCGTAATTACTTCTTCAATGCAGGAATTTTCAGCAAGATTTCCTCAATTTCATGAATTCTCGGAAACTCTCAAGTTTAATTTGTAACTTGATGAGACCTCATTTGATAAACTAAACTTTTTCCAATGGGATTGGTTGTAAATTGAAGAATTTGAACCGCAACTGATTGATTTCAAGTCTGATTCAATATGGATTCAGAAGTGTATTGAAACAAAGAAAAAGTTGGAGTTGATTTCGAATTTCGAGGAAAAAAAACATTTTTCGAAATGGGAAATTCGATTCCAATCACATTTAACTGATTGCAGAAGCTGGCTCATACTATTTTAACCATATCTACCTATGCTTGTGAGTCATTATTTTTAGAGATGGACAACAAAAATGACTCGCTTTGAAACCACTTTAGCAGATGATTCCGAAAAATTCTGCATGTATTCTACTAAGAGTAATATCTTACAATCCTAAGTTGTCACTTAATCTTCAAAAACAGAAGTAGCACTAATGCTACTTTAATTTCAATTACAAATAACTGAACATTTACTACTATACAGTGCAAAATGTATTTCTTTGTAGGAAATAGTCTTGAGTTGTTTGTATTTAATGCTTTCCCAATAATCACAAGTCAAAACTTTTTGACGGCACGTCTATACTTCATCAAATATTTCTTTAGAAAAACTTGCACGTTGCTCAAAAAAGGTTCGCCATTCCTGGTATAGACTATGGCTAATCTTCCTTCTCACCCTCATACACTAATGGATGGATTCGTCCATCCATTACAAAGTTCTTATCGCAGCTTGCAAGTTAATGTCAGCCAAATTGCACACACACACATCTATGTTTACTCTTGATCTTCATACACATAATTATACATTGACCAAAATATACAGAACATTTTCTCTCTATTTGGTTTTCTGAATGTTTTGACGAGCCGCAAAAAAAAAAAACTTTTCGGGCCGCTATTTGTCTACCCCTGTCTTTGTTCATATATTGTGAGCCTCCAAAATATAACTACCGTAAAATCCGGCGTATAACCCGCACTTTTAAGGGGACTTGGCACCCTTTGAGCAAACTTCTTTATTTACGTATTTAAAAATTATATTTTAACATTTTATACAATGTTTCTATTCAAGAAAATGTTACCAGATGAAAATTTTCATATATTATTCACACAATTTTAAAAATTTAAATTTTTGAAGAAAAATCGGGAAAATTTTAAAATCCTACTCCTTTTGTAAAAATTAATTTTTTGACCTGAAATTTTTTATAATATTCTTATGGATGTTCTTAACAACTTTAGGGATCGACTTTAAAATAACTTCATTCGTTTTCGAGAAAAAAATAAAATGTTGATATACAGGCTAAAAATCAACGAAAAAGCCAACATGTCTTACATTTTATTTTTTTTAAAAAAAAAGTATTCAGTTTATAGCAAAACGGATCCCTAATTTTATTACATGCTTTATTTTTAACACACAGGAAAAAATGGAAGTGATTGGTAAATAATTGTCGAAGGAGTAGCATTTTGAATGCACTAAGGTTTCGAAAAACACAAACTGAGAAAAACCACTTTAAAGTTTATAATTCTGAAAAAATAATTATTATAAGCTTAATTAAGCTTAAAATAATACCAGTTTAAGATATTACTTATACGTTTTTCTTTAAAATAATTGCATTTTCATATGTTTTTAACCAACACATTTTTATAAATGATCAACTTTTAGAGAGTACTAATTGCACAAAGAAAACTCAAGAAAAACTTTAAAAAAAATTTTTTCTGTCACGACAGAAATTTTAGCTGTTTTTCTTCTTATAATATTAAAGTATCACATTTGTATGAAAAATATATCAGGAATAAGAACTGAAATTATATAAAATTATTAATATAAAACGCCTTAATTTAAAATTTTTACATGCACACATTTCACAAGGAAGAAAAATTACATTATTGTATTGCCTCGGAAATATTTTGCTTTTAATACTACACATTCTTTTTATAGTTATTATTTCTATTTATAAAATATATTTTTTTTTATCATAACGCATTTTTAGCTTTTTTTTCTAAAAAGGGGTGCGGCTGAATTGCCTAATTTGTTTTCGAATGAAGTTTTAGTCAACTTCTAACTTTCCGACATGCACAAGTGATATATCAATCGAAAGATAATAATGCAAAGAATAAGATTAAATGAAAATAAAAAAAAATGATAGGTTTGTGATTTTTAGGGTACCAAGTCCTCTTAACACAAAAAATAAAATCGAAATTTGCGGGTGTGCGTTATACGCCGGGTATAAAGAATGATAGTTTCGAAAATAAAAAAAAAGAGGAGCATAAGAAAAATTAGACTTCTTCATGTATCGGAATACTGTTTATTTGAAGGATATGACATGCCTAATGGAATTAAAAAAAAGGACTCTAATTATAAAAGTATAGCATTTTTTCAAAATCCAGGAATAATACCTCGGAAATGTCTTAAGGGGTGTTGGAAAGCTAAAATCTTATTTTTTTGATAATTTGAGATTTTTACATTTTCAAACTGTATAGATTTTAACCTTTCTAAAAATACCTTACTTTAACCTCTAGGGCATTTAGAAGCCCTTAAAAACGTATTTTTAAATAATCATTGAATTTGGGCCACGCCCATTTTAATGGCGAAAATTGTAAACAAATTACTTCGTTTTTGCTTAAAAGTGTAACGACTAATACAAACCAAAACATGTATTTTTTTATTTTAAATTGAGCCTTTTCTTTTTTTATTTCCTAGTCGATTAGAAGTCTCACTGTATACATTAAAATCAATTTATCTCAAAATGTAAATTTTAATGTGCGATGTACCTTTTCTGAGAAACTACTGTTCACAGGTATGTAAATTTTTTTATGAATTATTTACATTGATGTCTAATATATACTAAAATGAGCTTTTTTTAAAACACTCAAAAATTTAATTTTTACAAATTTTTTAAGTAAAAAATGGGTCAAATTTCGCAATGTTTGATAAAATGATTCATAATTTCTTAAAAAATTCGAAATTAGCTAAAAGCTCATTTTAGTATAATAAGAGAGGTGTACTTTAATAGTATGAAAAATTTCAAGCATGTACATAAAACAGATTTTGAGAAAAGGTACATCGAAAACAGCCAATTTAACATTGTCAGTATAGAGAGAGAGAGAGAGGTTTCCAACACCCCTTAAAAACATATCAGCATTGTACACGCATACTTCTTGTTTCTTCGTAAAAAAGGGGGGTACGCGTTATACAACGAATACACTTAATTAAAAAATGCAGCTTGAAAGTATGGGTGCGTGCTACACGCCGGATTTTACGGTATGTTCTTTTAAAGCTTTTATGGACCTCAATTGAGAAATGCTGATCCAAATGATAAAAATTCAACTAACAGACGTTTGTGAAAATTACTTATTTCCTTTAGGAAGCATGTGAAGACTGTAATTAATTTCATATTACACAGAAATATAAAAGTAATAATTCAAAAATGAAAACTTTAACATCAAGATTGGGTACATCTTACTTCAAAACGCGTGAAACGTACCAAAATCTTGATTATAAAATTATCAGTTCATTGATAAAATTTTTAAAAAAAGTTTAAAAAATTGAACTTAAAAATCTCAAATCAAATAAATTAAGAAATATTTTTATTTTAAATTTAATCTTTTTATCATTATACCAAAACAAAAAGATAATTCAAAAGAGATCTTATCATTATACCTTCCAAATATAATAATATGAATTATTTACATTTCCGTCATATTTGGTCAGCGAATCCGTTTCAGCAGTGCCAATTAAGGCACTTGATGCTTAACTGCGAATTCCCTGCAGGTGGTTCCATGGTGTAATGGTTAGCACTCTGGACTCTGAATCCAGCGATCCGAGTTCAAATCTCGGTGGAACCTGTTTGAATTTTCCATTTTTTTAAAAATTCAAATTGTAGATATTTGGTCAAATATTTTTTTATCAAAATTTTTCCAGCACGTAAGATTACAATCCGTTATAGGAAACTAATGAGCAAGTTTAAAACACACACATGGGTAATAAAGATACAGTGAAAATCGCTTAACACGAAACTGAAAGGAAAGAGTGAAATATTTTTTCGTGTTATAAGAATTTCGCGTTAAAGTATATTGAAACAAGAAAAAAGGAAATTTTTTTTAAAGTCAATTCCTACTTAGATCAACAAAGAAAATTTTATTTTAGCTACTTTTTATTAAATAATAACAATTAATATAAATATGTACTATATACATATGACAGAATCACAACATTAAGTGGTAATTAATTTTTATTAATTATCATTTAAGTATCGTATTGTTATCCAAAACAATCGTGTATATAAAATTTCAGTTCACAACTGAATGCTTTAAAACGTGAGAAAAAATAAAACCAAAGTAGCTGTATCTGTAATTCTTTAAATAATTAGTTTCAGTTAATTAATTTTAATTAATTATAATTAAATTATCGTATTTTTACCCACAACAATAGTGTATAGAAAATTGGAGCTCAAACGAGTGCTTTAAAATGTGAGAAAAAAACCTTTTCATGTTTTGACACAAGTCGCCAAAATGGTCGCTAAGTCGCGAAAAAAATGATGCCAACGTGGCTGTATTTGTAATTCTTTGAATAATTAGTTTTAATCAATGAATTTTTATCAATTATAATTAAATTTCTGTATTGTCATCCAAAATAATCATGTATATAAAATTGCAGCTCAATTGAGCGCTTTAAAATGTATTTTATTAACAATTGAAAATTCCACGAAGATAAATCTATACATATAAATAAAAATGAAGTGCCTGTTTGTAATTTGAAATTAACAGCCTTTTACCAAATGCATTTAAATGTATATACGGTACTTATATGAAAAAATTACTTTTTAAAATTTTTTTGTCTGTCTATCTGTCTGTTTGTTTGTTCTGGCTAATCTCTGAAACGGCTGGACCAATTTTGACGAAACTTTCACTGGCAGATAGCTAATGTTATAAGTAATAACTTAGGCTACTTTTATTATATAAAAAAAATAGGGTTCCGGGAAAATAAAATTAAAACCAATGAAATGGTGAACAATATCCGTTTCTAATAGGGATTATTTATTTTAATAGGGATTATTTTTATTCAATAGGGATTGTTTTATTTTGCGAGCCTTCTGTCTCAACGTTTCTAGCAATTATATCAAACTTTTTTTGTTTAATTAGGTTATTGACACTCGCGATAATTCCCGTTCATGTCTGATGTTAATGATTTTAAGTCCTCACACCATCGACAGTGTCAAAGGTCATGCATCCCTCTTACCCCTTTCTGGCCGTGGTAGCCGAGTGGTACAGTAATCGGATCGTGGCTTTCCTTGTCACGAGTTCGAGCTCAGTACTACTAAAGACCTGCCGTGTAGGGCAGCGATGCACATTAAATCTATCGAGAGGTGAAACGTTCTCCCGTTGGTGTGATGTTTTAGTTAGGAGAGGGGGATGCCAGCTCAGGTGTCGTCTATGTCACTTGACCGTGGTTCAAAATTACGTGGTCCGTCGCCAAAAATCCTCGTGTAGTTGAACAGTGTGACGTTAATATTCAATCAATCAATCAATCTTACCCCTTGCTTGGGGCTTCGTTTCACCCTACCCAGTCCTCACCCCATCGACAATGTCAAAGGTCACGAGTTCCTCTCCCCCCTGCTTGCAGACGCTACGGTTCCGTTCTTAATTCAAATTGTTTCGTTACATTTTCACTGTTTTCTAATAATTAGAAATCAATGTTAATGTCGTTAGGTTTTCTTTCATGAAAATAGTTCAGTTTTTTATTTACTTTTAAATCGATAAATTCTTATTGGTTATTTTATTTAGTTAAGTACGTAGGTAGTTGTTTCTAAAATAAATATTTTTAATTATGTTTTAGGTGAAAAAAAATGCACTTAAACCCTTTAGCTATACCTAATAGAAAATCAAGTCTTTCTAATCTATACAAATAATTAGAATTGAAGTGTGTTAGTAATTTGAAATTAACAGCTTTTTACTAAATGTATAAAATATATGGTACTTATATAAAAATATGAAGTTTTTATAAATTTTTGTCTGTCTATCTGTCTGTTTGTTCCAGATAATTTTTGAAACAGCTAGCCAAATTTGAGGGAACTCTTTCACTGGCAGATAACTGATGTTACAAGGAGTAACTTAGGCTACTTTTATTTTAGAAAAAAAAATAAGGTTCCACGAAAACAAAATTAAAACCAATAAAATAATGAACAACATCGGATTCAAATAGGGATTATTTATTATTATTTTTTTTAATACTCAACGGCATTTAAAAAGCATTTCTTCATGGAACAAACACGATGACTCATTTTTAACCAAAAAGAATAATTTGTTCTTACTGACTCACTTTTAATTCTGTAAGAACAAACGATTTTTTTTCTTTGCTATCGCAACACCAGAGTTGATATAACCATAAGAACAGAAAAAATGTTAATTCTAAAAAAGCTATGAGCAATATAAGGATTAATTAAAAATAAAAACCATATATTAGTTGTTAGTTAAATATTTGTGTCATTTCAAGCCAAAACCAGTTGTTTTTGTGAGAGTAAATTTATCGTTTGAGATTTGCCGGTCAGTATTTTATAAGTTTAACGTCTTTTTTTTATCATCATGGAGAAAAGAATACTTTTTTTAAAATTAAAACTAGCTGCATGGCCCGGCGTTGCACGGACTTTCTCTACTTTTATAAATTTTCTCTTTTCTTCACAAATCAGCACTTCTAAACTCATTAAAAATTCCTTTATCCTTCAGTCTGTATTGTTTAATTTGTCAATTCACCCGTGCGAAGAACGGGTATACCAGATAGTAAATAAATAAATATATATAGAGAGAGAGTGTGTGAGCTAAGAGAGTAGGAATTGAAAAATAAACCATATATCAACATCAAGTTTTTTAGAGTTCATTTTATTTACACAGATATGTATATATCGAATAAAACTCAATGAGAAAAAAAAAACATTCACAATATCATGAAGAAATTTAATACAAAATTTTCATATTTTTTGTGAAATGAAACATTTATTACGTTTTTGGAAAAAAGTCTGATATTTTTCTTTGCATCGTTTTTTTAACATCAAATTGTCAACAAATTGTTCGACATCATCCATTATGTTATTTACATCACCATTGGAATATGTGTCAAAATAACTGCGTATACTTTTCATGACGTTCCTCATTTAGGATGATGTCGGAACAGGAGCTGCATTATTCATTTCATTCTCGTTGTCGGAATTTGCATCAATGATATTTTTTGAGCTTTGAAAAAACTCCAAAATATCTTTGCCATAATTGGGGCTGTATACACAGTATCATAATGTACTGCAATGAATTCTTCCGATAATACAGTAAGACAGCCCAATATCTGGATGGTGGTTTCCGTACTTTGTTCATTCCGTAAAGAAAATCTTCTCGTGTTAAGCGATTTCCGTTTCACGTTAAGAGAAAAAAATGCATGAAAATACATAACAGTTTAGCGGGTCCGTTGTATTATTTCGTGTTAACCAATATTTCGTCTTAAGCGATTTCGCGTTAAACGTATTTTACTGCAATTTAATTTCTCAGTGACTTGTTCCTAGATCAATTATTGCATTAAAACAGCTAATGTGGTGAATTCTTTTGAAATAATGATCGGTTATACTACACTAATTTTTTCATGAAAATCAATAAAAAATCCTTTCAATTGTGAGAAAAAAACTTGTAAAATATAATACATTTAACCAAAGAAACTAAAAATTAATCGGATTTCTACACCTTACTAATCTTAACTTCTCTAGCTTTGATATGTCTATATTTTACATGCTAACTTCACGCAGATTTACGTCTATATGAGCATGCAGATTGTAGTGTGAAAAAGTATAAAAATATTCGAAGATATTGTTATTTCGAGGTAGAAAACTATTGTAAGCCTACACAAATTTTTAAAATTATAAACCTGCGAGACGAAAAAGAAGCATATAAGGATAATTTACAAATTATATTAAGTTAAAATATGTTGTATATATATATATATATATATATATATACTGCTGGACAATTGCTAAGGACGGATAACACTATCATCCATAGCAACCACAAAATGAAAGGAAGCAAAATGTGGAAAATTAAAATAAGTGCGGGATATTAGTAAGAAGAAGTATGAATATGCAAATTTTTTTTCCACGTCTGTTCATCACGTGATAGCGTTCATAAGAGCTTTAAAGGTTTTGACGCGTGTGGACAGTTGTTGTTTCAAGTCAAAGTTTTACAGGAAAGATTTAATAGACGAACTTAAAATTTTTGGCAGGTCTTCCCGACATCACATAGATGATTTTATGCGTGGCCGAATTATTGGAAAGAAAGAAGAAGGGCGAAAAATAACAGATGTTGCCAGGGAGTTCGACATCGCTCACAGCGTTGTTTCACGGTTGTGGAAGTCATTTAAAACTACTGGAAAGTGTAGTAGACGGCACGAGGAAGGTCGTGTTAGAAGTATGACGCTTGCAGAAGACAGATATATCGTCCTATCAGCAAAAAGAAATAGGCGCACCACAGCTCAGCAGGTGGCAAATCAGTTTCTTGCTGCCTCAGGAAAGCAGATCTCCCGAAAAACTGTTGCCAGACGTTTGAGGGGAGGAGGACTATACGCACGCAGACCTGTTGTGTGTGTCCCATTGACCAGACAGCACCGTACTGCCCGTTTGCAATGGTGTCGTGAGCATCACAATTGGACTGAACAGGACTGGGCATACGTACTATTCTCAGATGAGAGTAGGTTCAGTCTGTCATCGGATTGTAGACGCCAACTGATCTGGCGCAAGAGTGGTACTGCTTATCGTCCAGAAAATATCCAGGAAAAGGACCGATATCCGACATGCAGTATCATGGTGGGGGCCGGCATCATGATCAATGGCCGCACGTGCCTACATGTGGTTGCGAATGGGACTATGGCGGGCCAACGATACATTGATGAAGTTCTACTTCCTCATGTTTGTCTTTTCCGTGGTGCTGTCGGTGATAAATTTGTTTTTATGGACGACAATGCAACATGTCATTGAACACTCGCTGTTCAGGATTGTCTAGACAGCGAGGGTATTCAACGTCTCGTATGGCCAGCGCGTTCTCCAGATCTAAACCCCATTGAAAATGTGTGGGATGCTTTGGGGAGGCAAGTTGCTGGTCGAAACTATCCTCCGACAAACAAGAACACCCTCATCCGTGCACTCACAGAGGAATGGGATAAATTGCTTCAACAGCTGCTGGATAATGTTGTGCAAAGTATGGTACGACGTGTGAAATGTTGCATCACACTCCACGGTGGACATATCCCGTACTGATACCTTTCTTTAAGGTGCCTGCTGACTTTTAGAAGCATTGTTCCATTTCTCCGTACGCAGATCAAATGAATATTTTTTTTCTTTCAGATGTTTCACAGCTTTTGTACTTTCCAGAACAATAAATATTCTTTATTCTAATGTCTGAACAGTGTGGCAACTATATTTTATCCTACTAGGCCTCATGTCTCGCTTAATGTTATGCTATATAGCAATTTGTGATCCGTCCTTAGCAATTGTCCATCAGTGTATATATATATATATATATATAGAAGGCCTTTTAAACTTTAAATAATTTAAATTTATGTTGGATGCCGTCACTTGAAGAAAGGTTTGTCTCAAAAGAAAATAATTTTGTTTTATATCTGATGACCTACCCTGGGGGAAACAATTAAAGGGAGAAATGGGGGTTGCAATAAAAAACTAACACATGAAATAAAACAAAACCTGGCCAAAATATCACCCAATCTTCGACCAATATATGGATAAACAAAAATGGTACAACCTGCACCCTAAATTAGGAAACTGGTCACTTGTCCAGCACAGCACCTGACCGACATCCTATGAATCACAGAAACACATGTCTAATAGGGTTTATGATTGCTTCTAACAACTAAACAGCTCTCACATCTGTGTTTCATACTGTTTACCAAGGTCTTTATCAACTCCTGTGGCAATCGAACCCACTCTTGAGACACACTTGAGCTCATCGATGGTCATTTGAGTTGGTCTTCGACCTGAAATTGAGCATCCAAGGATGTCCCGTATGTCTTCAATGTGATTAAGATCAGGGCACACACATCGCAGGTCACTCCAATCGTAATCGTTGAGTATTCTCCGACTGGAGGTTTTCGTCCACCAACAGAGCCTTGTGCGGCCGTGCATTATCGTTCATGTCTCCCAATTAATATCTAAGGAAACTGAAGCACCTCTTCCATTCTTTCAAATTACCCTCCTAAGAAGTGAAAATAGCCAGGCAGTTTTTGATGTTGTGCATTTGGTTGTAGGTAAGTTAAAGTAGAGGGATTCCTCTTTGAAGGAGTCACTCAATGCTTTAATTGCAATAACTTCTATCACACAGCCGCGAATTGTCATCTCATATCACGCTGTCTCAAATGTGGCACTAATATTAACAAAGAATTGAACTTTGAAGCTTTGATTGTACAAAATTAAATTTAACTAAAATAATATTCCCGCCCTTTTTAAAAAATCAATTTAATTTTTACTTAAACGTAACTCCAGGACATGTTTTTATTTCAATAGCTCTGAATTTTTAACTCTGAAAAAGGCAGAAAATCCAAAAGCTCACGACCATTAGCCAATAGAAGTGCTTTACACAAGAAGTCGAAGTTTTTCCTCTCCCAGCTTGCGCTATTGGTTCTTGCCTCCCGAAGTCAAACCCCCACCTAACTAACCAAGACTACAACACCAAGCCACTGGTCCTTTCCACACAGAGGACCAATGACTACTACGCAGTCTCTGCATGCCTTGTGTAAGCTGTCTTGAAAACACACGCTATAATCTCTATTTTCTAAGTTTAAGAGCAGAATTATATTTATTTTATGTCAAAAAGATGAAGAAGTGAATACCGAGACAAATTTTTAATCAAGTGAAATTAACACATTTTAATACAGTGATTATGAATATATTTTGACAATAGATTGTTATAATTATTTAGGAAAATTGTATGCTGCTTTGATGTTTACCAATATTTTACCGAATTCTCATTCGAAAATTGGAATTTTCTCCAACTAAATGCTTCGATCCCAAAAAAATTTTACCAATCTTTATTTTTCTGGAATAAATAAATTAAAAAGCAAATGTCAGTTAGAAGAAATTTTAAGGAAATATCTTAAACTTAAATTTGCAATAATTGGCTCAGAAATTTATTTTGTTTTTTAAAAAAGTAAAACTTAATATTAAAATACTTGTTCTCAAAGTAAGGTTATTAATAAAAGTTTAAATTGTGCAAATGATGAGAAAAAGAATTATTTTTGAATTTCTTTTATCGTTCTGTAAACACTCCGTGAGAATGTACTGTGTATTGTTCTTTTAAGAGAATTAGGACTTCATATACATCCAAAAAATCGATTTTTCAATTTTAGTACTAAAAAGTAGTGCACATTTTTCTGAATCTAAAAATGTGTAACACTTATATGTTCGTTGGTAAAAATAACCTTAAAATGTAAACAAAAATTTACAAACGTTTAGTTTTTCCAATTTTTCTCTGAAATATAATTTTTTGCTCCTATATAGGTTCACTTTTAAAAAAACTATTCCATTATATGGTTCGAAATTTTTTATACTTCTATACAGGATACCTGTGAATATAGTGCACCTATTTTTTAGTCTCAGTAGTATATAGTTTTTTAAAAAATATTTTCATGTATAGAAAAGAGGGGAAGAAATGAAAAATTTCAAAATTACCAAGTCTTATAATTTTTTTTTAGAAACTATGTTAATATATTACTAAAAAAATAGGTTCATTATATATTTTGTGTATTGTTTTGCATATGTTCAAAAATATTTTACTTATTTAAGTGATACTATTTTAAAGAATAGTACCTAAACACAATCATGAAAAATGAGATCTCAAAAATTATGTCCAACTTAAATTAAATAGAAAAAAAAATTTTTTTTAACAAAAAAAATATTTTTGTATTTTTACAGAATGATTAAAATATTTTTATTAAGATCACAAAAAAAATCTAAGCTCTATTGGAAATTTTTAAACATATATGCCCCATAGGGGCAAACAGTTTTACTTTTGGCATTTTACTCTTTCGAGCATGTCCTGGTACCTTTAATAAAACATTTTCTAGTTTTTTTTCAGTTGAACTAATCTTAGGATGCTATCACAGTACCTGAAAAATATAATTTTACAAAGTAGTATTCCACTTTTCGAATATTATGTAATTTATACTTAAAATTTAATTAAAAAGAAAAATAAAAGACTGCAAGGTTCCACCGAGATTTGAACTCGGATCGCTGGATTCAAAGTCCAGAGTGCTAACCATTACACCATGGAACCGTACGCTTCTTCTGCTTTCTGAGCTGTTCAAATACATAAAAATTGTATAAATAATACTGAGAGAAACATCATACGGAATACACAAAGCCTATTCTTGTATACATTCGTGTATATATATATATATATATACGGACATATTATTCCTCGCAATTACCACATACTTAATTAATATTACCTGTGCAAATAATTGACATCAAATCCAACAAAAAGCCACTCGTGTTTTATTTTTCTTTTATTCATTTCACTCTAGTGTAGTATGTGCCTTAACAAAAAAATCTAAGTTATTTATATAACAAATAATATAAAAGAAATTTTTAAAGTATATTCCTACTTAGGTCAACTAAAAATTTTTTATTTTACTTTTTATTAAATAATTACAATTAATATAAATATGTACTATATACATATGACAGAATCATAATATTAAGTGGCAATTATTTTTTATTAATTATCATTAAAGTATTGTATTGTCATCCAAAACAATCGTGTACATAAAATTTCAGTTCAACTGAATGCTTTAAAACGTGAGAAAAAAAATCTTTTAAAGTTTTGACCCACGTCACTAAAAATGAAGCCAACGTGAATGTATCTATAATCCTTTATATAATTAATTTCAGTCAATTAATTTTAATTAATTATAGTTAAGTTATCGTTTTGTCACACAAAACAATCGTTTATAGAAAATTTCAACTCAAATGAGCGCTTTAAAATATGGGGCGTAGCTACCGTCGTATCAGTCCTATCAATGATACGAGGCCCTTAAGCTACAGGGGCCCCAGCAGATGTAACTACAATACCACTAACAAGGCTTTCATTTCTAAAAAAGGGCCATGAAGGAGTTTTGATAGGGGGCCATTCAAAACTAGCTACGTTAGTGTTTAAAATGTAAGAAAAAAACCTTTCAAAGTTTTGAAACAAGTCGCCAAAATGGTCGCTAATTCGCCAAAAATGATACCGACGTGGTTGTATATGTAATTCTATGAATAACTAGTTTAAATCAATTAATTTTTATTAAGTACAATTAAATTACCGTATTGTCATTCAAAATAATCGTGCATAAAAAATTTCAGCTCAGTTGAGCGATTTAAAATATATTTTATTAACGATTAAAAATTTGAACAAGATATAGGGAAATTGTGAACTAAAAAAAATAGTAGGAGTTGAAAAGTCTTTTTTTTCTATTTTTTTTATTAAGTCTTAGATAAAAATTCTTTTACATAACTGTTTTTCATAATGGGACTAAATTTAGAAGTTAAAGTCGAGTTTTGTCAAACACATTAATGCAAATTTTAATATTTTAGATAAATTCATCGCTTGCGTTGGCTCGGTGGCTTAGAAGTAGCGTTCCCGCTTCATAAGCCCAAGATTGCGGGCTCGATTCAGGATCTTTTGGATACGAAAATCGTAGGCACGCGTGTCGTATGATTTCGTTTCATGTAAAAGATCCCTTGAGTATCAATTTGGCTCCGGTGCTTTCGGCAAAATTAAGCCACGGCAATATTTAGCATCAGGCGGGAGCTTGAATTCAAAATGAATTCAAGCGTCAATACTTGGTAACGAAAGCCGTCACTAGATGGTGCCACCATGTGATGAATCTCATATTTGTTGGATCTGCCGTATCTACATAGGGTAGGTTGCCAACATGTAGCCAATTAGGAGCAAAAATTATCCCCTAATGCTCAGAGGGTAGTTTACTGAGGCGTAGAGTTTAAGAAATTAGCAGAATGAAAAATCAATTGAGATGTCAACTTTTTCGTTTGATAATGATTATAGTCGAAATGGTGAATCCGCACTCAACGGTTCTCATGAAAAAGAAGAAAAAAAAAACATATTAGTCTTAAGACGGTACTTTTTCGCAGAATAAGGAAGATATGAATATTTCTTCTTCTTTTCGGTTCAGTCCTAGGAGAGCCCACACCCTTGGCGAGAATTATTTTGGTTTGCGATAATTGTGCCATCTTGGTAACCCTACTTTGATACATGAGATATGACAAACCTAACTATTTCTGGAATTTTAGTATTTTGCCGGCGGGCATTTCGAATTTCATTTTGTTTGGGGGAACCGGGCTAGAATGGTTGCGTGTGTGGAGGAATATATCTTAGAATTTTTTACTTTGTTGAATGCGAAAGGTTAGAAAGAATTGATTGAATAGTGTATGTATGAAGGAAGGATTGATTGCTTAGAGTTATGGATGTTCTAAATGTAACGATCGGCAGGATGTAACATGGTCGACAATAAAACGCTTTCTTCGAAATTTCACCAGCCACGCCGAAGGTATGTTCGACCATTTCCTCGCAGAATAAAAATGGCGGCGCTCACACGATCATTCACTTAGCGATGAGACTTTCAAGACTTATTTAAAATCTGCTATTATGCTGTACTTTCCACACGGAAAAGATCAGCAGTAAGAAAGTAAGTGCTGTATTTATATTTCTTTTTATCTTAAATGTTTTATTTCTGTATTGTTTACATATATTTTCATTACGCATCCACCTTATCTCTCTGTATTCACTTGCCGCCATTGTCGTTCTGACTTGGCGCTATCTCGTTCTGGCTTGGCGCGTTTTTCGTTTTGTCGCCAAGGGTGTGGGCTCTCCTAGGATTTTACCCTTCTTCTCTAATGAGGCTGCCATTGGTATTTAACCTTTTCAGACCTAGCACATTCCCCAGGAGCTGGTATCATTTTTTAGTGCGGCACTATATATAGGTGATACCAATTACCGCAAGTAATTTTGATGCCCAGTTTCTTCCCCAGAGGGAGGCACCTGAGCTCTAGTGATGCGAAACTATGCTTGGGATTTTAATTTTGCTGAGAGTACCCAAGCCAAACAGGCACTCAAGGTTTTTTTTCATGCCATATAATCATACGACAGGGCCGCTGTCGATTTTCTGCATCATGAAAATTCATCGATTGTGGCCGGGGTCGAACCAGCTACCTCAGGTGCTGAAAGGCCAGCGAAAAACCAACCACTCCACCCAGCTGGATAGATATGAAGATCTTGTTATTAAAAAATCAAATTCAAATATTAACTTTCAGTATTTACATATTATATCGTTGACCACACACACTGTCATTAAATGAAAAGACATCGCCAAATGTCGTGATATGTAGCCAATTATAGAATATTGTTTCTTCGCATGTTCGTTAGTAGACACGTCATTACATTCCGTTGTCCATGTCTGCCGATCATCGCACCATTAACGGTGAAAACGCAGGTAGTTTATAGTCAAGGTTATCGAAACAATGAATGCCTTGCAAACATACCACTCTGCTACAAACGGCGGCGAATGGCACGAGCGGACATCGAATGTTGCGTAACAGATTGAATCGGTTCTGCTATGGTTTGGGATGTGGTTGCGCAATCCATCACTGCCATGCGCACAATCCACCTGCCATCATGGGCAGTGGTGCAACGAGGTGGATGCGATCGGACCTGTCGGTTGCCCATGTTGTGCGTCTTCGCAATAATGCTAAATATTTGCATATTTCATCGCCACCAACGCATGATGTAAATTTCACATGGTTTGCAGGCTTCCTTCAGGGTGTTGCATTTTGTGTGGCCAGTAGTGTATATTATATCTATTACAGTAGAATGCCGTTTATTCGAATCAATTGGGACCGGACACCGTTCGGATACGCGATTGTTCGGATAACCGAAAACCGAATGCGATCCATAAGGTATATGAAACCGGACACTAAACGAATATTGAAAATCATCACATACGGGAAATGTGCTTGAAGAAAAAGCAAAATAGGTGCAAAATGTCTTAATTTTACCTTTATTGTGGAAAATAATCACTTATTTTTCGCTGTACCATTGCACACCTCCGTTTTTTTGTTGCAAGGTCTTTGATTCTCTTAAATAGCAGTAGTTGAGTAGGACAGCACTCTGTTGTTGGTACCCCTCCATAGCTGTCTCTAACGCAGAAAACACTTCAGCATTTGATGTGACCCTTGCTACTTTCGTTGCTTTTTTATGTCAGAAGTTGTTGACTTTCCAACATTAAAAACTGCGCTAGAGACGCTCCACTTTCTTCCTTCGCGATACGGTTCAGTATTTCAAGTTTGTCTCTGTGTTCAAGACGTTGAGCTTCCGTTTTGAATTCGAAGCCATAGCGATTTACAATTCAGCAAAAGAGTTCGTGTACACCCCTTCACTTGGAAACAAACTGACCCAATATTTCGCGCAGATGTTTACCAAATCATATAACTGAAATTCCCCAAATATGCCTGACCTTGAGCTTTCCCGTCACTTTCGGCCTCACGCGAAACAATTGCTGAGCATTGCACTCTTCGAAAACGTATTCATGTACAGTACATGTGGCTGAAAAAAAAACTGGTCCGGATATTTGACGCCCCGGATAATAAACGTTCGGATAAACGACGTTCTACTGTAAGTCAACTTCCCTCAGATTTTTTTTTCAGATCTTTCAGTTTGAAAAAGTCATTTTAAGTTTTTTTTTAAAACCTCGATTTTAAGTGTTTTTACAATGTGTATTTTGAGAGAGAGAAGTACGAAGGAAATTTTTAGAAAGGAGTGCATTAATTTTACATTTGTTGGCACAATAATTGTTCACTTTTTTAACTATAGCTGCACTTGCTAAGCCAGGTGTAAGAAAATCCGTTTAATAAATAAGCAGAAGTATAATAAATCAAATAATAAAAGTGTAAAACATAATATGGATTAAAAATAATTATTATCAATTTCAAAGATGAATTTTATAATTTAAAATTTTTGCATTTTGTAATTTGCTAATTTTTTTGTTATATTAATTAACTGCCCTAACTTTTTGAATATTTTTTATAATTGTAAATATTATTTTGTTATAAACTTTTAAAATTATAATTGTTAATATTTAAAACACTTGTAAATCTGGAAACAATTTCTTTTTAATTTTTTTGCTTTGCCAGATTAGCAGTGAGAACATTAACATTTTTGCTTATTGCAACGTTTTTACTTTACTGGTAGTTAAGCCTAACAAATAAAGAGAATGCTCTTTAATGTACAGTTTTACTATTCTTAAGCGATAAAGGACAAGCACATTTCTTAAAATTTAAAAATGAACATAAATGATACGATTTATATTCCACAACTCATGCAAAATATGTGCCTAAAACATTGGAAATATAAGGTGTCCAAAAAAGTATGACTACACTTTCAAATATTAATTAAAAACAAGCAAAGATCTCCTCTTTCAGTTTTTTTTGTGTGCAATAAAAAAAGATTAAAGTTTCTGTATATTGAAATGCAAATTAGATAGTACAATTTCTCCATTTTAAAACCTTCTTGGGTACTTACGCATGATGGCAACCATCGCCAACTTAATTAATAATTCGTCAAGTTGGCAATCCGGAATTCCCATGTGTCCTACGCGCTGATTCGATAATCATGTACTTCGCTTCATAAAATGTCGCCAATAGGTTGCGATGATACATATGTAACCATTCTTGTTTCCAAAATGGCTTCACTGCAAGATAAAACACAAGTTGTGGCGTTGTTTATCGAAATTAAATTTGCAACACATGTGCAGCGTAAATGGGACACCCCAACACTAGAGTTTGGAAGCGAGAAAAAGTTCCTCGGGTGATGGACGGAAAGAGGAAGTCTAATACTGTGGCCACCTAGATCTCCAGATGTAACACTTTTGACTTCTTCTTGTAGAGATACGTGAAAACATTGTGTAACGAGCTTCAATCCTTGACACTGCAGAAATGAAAAGTAAAATTACAGAGGCCATTCAGATTGTTGACCCTGCAATACTTCACAAAACGTGGCTAGAGATATAGTATCGATGTGTTGCGCGCAGCTAATGGTGCGCACATTTAAATCGTGTAATAACTTAACTCAGCGGCGTAACAGCCCATGAAGGCCAAGGACTATTGTGCCCAACTCAGTATACGCAACCTTGAAAACTATTTCACGCGGACCGCAACATGGGGATTAATGGGGTATGGGATCGCTAGAAGACCAATTACATTTAAAAAAGTAGAAAATTGATTAAAATATAAATTATTTTGGATTCTCCATAATAAACTCCATCAAACTCAACTCACAAAAATAAGGTTTTATGCATTTTGTACACTGTAATAGAGTAATTTCGATTTCCTCTCTTCAATTATCCCTCCTACCCCCAAATATTGTGTTGCTGTTGGAAAGATTTTTTTAAGAAATCCAATTTATCTTGTCGTAAAAGAGATCCTCAAAAATGAAAAAAAAAAATACATTGGAAGTGTTGTGCTTAGTGGGAAAATGTGTGTGATGCGCAACATTATATTTTTTTAAATATAATTAAATATAGCATTTTTTTTTCATGACAAATCAAGCAAGTTGTTGATCCATGTTTGTTTTTCGCTACAAAATAGTCATAGATCCCAATCGTCTTGAAACAACACATTCTTTAGTTATTTTTCGCTTGAAATACATGGGGGTTAACTAAAATTTAGTTTCACTATTATTTGTTAATACTATATGCGTTACAATTACAAAAAGAAAAAAAAAATTATCTCGCAATTCGTACCGGTATGATATCGATAGCAAAATTGATATAAGGGATCACTTGATTGATAGAATTCCTCACTAAATCTTTATTGTTTTATTTTTAAATAATTTCATTTGTTAGCGCAACAGACCATAACCGGGCTACATGCGGCCCGCAGGCCACAGGTTAAGTATCGCTAAACTAAAGCAGTGATACACAATCCCCGAATCAAATGATGCCGGGCCGCCTAAAGAACATTAAACTATTGCCATTTTATTGAAAGTGGTGCATTTCTCTCGGATTTGCACAACTTTCTACGGAAATCACTCTATATTCCACGTTAAAAATCACTTTTATTCATTTTTGGTGTAACTATATTTTATTCTGACGGTATATTTAACTAAATTGTTCTTGTTGTTACCAATGACGCCTGTTTCGAACCCAGTTCCAATGGCACAGCAGTCAGCGTCGCTAATCACTATACCGGTTGGGCAACTAACTAATTTAAAATTGTTAAATTAAAACAATCTGAAATATAAACAATCAACGCGTCCCACCCTCAGTGGGCCGCGGTAAAATTATCAAACGTTGATCGGTCCGCAGCGATGAAAGGTTGCGGAGCACTGAGCTAAAGCATTCACACGAACTTAACGAAATTTATTGTAAAATTTTGAAGTTTTTTGAAAAATAAAACATTTATTGAGTTTTTGGAAGTTAATCTGATATTTTTATTAGCATTGTCTTTTTTAGCATCGAATTGTCTAGAAATTGTTCGGAACCTGTATCTATGTTATATTTTGAGCTTTGAACAAACTCCAAAATGTCTTTGTCTGCCACACAACTGTGTGGCTGTATACACATTATCATCATCTACTGCAGGGGTGGGCAGACTTTTACATGACACGGTCTACTACTAATTTTTTAAAGGTGCTGCGGTCAACTCTGTGGTGTAAGCTTAATAAGAAAAAAATGCTTAACGATAGTTATATTATAATAATAAGTACAGGATATGTGCTTATCTACATAGCTACAATCTAAAAACTTACTGCTAAAAAACGCAAAATACAATTTAATAATATCAAATGATGCATTTATTATCAAACAATTAATTTAAAATATATAAAAAAATAAACAATTTTCATTTATAGATAGTTCTAGAACTTGTCTTGCTGCACTGTGAGTAAGAAGTCATGACTTTTGGCACCGTACCTCTAGTAACCTGTAAAAACTGGGATGTTTCGTTCACACTAGCTCCAGCTGGACGGGCTCCCACAAATTGACCTCAGAAAATTTGAGAGGAATAACATTTTACGATTTTGAAAAAAATCTAAGAGTTACAGAGCTTCAGCAAAAAGCTACCGAATACTACCAAAATATATACACTTCTATTTACAAAAAATCTGGTAGCTATTATTATACTTTAATGCTTCTGAAGCATATTATTCATGGGTGTTTTCATTATTTTGATAACAACCTGTGTTTCTTTTAGTCAGTACATATAAGATCTTATGTGAAGGCGGTCACTCCAAAATGTCTAGGTGGTCCACCGGTCGATCGCGATCGACTTAATGCCTACACCGGATTTACTGCAACCAATTCTTCCAATGATAAACCTGCGTGACTTGTGTTTTCGGTATTTTGTTCTACCCAGACATCAAATCTTTTCATGTTATGCGATTTTCCTTTTGTGTTAAGAGAAAAAATGCATAGAAGTTCGTCGGGACCATTGTAGTATTTCGTGTGTTAATTGATATTTCGTCTAAGGCGTTTTTACGTTAAACGTATTTCATTGTATACGTTAAGTCTTATTATTCAGCATTTATTTTGGCACTGTGTGTGTATGGTTTTTGCCTTAAATCTCTGGTATAATGTAAAACAATACTAGGCTTCAACGAGACCAGGTTGCTGGAGTCGGGATCAAGAATGCTAAGTTACACCATCAAACCGAGTGGTAGAAATTTTATGTGAAACGATCTATCGAAAATTCAATTAACGATATTGTAAAATGTTCTGATTAAACTGTATTAAACCTTGGTAGCAAATGAAGCAAAACACAATTTTATTATACACAGCTGTTTCATCAGGAAAACGAAATGGTAGAAGTAATTTGTTATAAAAAAATATAGGTTTCGAAATATAAAACTTCTAAAAAAATAAAGCAATTATCTTATATTTCATTAAAAAATTATTAAAAATGAAAATAACAAATTGGAGTTTCACGTGATTTATTATGAAACAAGTCATGAATGCAATAGTTGGAAAAAAATAAATAATTGTAATTTTAAATAAATCTTGTAATTTTTTTTCGCACTAAATTAAATTTATACCTGACTGACAGACATAGTTGACATTTAAAAATGTAGTTGTTTACAATTGCTATGAGCTCCAGATGAGTAACCATATTTTCGATTGATGATGAGTCTTTATTTTGTTTTGATTTTATATTATCTATCTAGGTGAAATAAAATTAAGTGAGCCATCTTGTCTCCTATGGCAGACGCATTTTACGGGCAAGTTGTAAAGTGAGTCATGCTATCAAAACTCATCTGAGATGTGAATTGAAATACATCTCAGATTGATATTTTTTGTTTGATGTGAAGAAAATTTTCCTTTTGTGAATCTTAATGTTACCCATTAATATAATAAACTATAGTTTAAAATATAAAAAACACACACACAAGCTTTTATGGTTATGAACTGAAAAGTAAAAAATATTTCTTAACATGTGAATAAAATGATTAAGGAGAAAATTAATGTTGTTGTGGTAAAGCACGGGAGCTTAGTACTATATTTTTACACTAACTCTTCATTTTGGAATGGAACTAGTAAGAAATTATGACAATTGATATCAAGCACACTCCACGCATTTACCACAATGACATTATACATAATTTTCGCCTTAATCATTTTATTCTTATACTAAGAATTATTTTTTACTTTTCAGTTCGATTAAAAAACAATAAAAGCGTATTTTTCAGTTTTTTTTAAACTGTAATTTATTTTTCATTTTTTAAATCGATCTATAATGAAAGCGGTTTTTTTTAGTTTTATGACTATACATTTATTTTGTTTCTTGTATTTGTTGTGACTAATGCCACCTGCCTGACGAAATCAGATCGAGGCCCGCGAAATTCATCGCGGCTAAAGGCAAGAATTTTTACGCCTGGCGTCAGCCTTAGCTTTGAGCAACATGCAGGTGACAGCATGATTTTTCTCGGTTCCACTCCAATTTAGAAGGAGAAAACCCTGGGGATGACCAGGGGCCTTCCACCAACCACACGAGAGAACTTGCTACTCGACGGTTATTTAAAGTACGCCCATGCCGCAAAGGCACTATACATTTAGAAACATCCATTTCTTCTACGGGATTCGAACCCAGTCTTTAAGGCACCGCAGTTAACGTCGCAAACCACTATACCAGTTAGGCGATTTACTGTATTTGTATTAACCAAGAGCGCTTTCGCTTTAGGGTTGTAACATCTTTTAGCCGCCAAATCTGGAAAAAGGATCTGGAATTAGTCGCCAAATCTGGAAATGGAAAATCGTTAATCCTGATGATCCTGATCAGGACAATGGAACTAAATTATGAAATTATTGTATTGTCATTGGTCCTTGACAAATGTGCAAAATTTCAAATTAATCTGACCTTCTTAAAGTGGGTAAAAATCTCGAGTTTAAAGATTCCGTTACATACTCCGGCTCCAACTAAAAGTTATTTTTTATGTATTTATATGCGAAATTTTACCCCGACTTACTCGGTTATCATTCAGTCCCACCTGTCGCGTAAGTGCGGGGTATTATTGCACATAAAAAACATGAAATTTGAAATGTGTGAGGAGATTAGAAGATAGACTGATTTATACGCATTACTAGCCGCTACTTATCCGCTTCAGAGGCATTTCAGATATTATATGTCTATATATTGTTTTCCCTTTTCCTCGGGCTGGGCAAGGTCGACTCAGTCTTTCATCCTTTCAGTGGGTCGATAAATAAGTACCAAGTTTGCTTGGGGACCTAAACACTGGGAGTTTCACTTCAGACTGACCACCAGATCGAGACATCTGCTCATGCACCTCAGCGCCCAGTGGTTACGTGTACTGCGACGGCAAAGTAGGCTGTTGCACCACTGAGTGTAAGTTATTAGATATCAATAACTTGAAAACAATATAAGTCCTAGCATTAAGATTTTCAATGTATTCAAAAGCATTCTTATAGCATTCGTCTCTTGATTTCAAAAGGATAGAAACGGAAGTATAACAATTTTTACGTTCTCCCTGTAGAGTCGATTTCCTCAAAATTCATTCTGAGTGGATTGTTAATCAATAAAAAAGGAAACTTGATTACCAAATTTCAAGTCTGTTGGTGTGAAAGATCCGAAATGAATTTTTTTATCTATACGGTTCTTCAATACACCGCAAGCCCTCTTGGGTGTCGATTTCCGTGAAACTCGTTGTTAGCGAATCTCGACTCAAGAAAAGAAACACGCTTACCAGATTTTAGGTCTGTAGTCTAATAGCTTATAATCGGAATTTTCTTACCTCTATATCTCTGTACCCCCTTAAGAATCAATTTCCGTTCAACCCGTTCGTAGTGGATCTTGCCTTAATATAAACATGCATACCCGTTTCAACACTGTAAGCTTAATAGTTCAGAAAGAGAATTTTCACCTATAACGCCCTCACAACATCTTTAGGAGTCTATTTCCACAAAACCCGTTCTTTGTGTATTTCTATTCAATAAAAGAAATGTTAATCAAATTTTAAGTCTGTAGGTCTAATAGTTCAAAACCTGTATTTTTCTTTATTTATAACTCTCTTTTAACCCTAGAAGTCCTCTTGGGATTTAACTTCTTAAAAAGGCTCTCTTAGTGGATTTCTACGCAACAAAAGAAACATGCTTACCAAATTTCAAGTCTACAGATCTACTAGTTTCGGATATCTCGTGATGAGTGTGTGAGTGAGTTGCTTTACCTTCTATCTATATGGATTGGGCATGCCACTCTCTTCTCTCTATATAAAAAATCTTTTTTAAAAAATATTCCTCTCCATGTACTTTTAGAGTGGAGAGTCCCACTTAAACATAAAAAAATAATAAAATTGTGTAATGTAGGCCAATTTTTCATGAATTTTAATACATTGCATTCTGAAAAAAAGTTTTTACATACACTTAATAATAAACATTCAGACATGAAATTTGTTATAGATTATCGAAACACACAACGGAATGCTAATAAATGATAACTATCTCTCTTGAAATAGATCGAATGAAAGCCAGAAAAATCTGTGCGAAATAAAAATATTTATATAAGAATACGAATAAGAAAACGCGTATACTTTTCTTTAGAAGATGGTTTCAAAGTTATTGGACGTCTAAAACATTAAAAAAAAGTACATGACGGTGAAAGTCATAAATTGAATACCTAAATTATTTTGACGAGCCCATTGGGAGAGAAAAAAAGTAATTTTTTACCCGTATTTTAAAACTTTATTTTTCATTGTTTCGACTCGACTTTGCTGTCTTCAATGCTTTTTACGATGACGCTTTCTTTTGGTACGGGATTACAGCATATACATTTGAAAATGGCAAAAAAGAATAAAAAAAGTCTTCCAAGTAAACTACGTCTTGTGGGACAGTACAATAACAAACTAATATTCTTTATAATATGTAGCACTTTCTGGGGAGAAATTTATGTTTCATTTTATGGATGAAATATCTAGTAGTTATTTAAGAGTTATGGTTATGTAGTTAAATGCTCATAAAATATACAGTACAGTTATATTATTTGTAGTTAAAAGTTTAATTATATTTGTTACTAAAAAAATATGGACCGAAATAAAGCACATTCTGTGTAGTTTATGAGTAATAAACGTATAATGTTTTACTTTTTTTAGAAATAGTAAAAAAGTGATATTGTTTTTTTTTGTTACTTTTTTTTATATGTAATTGTATTATAATGATTTTTTAAAAGAAATCTGCATATCCATGTAAATCCATACAATTAAACATAACTATTTATACGAAGATTTAAAAATAAAACAATTCATATATTTATTACCAAGAACAACTAAACGCAACTTCTAACTCAGCGTCCGTAAATTTCTTGACACAAGGGCTAATTTGTAAGTGAGAGAAAAATAAGTTAATTCAACTATCAAAAAGCCTAAAAACAAGTAATATATATAAAAAAAATTAAAGTCAATTCTTACTTAGGTCCACAAAGAAAATTTTTATTTTAGTTACATTTTTTTAAGTTTGTATAAATATGTATATACGTATGACAAAATCACAATATTAAGTGGCTAAACAACTTTTAAATTAACATTAAAAACTTTTTAACCCCCTTAAATTTTTATAATTATATACGCTTTTGAATAAAAGTTGAATATAATAAGTAAGAATTTATCTTAACCCCCCAGTGTAAAAGAAATGCTGGTGTTTAACTACTATATGATTATATAGGTTAAGTTAAATGTTCATCACACACACACATTTCACAAAAGCTGTTCTATCCAGTGTTTCTGCCATCTAGAGGAATAATATGAACTGAGAGAGAGAGAAATATATCTTTTAAAATATAATTAAGAAATTAAATTTAATTAATGAATTAATATTTGAAAAAACTATATTATCATCAAGTGTCATCCACTACAAGTTTAAAAAATGTATTTGAACTTGAGTGAATGAATAAAAAGTATTTTATCAGCGATTGAAAATTTGAACAAGATACACATGTATATACAGGGTGTATTCAAACTTTGTGGCAAAACTTTAAGGAGTGATAGTACACATCAACACAAACAATAGTAAATAGGAAACTTACGGTCCCAAACGTCTTTCGAAGGAGATAGGTGCCCTTAAAGTTTAGGGTCCGAAGTTTCAAATAATTATAAAAAACGGAAAAATGGGTCGATTCGTTAGCGGTTTTCGCTAAAATTATTCTTTTTGTCAGTATTTTCTTGAAAAATAAATTTTAAAGATAAAGCTAAAAAAATGTCGATAAAGGGCTCTTTAGACATTGGAGTAACGAAGAACTATTTTTTACCGTTATTTTTTGTATCACATGAAATGTTTTCAAAAGCTTAGACTTAAACTTAAATTTTGAGCTCAAAATTTGAATGGTTGGGGGTGATTAAGCAGCGCAAACTCAAATGTGTTCAGGAGGTAAAATTTGAACTCACCTCCTCCCCTGGACACAGTTCAGTTATTCACAATCTTTGATGCTCGGTCGTCGACTAGGTAGCAACTAGTACCCACTAAAAGTAAAATAAACCAGAGAGGGATGACAAAATTAAAAAAAATATTCATAATAGACATGAGTAACTTCTCTGCTCAAAATAAAAAGAAACAATTTGATGTACGCACGTAGTGCGTATGAATGAAGGTTGAATGAATGATGACACATAGAAAATGGTACACGCATGATTTTCTTGCGGAATTACAAAAAAATGCCCACCAGCAAAGATGCGGGTCTCACACCGCCGGTGGAGGGAATGTCGAGCATTAGCAAATACCCCGGGCACCTCCCGGATTTCGACTGCTATGACGGAAATCTTCGCAACCAGGGCCTCGTTGGAGTCGGCTTGTGTAAACAAATATCTCCATATGGGCCTCAGAGGAAGAAGTCTAGGCAGGATAAGTCAGGCGAGCGCGCCGGCCAATTTACCGGACCACCCCACCCAATCCATCTTCCTGGATATGCTGTATCCAATGCACTTCGCACATCTGCGCTGAAATGTGCAGGCGCTTCGTCATGTTGGAAACACATACGAGCATTTATGTTGGCTGGAACACTTTGTAGTAGAGCTTTACAACCTTACATACAATTAGCACCATACAGTTATATCCTTGTGTACTACACTTTGCATGCAAATCGGGTATTTTGCGGGGAGAAATTGCTCTCATGTCTGTTATGAATTTTTTTATTTAATTTTGTCATCCCCCTCTCGTTTATTTTAATTTTAGTGGGTAGTAGATGCTGCCTAGTCTACGACCGAGCATCGAAGATCGTGAATAACTGAACTGTGTCCAGGGAAGGAGATGAGTTCAAATTTCACTTCCTGAACACAGTTTAGTTTGCGCTACTTAACCACTCCCAACCATTCAAATTTTGAGCTCAAGATTTAAGTTTAAATCTAAGCTTTTGAAAGCATTTAATGTAAAACAAAAAAAAATAACAGTAAAAACAATTAATTGTTCGTTACTCCAAAGTCTAAGGCACCCTCTATCGACATTTTTTTAGCTTTATCTTCAAAATTTATTTTTCAAGAAAATACTGATAAAAAGAATAATTTTAGCGAAAACCGCTAACGAATCGACCTATTTTTTCGTTTTTTTTTAAATAATTATTTGAAATTTTGGACCCTAAACTTGAATGGCACCTATCTCCTTCGGAAGACGTTTGGGACCCTAAGTTTCTTATTTACTATTGTTTGTCTTGATGTGTACTATCATCCCTTAAAGTTTTGCCGCAGAGTTTTTATACACCCTGTATATAAATATATATAGCGAGTGTGAACTCTAATAGTAGGAAGTGAAAAATATGAAGATTTATACGAATATTTTAAATAATAAGTCATACATTTATCTCCAAGAACAACTAAACACATATTCTAATTCAGAGTTAGTAAATTTCGAGACATAAGAGACAATTTTTAAGTAAAACAAGTCAATCAAACTGTCAAAGAGCCTAAAAAAAGAGATACTAATTTTCAAGAACCTAAGAAAAGAGATCTTAAAGGCTCAAAGTGCCTAAATTATTTTTGTATGCAAGCTTGAATTGGTGGGAAGGCAGTTTTAGTAGTGATCCAAATTATATATTTTTAATAATTGAACAGAATTTTTTCAAAAATAATATTTTACGTTTCGACAAAAACTAAATATGAAAGATATTTTAATTTCTGGGGCTTCAAACTTCCTGAAAGAAATTATGTACCAATAATACCATAGTTAGTTCTCCCCGACTTCCGGGCCTCACCTAAGGAACATGAAACTTTTTCCATTTTATTTATTGTGGTGTACTTCTCTCGGGTTTGTGCGACTTTCCACGGAAATTACTCTATATTCCATGTGAAATCACTTAACATTCATTTTTGGTGTACAGTATTTTATATTCTGAAGGCATATTTAAATATAATTAAATTATTAAATCGAGGCAATTTTTAAAATATAAACAATCAACGTCCTACCCTCAGCGGCCCTCTGTGAAATTATCAAACTCTGATCGATTCGCGGAGATAAAAAGATTGGATAGGACTGCCGCAAGAGAATTATTCTGGAATTTTCATGTTTACATTAGCATTTAAAATTTATAATGCGTGCTATTCGGATTCTTCTACTAATCTACTTCGGGAAAATATTCCATAACTGTGATTTTGGTTTAAAAACTACTCTCCGTAGAGATCACTTAATTTTATACAAATGTAACTTGAGTGCCTGTTGTTGAGTATGCGAGTTAATAGTTAAGTGTTGATCGTTAAGGGGAGTCACACAGACACAGAAACCCCTGTATATCGAAAATGTTAAATTGGCTGTTTTCTATGTACAGTAGAACGTCGTTTATCCGAACGTTAATTATCCGGAGCGTCAAATATCCGAACCGGTTTTTTCAGAGACCTTTCAGCGAAAAAACGAAGGTTGTACAACGGTACAGTGAAAAATAAGTCATTTTCCACAATAAAAGTAAAATTGCGACATTTTGTATCTATTTGGCTTTTTCTTCAAGCACGTTTCCCGCACACATGTGATGATTTTCAATATTCGTATAGTGTCCGGTTTCGTGTACTGCATGGATGGCATTCGGTTTTCGGTTATCCGAACGGTGTTCGGTCCCAATAGATTCGGATATAAATGACGTTCTGCTATACCTTTTCTCAAAATCTGTTTTATGTACATGCTTGACATTTTTAATACAATTAAAATACACCTTTCTCATTACACCGAAATACGCTTTTAGCTAATTTTGAATTTTTTAATTATTAATAAAATATCTCATCAAACATAGTGAAATTTCACACATTTTTCACATAAAAACATTTGTAAAAAATAAATTTATGAGGTTTTTACAAAAACCTCATTTCAATATACACTCAGGAACATTGAGAATAGCGACCCAAGAAGAAAGCATCCGATTGAAATGAAATTTAATACACATAATGACACAGATGAGAGCTTCACTTGATCTCAAAAACAAGACAATTAAATGAATACAGGGTGTGCAACGACACAAATATTGGGCAACTTCAATAGCGCGTTGGACCACCTCCAGCTGCAATACATGCCTCCACACGGTCCGGCATTAAGTTGATTAGACACCTTATGTTGTTCTGAGGCAGATGGGCCCACAAATCTTGAACAGCCAACTCTAAATCATGTACAGAATGACACGATGGCATCTGCCGTTTTAGCTGATCCCACACGTGTGCTACAGGGGACAAATCGGGGGAGCGGGCCGGCCATGGAAGAGTCTGAAAATGACGTAAGAAGTCTTGAGCAACTCTTGCTGTATGCGGACGAGCATTATCTTGCTGGAAAATTGCCCCAGGGAAACCATTGAGGAAAGGTCCTACATGGGGTCGTCGAAGAATATCATCAACGTAATGTTGGCCCGTTAAGGTTCCACGCATCACAATTAAAGTGGACCGGCTATCATAGGCTATGCCCCCCAGACCATTACACCAGCTGTGCGGGCAGTGTGACGTAGAACAGTGGTGGGGGGGGGAATTGTACTGTTCACCAGGGCGCCTCCACACCCCTACACGGTTATCATCTGTCCCCAAAACAAACGGGGATTCATCACTAAACACAACCTTTTGCCAATCTGTGACATTCCACATTGATCTGGCTTGGCACCACTGTAGACGCAGTTGCCGATGTTCCGGTGTTAAAGGGAGTGCACGGAAAGGGCGCTTGGATTTAAGATTTGCTTCTGCAAGGCGTCTGGAAATTGTTTGTGGAACAATTGCTACGCCTACGTTTGCTCGTATCGTTGAACGAGTCACTGTGGGGTCAACAAGTGCTTGCCGCACGATCCTTCGATCCTCTCTCCTCGTGGTCTTCCTGGTCGCTCCAGACCCGGTTTTCCGCGCGTGGATACCTTCTCGTGTCCACTGCTCCCAACAATTTCTTACGGCACACTCCGAACTATCCACCTGACCAGCAACATGGCGCGTCGACCAGCCTGCAGTTTTCATCCCGATGATCAGGTCGCTCTTAAATTCGCTTAACTGTGAGAAATGTCTTCTAGTACGTTTACCTGGCATGTTTCTCTTACCAAAGTCTTCCTACAATCGGTGGGTAATCGTCACGTTTATGAATGTTCGAATTTGCGCTGGCTTATATAGAACCCTCTTCCTGATTGTAGAGCCACCTCGGCGTGTATGAGCATGCGTATTGGCACAAAACTTGCATCATTTGCATATCACATTACGCTGTACTTATTTGCAAAGTTTCGCGATTGTACTTAGCTTCCTTTTGTGTCGCTATTTTCAATGTTCCTGAGTGTACATCAGCCATCACTATAAATGTGTCATAAAAAACTTACATACCTGTGAACATTACCCAGAAAATTTACACCGAACATCAAAAATTTACATTTTGAGATAAATGAACTTTTATGTATATATATATATATAATTACTTTTTTATTCCATGGCGAAGGAATAAAAAAGTCCGTAGTCGTAATCCGTACTTGTTCGGATACGGGTAGAGCAGGGAGTGGTATTTTTAATAACACTCCTGGGAACGATGTTAAAATCAGCATCAGGAATCCTGACCACTGTTCCGTCTTTAGATCGGAACTCATTGCTATTAGTGGTGCTCTCGATCATGCTCTCAACTCTTATAAGGACAGTATCTGGATCCTGACAGACAGCAGAAGCTCCATCCAATATTTGAAAAATTGGCAAAGAATTATGGACAGTACTGGTCTAAATATTTTATCCGAATTAGTTAGGCTTTGGTCAGAGGAAACAAGTATGTCTCCAGTGGATTCCATCACATGTGTGTGTGCCTGGGAACGAAGCTGCTGATGAGCTGGCTGGTAGGGGATGTGATCTCCCTAACCCCAGTTCCACTGTCTTAACCCATACGGAAATTCATTCCTTCCAAAGAAATAAAACGAATTTGACTTGGCGAAACCCTCCTGCTCACCACTGGTACGCAGCTAAGAGTCCTGGCCTATCTATACAATGCAGGAGTTCCAGGGCTCATCAGACGGCCTTGAAGCGCCTTAGAAGCGATCACATGCGTAGTATGACTTTTGTGCAGGGGGTAAATTCTTTCTTTACTTGTCCCTGCTCTCTCCTTGCTTCTCCTGCTCATCTTCTGGACTGCTGAGGCATTTCCCTGCGACAGTTGTATGAAGAGCAAGACATGGTGTGTGAGACTATTACGCGGAAAGGTCAAATGGACTTGGTGTAGGCTTTCTGCTCCAATGGGATTGGAAACAACAACAAAAACTTTTTTATTAAAATTTTCCTCCCTATTCTCCGAATGATCTACTTTTTTTGAATCTCATGATTCTCTCTTTTACTTTTTTTTCCTTTCCTAACTTCCTTTGTTTTTTGCAAACATGAGAATTTAACACTTAACAGCTTCTGTTTGTCGAGATGCTCCATTGCCTGTACCGTGTAATCACTAGGTTAAATACTAAGTTTTATTAACATTTCTAGTTTTGATACATTTCCCATATTAAATGATGAAATTACATCATATGTGTACCCAATGATAATTCTATTTTTACAAATAATTTCTTCGTTACACGAGACCATCTTACGTTGTTCAAACTTTCATTGGGATTTTGTGTACCTCCATGTCAACATTTTTTCTAGCAATCCTGGATTGAGAGAATGTTTTTATTTCCATCATTCTCATTCATTCATTCAACTTTTAAACAAAAACAAAATACTTTGTTTACATTTTTCGCCATTTAAATGGGCGTGGCTCGGTGTCAATGATTGTTTAAAAATAGGTTTTAAGGGCATCTAATTACACTAGAGGTTGAAGGAAGGTATTTTTAGAAAGGTTAAAATCTATACAATTTGAAAATGTAAAAATCTTAAAATTGTCATATTAAGAAGATTTTAGGTTTCCTACACCTCTCTCTCTCTCTCTCTTAAGGTATCCGACTACTTGCGACACCTTTTTTTTAAAAAAAGAGATATGGAGATTTTTTTGTGGTTTGTAAATTTATTTAATACATTTTAAGAAAAAAATTCTAAAATGAAGAAGAGAAAAATAAATTATTACTACCAAAATGGGAAAAAAGGGTCAGAATTGACAAAAAATTACATAAACGGGGCCCCTCTCTGTACAAATAATAAATGAGAAAATTCTCAATTTTTCAATTTTGATGTTTTGCTTTGCTATTCTATTTAGAAATGACCTTCGCTATAAGAGATATTTTAATTTTTACAAAAACTAAAGCACTTTATCTTACGGGAATGGGGAATTTTAAAAAAATTAAAATTTTTAAATTGTTTGAATACGTGAAATGGGGGGGGGAAGGAATGGGGCTATTGGGATAAAATTACGTATTTGAAGAGCTCATAGGGAGAACAATCGAATGCAGCCGTGGCGGTTGACCAAGGTAGCATAGGATTCAAGTTATTAATGGGGAAGACCTGCAGGGGGGGGAGCACCGGAGGGGGCCAATTCCCCGTAAGGCGCTCATGCATACACGAAAATATGGCGGACCTTTAAAAATCAAGTCCCAAGCTCAACTCCTTGGGGGGTGAAATTTTTCAGACCCCATAGGATTAACATGGGAGAATGATGTTTTAGTGCTTAAGACCTCCCCATGTCTACCCAATAGGAGTCCAGTATATAACTGGATGGGTCTCGTCAAGTGGAACATTTGGTTCAAATCTCAAGTCCGAGACTCAAACAGGAGCCAAAATATTGTGGATTTAAATAAATTTTTAAAATTTTTAAAAGAATTAAAAATTATGTAAGGAATAGCCTCATGAGCATGAAATTATAAAAACTGGAAGAGCAGTTTGAGAGGGATCGAATGAGCCTGGTTCGAATGGACTGTGAGATTCGGGTGTCGAGATATTGGCCAAAAAGCTGTAGAGGGGGTGGGAATGCACCGGGGGGATGCGTTCCAGAAGATCCTAACCATAACAAAAGTTATTACGATCTCCCAAATATCGGTCCCCCTAGAACCAAAAAAGTGGCATATTTTTTTCATTTCATCATTTTACTACAACAGTTCGGGGATTTAACTAATTCACTTACTTTTACAACAGAGAAAAGACATCAAAGAGACGTTATTGTAACATCTTGTGTGAATTGATCATCTCTTTAGGGATTGGCCCTAAATTAGGGAAAAGCCCTAATTTCATCATTTCCCTGCGACATACAAATGTTGGAGTGTATCACCATCTATTGGATAGGACGTAACCCATTGACTGTGTGTGGGCAATATTTATATTCCTTATTATTTAAAATCCTACGTAAATATTTTAGGTTTCTTCGTAAAGTAGAGGTACGCGTTATACAGTGAATATACCTAAAAACTAAAAAGAAAAAGGCAGTTTGAAAGTATAAGTGCGTGTTATATATACGCCGGAATATACGGTATTGTAAAGCAAGACAAACTGAAATTGCAAATAGTAGCACAAGAGATAGAAATAAACACTTTACTTACATAATATGGTCGGCTCGGTGGTTGTGAGATAACGTTCCTGCCTCGTAAGCATTCACTAAGCAAGGCAATGTGCAATTTGTAATTTGAGAAGAAATGAAAATGGAAAGATAATCCAAAAAAGCCGATATCATATCTGTCCCCATTGCAATGTAAGACTTAGTATTATACCATGCTTTAAATTTTGAGTGCATACACAAAATCCTCAAACATTTGAAAAAAAGGTACGCGCGAATATTTTTATAAGCATGAGAGAATTTCTTTTAAAATGTTTGAAACATTCTTCACAGCTTGCAAAATGTACTGATAAAAAGCAAACATTTAGGGGGGGGGGGTTATTTTCCACAATTATAAAATAAAAAGTAGCGTGAAAACTTTTAAAATGGAAAATTATTATTAAATTCATCCATTTTCGCGTTCGGTTGAGTATTATGCTTAGTTATATGCAATAAAAAACATGTGATTTTTTAGAACATTCTGGGCAAAAAAGTTGACCGCTTAAGAGGGGTTAAGAAATATTCTTAAGTAAGAAAGAGTCCAGCAGTTTTTCCAATGAAAATTGAAAATTAAAAGAGTTTTATGGTTATCTCCACTGAAACTTGAATTCGGATCGCGGGATTCAGAGACAAAAGTGCCAAAAATTACATTAAATAACCATAGAGACTTATATAAAAACATTTCATTTCTTTATTAAGTCTCTTGAATAAAATAATCCGACAGAGTCAACGTTCTGGACTTTGGGAAATATTAAAGTATCTGCTGTGTGTGATTTTCATTTTTCAATAATGTTAAAATAATTTCAATAATGCGTTCTTTCCTTCTGGTTTCATGCAAAATGACTCCTGTTATTACCGCAGTATTCTATATCTTCTATGATTTTCTTAGTACCCTGTTCACTAGTTACGAAACTGATTTTTTTATTATGTCACAGATTGCGAACGCTGATATGTAAAGAGTGTTTTTTTTCAGGTATAGAAGTTTAAGTTGGCATTACTTTCCAAGATGGCGACCGATTTAACAGCTGTCAAGTGATTTATTCTCAGTTTGATTTGGCAATTCATCAAAACGATCATCAAGCAAGGCGTAGATTCGTCGAATGGGCCCAAAACGAGATTGCCGTTGTTCCCGATTTTCATAAGCGAACTTTGTTTAGCGATGAAGCGCACTTCTGGTTGACTGCCTACGTCAACAAACAAAACTGCCGCATTTGGAGTGAAGCTAATCCACAAGTGTATGTCGAAACACCGTTACATCCAGAAAAACTGACTGTTTGGTGCACTTTATGAACTGGTGGAATCATTGGTCCGTACTTCTTCAAAAACGATGAAGGCCACAACGTTACAGTCAATGGTGATCGGTATAGAGCCATGATTACTAACTTTTTCATTCCTGAATTGAACAATCATGATGTCCAGGAGCTGTGGTTCCAACAAGACGGCGCAACATGTTAACAGCTCGTGCCACAATCTATTTATTGAAAGACACGTTTGGTGACCGCCTAATTTCACGTTTTGGACCTGTGAATTGGCCTCCAAGATCTTGTGATTTAACATCGCTAGACTATTTTCTGTGGGACTATGTAAAGTCATTGGTCTATGCGGATAAGCCACAAACGCTTGTCCATTTGGAAGACAACATTCGCCGTGTTATTGCCGATATACGGTCACAAATGTTGGAAAAAGTCATCGAAAATTGGACGTCCAGATTGGACTACATCCGAGCCAGCCGTGGCAGTCGTATGCTAGAAATCATATTTAAAATGTAATGCCACAAGATTATCTTTCGAATAAAAAAAAATTTCATGTCAATCGAATAATACTTCGTTGTTTTATTGCAATTTAAAGTTCTATACCTCTAAAAAAAAACACCCTTTAGTTTCGATGCTGCCAATTGTCACTCTTCTAACACAACCCGAATCAATTCTTCCATCTGTTACTCAGTTGATTTTGTCGCAATCAAATAAATCTAAACGGCCGCTTCGATCTTCAGCAATTTTGGAACGGCCTTGAGAAAATTTCTTCAAGCAATAGAGTACACTGCTGTACGTGATAAGCAAACACTTCTCTCCATAAATAGGTAACATTTCTTTATGAATATTTCTTTTTTAAAGTCTTTTCGTCCGCTAAAATCAGTCCACAACACACTGCTTTCCAGTCGTACAATTATTCAACACTATCAACATTTTTAAAACTGCATTATGGATGAGGTAGAAATGCTACATGATATGAGTTAAATATCATACAGCTGTATGCGGCTGCCATGTGTCACCATTCTTTGGAGGTATTTGTTACTACTTTAAATCCATCCGTACGCATTTGTGACTTACCCGTTATATACGAGGGTAAATTATTTTTTAAATAAAATAACAAATTTTGTGTCTATATGGCACAAAATATGTTATTTTATTTAAAACAAAATGAGCTACATTTGATGATGTTACTATGGAAATAATAAATTAATTTTACCATTTTGTTTTCATCATACCAAAAGAGAAACTTATATTGGACCCTTTTTTACATGAAAACTTATTGAAAACTTCAAACTGAAACATTTTCATATAATTTTTTTCTCTCTAGGTAACAGTTATTGCATGATATTTATATTTTCTTAATTACAAATTACCTTTTATTTTTGATATTTCTTTTTTACAGTAGTAGATTGAAATTATTGCAATTAAGAACAAGTGCACATATTGAGTGCAAATGGACAAATAACTTTACAGCGTATTGCAATTTCTATCAAGATACAATTTTCACTAATTATTATATGCTTTATTTATTTCAGGAAAACTTCTTTTCCTTTTTTTTATTTGTTTCATTTATTAATGTAATTATTGTATATATGAATAAATCTTGGAAATCTTGGAAATTTCATTATGTTTTTACATTTTACAATATTTAAAAAGTTTGGGCTAGACGGATTGATTGATTGAATATTAACGTCGCACTGTTCTGCTACACGAGGGCTTTTGGCGACGGACCACGTAATTTTGAACCATGGTCAAGTGACGTGGACGACACCTGAGCTGGCACCCCCTCTCCAAACTACCACATCACACCAACGGGTGGACGTTTCAGCTCTGGACAGATTTAACGTGCATCGCTGCCCTACACGGCGGGTCTTTAGTGGTACTGGGCTCGAACTCGTGACATGGCAAGCCACGATCCGATACCCATACCACTCGGCTACCGCGGCCTTATTGGGCTAGACGGAAAGAATCATAAACAAAATATCGCGATCTTTTGTATAATTTGAAGCACTTTGACAGTATTTTTATCATTATTATTATAATAATATTAGTCGGCTCTGTTGGCTTAGAAGTAGGGTGCCTGCTTTATAAGCCTACGGTTGTGGGTTAGACCTCGACTGGAGTCGATAGATTTCCTAGATGCAAAAATCGTTGATACGTATGTTATACGATTATGTGGCGTATAAAAGAGCTTTGAGTATCAATTGGACTCTGGTATTCTCAGTAAAATTAAATCATGGCAATTTTTAGAGCACTGATGAGAGATTGGAGTAAAATTAATTCAAGCGTCCAGATTTGGTAACGAAAGCCGCCAATAGATGGTGCCACCAGGAAATAACTTTCACATTTAGGGACGTCATTTCTACAAAGGCTTAGTTAATATGCAGCCCATTGGGAAAAAAAATGATCTTTGACTTAATTTTTAGAATGAAAAAGCAGATGAACGAGTTTCAACAAGATCAGTGATAGTACTTGATTTTTACATCCACTGGATTGCTCCAGTAAACATGTACGCTAATATCTACGAAAACAGAAAGGAAAAAACATTAAGAACCTATAATTCAGCAAATATTTTGAAATTTTGGGTTACATCCAGGTCATAGGTATACTATCCAAGAGGACAAGAAATAGAAGAGAAGAAATTCTAAAAACACAGATTATCAACACAAAATGGTCATTACTCTAGGTCTTTAACGAAAATTTTATCTGTAGGATAATACAATGTATAGCACTTCTAACCGTATAAATGATTTAGAACATATTATTTCACCTGAAATAAATGTACATCTCATAGAAACAATTTGTGGGGAATGTACTAAAAATTGATCCACAGGGTGAAATATAAATTTCAGAGAACTTTTGGATATGATAGTGATTAATCAGATGTTTAAGGTATCCGACTACGTTCGGAACCGTGATTTTGCAAAAGCGTATAAATGGATAATATTTATGATATTTAGTGCCACTTAGATTAGAAAATGTATATAAAATTGTTTTGAGAATAGTATTACAATAAAAACTTATTTAAGTACAATATTTTGACAGAAAATGAACATCGAATGACCCATTTTCAAAATATTCTCCTTTTGGGAAAATACTTCTATTATAATAATATTTTGCCTGTATATAGCTCAAACCTCGGTACAGAGGTTCAGCTAGAATTTTTGAAATACATAACTTAGAAGTGGGTTTATCCACATGTTTTATGACAACACAGGGGAGAAATTTTAAGAAAAAAACGCCGATAATTATTTCAATGGGCTGTAACTCTGCAAATAATGTGAATTTTTCAAAATTCATAGTTGAGCCTCTGCACAGAGATATGAGCTATTTACAAGCAAAATATTATTATAATAGAAGCCTTTTTCACAAAAGGAGAACATTTTAAAAAAAGGTTATTCTAAGTTAATTTTTTTCCGAAATATTGTATTTAAATAAATTTTTTTGTCAAGATGTCCTTAAAGCAGTTTTATACATGTATTCTAATCTAAGTGACACTAAATATCATGAAAATCATCCAATTATGCGTTTTTTTAAAATCAAGGTTCCGAACGTAGTCGGATACCTTCAAGCTTTTTTTTTTACAGAGAATCGAATACTTCAATATCCATTAAAAAATTACGAAAAAAAGATAATAGTCTTTTATATCATTCATACCTTACATAACTTCATCAATCAGTTACTAGGCGTAACTTCACAATGCATTTGGTGTTCACTAAAAAATTCTTCATTTTCACAAGCTGGCAGATATTAAGAAATTCAAAGGAAGTTTTTTAAAAGATTCATAATGTGCAAAGCACTTAAGAAAAAGAAAACAATAAAAAATCCTCAGATATATTTAGCATAAAATATTATTAATGATTAACAGCAGGGGTTGGTAAACCGCGTCTACAGCCTTTTGTTTCCATGAATTATTTTAAGAAATAATGCTTCCTAAAAAAATGTTTCTCTTTCTATTTTTCCTTTAAAATTATTCATTGTGTGAAAAAATATTTAACTGTATTTGCATATACACATTCAAATAATTAACTAGTTTATGATAGTTATTTAAGATTCTTATTTCTGTATTAAATTATTTTCTATAAACACAAAACTTACTGAAAATCAGTGAAAATGTAACAATTAGTTCTAAAGGCATTAAAAGTGTAATTTATCGGTAAAAATACCACCATGGGAAAACATGCTTTAAAGCTATTTCCATCGACGCTTACTTGTTTACATAAAATAGTTCGAGAGCACTCCTGATTGTACAAGAGATGCATTTTAATCCCTGACAGGAGCCACTAAAACATATTCCTTGTTTCATGACAAGCTTTAAGGTTAACAAAAGAAAAAAGTTGAATCAACTTTTGTAGGCAAAAACAACCAAAATTAATTTGTCGCGGATGTGAAAGGGTCAAGGAAGAAGCAGACATGATCATAAAATAGCTCATTTTATTCTATCTTTAGTACTTTATGGAGTATACAAATTTATAACTTAACTCTTGGAGCAATGTGAAATCGCAACCCTTAATCGAATACACTGAATTATTGAAAGTTCTTTTTTGAAGTGGAAGCTCCTTACATGATCCTTCTCGGAGCCTGATAGCTCGGTCAGATCAAAGGTTGGTTACCTTACTACTTCCTGGCAGATTATCTGTCGACTATTAATCCCAAGATGCGTGACCACCAGTGGCTGTTTTCGTTTACTAACACTTGGATTTTACGCTTAAGTAAACAGTCTTTGCGTATACTTCGAAATTTAATTTCTTTTTAATGCCTAGTACATTCTACAGGAGCTGGTATCTCTTTTTAATGCGGCACCATTTAGGTGGATAGCAATTAACATAATGTAATTTTGATGCCTAGTTTCCTTCCCATGGAGAGACACCTGAGCTCTGACGATGCTAAATTATACTCTTTATTTTTAAAGCTATCATTTTTATATTCGGTCTATAACGCACGCCCGTAAATTTCGATCCTATTTCTTATGTAACCTGAACACGTTATATGCGGAATACAAAAACACGTTATACGTATATTTCTTACTATACAGAGCGTTTATTTACGCATATATTGCTTTATTTTAATAGTTGTTTTGCCTAATTTGAACTTAAATTTATCAGGGAGACCTAGAACCCCATTTAATCCGGATTAATGAAGATTTATTAGTTGGAAATAAGCCATCAACCTACCTCAATTTTCTATCTCTGCCAAGTAATGTATAAGCAGATGATGATATTTAATCATATTGCTATCCAACGTTCCGCATCTAATTTGCATAAAGTTTTTTTTCTCTTATGGCATCAGTTCTTCCCTTAATATATAAATGCACGAGATCTGCTTATTCGAGAGATTTAGAGATTATTATTATTATGACTGTTGAATTAATGTTTAAGTTTGTTTTATATATAATGTTAATAAATGTAATGTTTTTATGTTTTTCAGACTTTGATTTAATGTTTTTTTGTGTATCACTACGTAAATGATTGCGGATTAATCTCATTCTTATTCGCATCACTACTAATGAGTAAAGATGACTGGACTCAATATATTTTTAAGGAAATTACACACACAGCAGATATAAAATACTAAGTGAATTAATTCATACATACCATGAGATCGATGAGGTAAAAAAAAAAAGAGTTAATAGCTGTGTGTTTTGCAATTTTGCAGTTGAAAGCCAAGAATTTCGACAAATAGCAAAAAATGACGATGCGAAAGTGAAAGAGCCATTGTATCTACTTTAAAAGATCATTCACTTCTGATATTTATACACTAGTACCGTGACTCATTGAGTGAGTTAATAAAAAAGTGAAACATAAAATAAGTAGAATTTAGAATCAAATTGTGACTATACTATCAAAAACAACTACCTACACAAAGTTAAAAATTCAAACTTATAATTGAAGAAAAAAAATAATAATTGTATATTATGGAATAAAAAATTAAATTTTAAAAGTTAAAATAATCAAATAAAACAAAAATATTCCCGCATTATACCATGTTCTGCTTTTTTTTAAAACCTTATAATTCAAATTCATTTGCGAACAACAATTTATTCATTGATTAAATATAACTCGAAGCATTGAAATTATTTTGATAACATAATTCGAATGCATGTGGGCGTTGAGATCCGAGTGAATCTGTGGGTTTCTTGAACAAAATCGCTTCATAGCAGCCTTAAGGCGCCGACTGGACTAAGAGAAGATGTTGGCGGGCTGCTCCTTTTGAGGCATTCCTTAACGTGCAAATTAATACAATTGAACTGCTCGTGTCTCAACAGTTGCGTTGTCAGACTTGTTTCTTTTTTCCACGTAGGAACAGTGGTTGCAAATCATGACCTTTATTAAGACCTTAAGTCTGTTTAGCTCAAGAGAATGACTAAAATTTCCATTCGCTTTAAAATTATTAAATGTTCATTCACACACAAAAAAATTAACACATTTTAAAATTTAATCAAATGCTTATAGCAAAATATACAATTTACTTAAACAAGGGGAAGTTTGTTATTGATATATTTGTCATTTCTTTGCTGAGGTAGTGAATATTAACACTATTCAGCTGCTCGAGGGCTTTTTGAGACGGACCTCGTAATTTTGAACTATGTTCAAGTGATGACACCTGAGCTAGCACCCCCTTCTCCTAACTCGGACATCCCATCAACGGGAGGACGTTTGAGGCTCAACATCTTTAACATGCATCGGCCCCCTCTGTGCGGTGGGTCTTGAGTGGTTCTGGGCTCGAACTCGTGACATGCCAACCACGAGAACGTTACCTGGACCACTAAGCAAGCGCGGCCACATTGTCATTTCTTTGTTAGGTAACTTCAAGAAACGCATACATCACATTAATAGCTGTTATTCAAAGTATAAAATTGAATTTATAGTTTGATTTGATTTTTAATTCACTTTGCACCTTCAAGCAACGTGAGGGCTGCCTCATAATTTTGAGCCACAGTCAAGTGAAGAGGATGACATCTGAGCTAGCCTCCTACTCTCTACATTTCCACACCGGGTTTTGAGCTTCGAAAATTTAACGTGCATTGGCCCTTCCCTTTAGTGGAATTTGGACTCGAATCCGTGACTAATCAATGATAGATACATGTTCGCGACTATGACCATTCGGCTACTGCGTCCACATGAATTTTTTTCTAATGGGGCTGTGCACATTGGTATTTTAACCTTTTCAGACCTATTACATTCCCTAGCAGCTGGTAACTCTTTTTTAGCGCGTTGCCATATAGGCGATACCAATTACTGCAAGTAGTTTTGATGCCCAGTTTCCTCCTCAGAGGGAGGCACCTGAGCTCTGACGATGGGAATCTGTACTGAGATTTAATTTTGCGGAGAGCACCTAAGCCAAACCGACACTCTAGGGATCTTTAATATGCCATATAATCATACGACATGGCCGCTGTAGATTTTCTGCATCATAAAAATCCACCGACTTGAGCCGGGGTTGAAACCGCAACCTTAGGTGCAAAAGACTAGCAACAAACCAACCACGCCACTGAACCTTATTTGATGTTTTGGTTTATTGATTGGTTAATTGTATATTGAAGTCTCACTCAGAAGCTACGCTAGGGGGTTATTGGAGACGAACCTCATTTTAGAACCACGACCAAGTTACGGATACGACTCTGAACAGGCGCTTCTCTCTCCAAGCTTCCAAATCATGCCAATTGTAGAGGTTATGTGCTTAGAACTATCATTACTAGGTAACTTTATATAACCTTTGTTAATTTTGATTAAAAAATGGTTTTGATCCGGTAATTTGCAGTGGTTCTCTGTTCTCCCTCCCCGTCTTAGCAGACTTGTTTGTAACGGAGAATGTACTAATCTTTAACTAAAAGCTTATATTATGATGATACTTATATGACATAATTTATAAATTATGGCTATTCCCTCAGTGAACCTTTTAACTGTTATCCTCTAGATTGTCTCTGGCACGGCACTCAGCACCATTAAAGACCCGCCGTGTAGGGCAGCGATGCACGCTAAATCTGTCGAGAGATGAAACGTCCTCCCGTTGGTGTGATGTAGTAGTTAGGCGAGGGTGGTGCCATCTCAGGTGTCATCCACGTCACTTGACCATGGTTCAAAATTACGTGGTCTGTCGCCAAAAGCCCTCGTGTAGCTGAACAGTGCGACGTTAATATTCACCCACTGCCACGGCACTGGTGATCCAAAAATGTCACGCCCGAGTATTAAACGAGGTAATTTTGGGGGTAATGTATTATGGGTGGTGTAAATCGCTATTTTCAAGAAATATCTCCTTTCTTTCAACAATCCGAAAACGCCAGAAAAAAATATTATAATTTTTACATTTACTGGACAAGGTCCTCTGGAACATACATTTTTGCTCTATGGAATGTAGTTGGGAAACGTATTACATTTTTAGAATTTCGAATCCAAGTTGTAGAACAGCTTTTTCATAATATTGAACTTATTAGTGATGTTAACTGCGATATAATATTAAATATAAATATTTTTTATGTAGGTTTGTTTTAGATATGTAGTATAGTAAAATTATTTTTGTTAGAAAAGGGAAATAAAAAAAAATTAGAATTAATTTAAAGTTGAACATTTTCTTTCTAGGGAAATTATTTTCACAATTAGGATTAGAGGCAGTTGTAAATTTGTTTTTATATTATTTATTAATGTTTATCCTATTTATAAAACTACGATTGGAATTTCTGTATAATTAAAATTTTTATAATAAAAAAAATGAATGGAAGATAATTTTTTACTACTGCTTTTTTTTATAAAGAAAAAATGTCGAGAAGAACTTTATACTTGTTATTAAACTTGATTTTTTACAATAAGTTTCCACATATATAATCTCAATTTTTTTAAAAAAAAAAACCCTACAAGCGGCTCTGTAAACACAGTAAACAAGTAATGGTGACTAATTATTTTTTTATAAAAATTAACATTAAAAGATGAAAATTTAATAGAAGTTAAAAAAAACTCAAAATAAATGACCTGAATGATTGAAATCATTAAATTCTCTTTTGTGATATGTGTAAAAATTATTGTAAATAGTTATTGTGTGCGCACATATTTCTCAGAAGTATATAGGATCCTTTTCTCCCAATCTATTTTTTTAACAGCTTCATCTCAATTTCACAAAGTTTCTTCACGTATTTTATATGCAGGAATAGTCATGAAATGTAATCAATATCAAAAGATAAAAGAAACACAAATATGATAAAAATTTGCTAAAGCTTTTTTATATAAGTATTTTTTTAAAAACTAAATTTTTGCACGAATAATAGTTCTCAAAAACTAAAAAAAGAAAGTGCATTAGGTTCCACCGAGATTTGAACTCGGATCGCTGGATTCAAAGTCCAGAGTGCTAACCATTACACCATGGAACCTCGCATCATATGCTCTTGTTAAAACATCATACAGATTTATTCATGCTACTGGTTCTTATCAGCATCCTGAACAAACCGCCTGGAAGTTTAAACGAAGGACGAAAAGCACACATCTTGAGTTTCATTTCTCGGAGCGAATTGTATTGATATCGTATCCTTTTTCTTTGTTTTTTTTTTAAATTGGTTTAAGGAAGGCATAATTTTTAATCTAAAAACAAGTAACATAAAATTTTGTTTAAGTCAATTCCTACTTAGATCAACAAAGAAAATTTTTTATTTTAGTTACTTTATATTAAATAGTTACAATTAATACAAATATGTATATACATAAGACAGAATCACAAAATTAAGTGGTGATTAATTTTAATTAATTATCATTAAAGTATCGTATTGTCATCCAAAACAATCGTGTCTATGAAATTTCAGTTCAACTGCACCTTTAAAACGTGAGAAGAAACCTTTTCAAGTTTTGACACAAGTCTCCAAAAATGATGTCAACGTGACAGCATTTGTAATTCTTTAAATAATTATTTTTAGTCTTGTAATTTTTATTAATTCTAATTAAATTATTGTATTGTCATCCAAAATAATCATGCATATAAAATTTGAACGCTTTAAAATGTATTTTATTAACGATTGAAAATTCCACCAAGATAAATAAATATATAGAGAGTGTGAGTTAATATTGTAGGAATTGAACAAGCTTTGTTTTCCAAAAACTAGTTGAAGTCACAAAAATTATAAGATATTCAGTTCAAAAATATAAGAAGCATCGCCAAAAGCTCTAATAACAAAGCTAATGTTGCTTTAGTGCGACACTAATCAGATAAAAAAATATACATTCGAGATATCTACAGCGGAGTAAATGAGTGCCAGTAAACGTCGCACGAAAAAGAAACACTAGGACTTTTGACGACGGACCTCGCAGTTTGAGCCATGGTTAAGGATGGCACTTGAATTGGCCCTCCCCTCACCGAACTGACCACACCACGACAACAGGAAGAATTAGAGCCACGGCAGATTTGACGTGCATTAGCCCCTTCAAACAGCGGGTCTTCAGTTGTGTGAATGAGTGAGAGTTGCATTAATATATGAGAATATGTTTTGTTTTTCAAAATAATACTATTTAAATAGCCAGTGGTCACTAGTTTTTACTCATGATGAGTATATTCGTCATGACGCGAAATCGTGCAACATCTCTGTGACGTGTATACTCGTCAATCACTGTTAACTGGTTAATGACGTCAGAATCATAAGCTGCATTAATCAATCTACATGCATTAATATCATGCGATAATAGAAATGGTAGACTGTAGCGTAACAAATTATATTTAAGGTATCCGACTACATTCGGAACCGGGATTTTAAAAAAACGCATAAATGAATAATTTTCATGCTATTTTGTGTCACTTAGATTAGCATACACGTATAAAATTGTTTTCAGGACACATTTTGACAAAAAAAAAATATTTAAATACAATATTTTGGCAAAAAATTAACTTAGAATAACCTTTTTATCAAAACGTTCTTCTTTTAAAAAAATGCTTCTGTAACAATAAAATTTCGCTTATATAAAGTAAAAACTTCTCAGAGAGTCTGAACTAGGATAATCGAAAAATTCGCATTATTTTCAGAGTTACAACCAATTGAAATCATTATCGGCGTTTTTTTCTTAAAATTTCTCCCCTCAGTTGTCGCAAAACGTAGATAAACCCACTTCTAAGTTATATATTTCAAAAATTCTAGTTGAACCTCTGTAGAGAAGTCTGAGCTATATACAGGCAAAATATGTATTATTATAATAGAAGCCTTTTTCCCAAAAGGAGAATATTTTGAAAATGGGTCATTCTATGTTCATTTTTTGTCAAAATATTGTACTTAAATAATTTTTTATTGCAATACTATTCTTAAAACAATTTTATATACATTTTCTAACCTAAGTGACACTAAATATCATAAATATTATCCATTCGTGCGCTTTTGCAAAATCACGGTTCCGAACGTAGTCGGATAATACGATAAAGACAAAATATTTTATTCGACAATATATTTAAATTTCGACTCAGCCTTTCATTCCTACAGCAGTGGGTCGATAAATGAGTACAAAGCTAGCTTGGGGACTTCAACACTGGGGGTCTCTCTTCAGACTGACCACCTGATCGGGACATTTGCTCACGCACCTCAGCGCCCAATGGTCCCGTATACTGGGATGGGCACAGCTTGTTCTGGCCCTCATGGGCTGTTGCGCCACTGAGTTTGAGCTTATATATTTAAATTAATGAGAAATCCATATTAATGTAAAAATATTGCTCCGATATTCAATATAAAACTTAAAATTCTGTGCTATGTGTGATTAAACTTTTGGGGAAATCTCAATGATTTTTTTTATTTATAACTCTAATTCCATTAATTTGAAATAAGCAAGTAGAAGCAAAAACTGACGTCATTACAGTTACTCAGTAACTCCGCTAGATGAAACGTAAGACATTCGGTTCGGTTTACGGTTGAAACTTCAATCAAGTTTGTTCAGGATGAAGGTGAATAAGTAGAGCAAACAAATAAGTATGATGCTTTCATAACACATCTTAGCATCCGGTTCCATGGTGTAATGGTTAGCACTCTGGACTTTGAATCCAGCGATCCGAGTTCAAATCTCGGTGGAACCTGCTGTAATTTTTTTTTCTTTTAAAAATATTTTTCGTGTACACACGTATTGTTTAGTTTTCAGACTTTATTAATTTGAAGAAGTTTTGTTAAATGAGCATTTTAATATGGGTTACTGCGGTAACTTTGAGAGTAATCCTGTAATATAAACTTGAATAAATATTCACACAGTGAAGTTATCCTTAAGTAGCGATAATTGAAACCGTGTTAATGGAATGGTCAGCAAAACACACACACAGTGTATAGTCAATACGTTCTTTAGGAATTTTTCGACTACATTTGAAAATATTTTCGCAGTTTTTTTTTTCAAAACCGATGTACTCTCTTCTTTGAGAAATGTGTTGAAATATTTCTATTTTCTAATTATCGAATCTAATTAAAAAAATAATTTTATTTCTGAAGGAATATATTTTCGATGATAAATAGTTTGTAAATGCAAAATTTAAAATGAATTAAACAAGTAATATAAAAATTTTGTTTTAAAGTCAATTCTTACATAGGTTAACAAAGAATTTTTTTTTCGTTTATAAAATTTGAATTAATATTTGAAAAGAACTGTATTAACATCAAGTGTCATAGACTACAAGTTTAAAAAATGTATTTGAAGCCAAGAAAAAGTTTGTTAGAAAAACATACTGGAGCCATCTGTTGTAGATGGTTCTAACTACGCCAGAAACAACGCAGATTAAATTTAAAATTAAAAAGTAAAACCTAATTAATGAATTAATATTTGAAAAAATTGTGTTAACATTAAGTGTCATCCACTATAAGTTTAAAAAATATATTTGAACTTCAGAGGATTAATAAAAGGTATTTTATTAAAGATCGAAAATTTGAACAAAATTTATATATATATATATATATATATATATATATATATATATATATATATATATATATATATACAGAGAGAGAGAGTGTGTGTGAGTGAACTAATAGTAGAATTGGAAAAACCTCCATTCTTTTGGAAAAACTTACGCCGTCAGTAATTCAAATAATATTTGCTAAATAACTTTACAGAATTTATTTATTAACTTTAAAACTTGTTGTGATGCATAGGCTATACCACGAATTTTTTTCTCATTTACATTGGCTGCGTTACAGTTACTGTACCAAACAATTCTGAGACAGCTAGTCCCTAAAAAAAGAGGAGGGGGCGAACCGTTTCTGAATTACTTTTTTTTGGTATGGCAATCGTACCGCAGCCAATGAAGGTGAAAAAACAATTGCGGTGTAACATATGTACCACAGAGTGTTAAAAATTGAGTCATAATGTTAGTATTAAAACACATTTGATCCAATTAAATTATAAAGGTTTATAATATAATGTGTACTTTGTCCACATGCCTTATAATGGATAGTTGTAGTTTTGGGTTTTCTGGGATATGCAGCAACAAAGGCTATATATTATCCTGACTTATGGTGGATATCACCCAGTGGCGCAAACAAGGGGGAGTGTCCCGATTCCAGCCCCCCCCCATAGTTCTTGCTTTTTTTCGATTGATTTTAATCCTATGTATATAGTACGTAAAATTTAATTAGGTATTTGTTATTAATAATTAATTTTATTAGTTAATACTAATTATTTATTCAATAATTAATTTTTTACTGTTTTTTTGTTCCCGAAAATTGATAAAACCAAAGAATATGTTAGGTGGCGTATTGGAGAACAAGACAAAAATGTTTGACTTTCGACCTGAACCCCTGCTTGAAAAATTCCTGTATCCGCAACTGATACCACTATGCTATCTTTCAATTAATTTGGGCCTTTGTGATATTACACAGAGATGAGACTTGATTTGATTTGATTTTTGTTAACGTCACACTTTGAAGCTGAGCTAGAGCTATCGGTGATGAACTCTGTAATTGTGTGAATGATTGAGTAAATGAGTAGTGAGTAAAATAAAAGTTATTCGCCCTCCACGGACTCGAACCCGGCTCCTAACGACGAGGAACACCAATCCGTTGCTGCTACGCTAAGCCCATAATGTGTAATCGTTTGCAACAGAATTGAATTTAACGAGGGAATTTCATCTTCAATTGCAAATGCCTAAAAAATTATTTATATAGTGGGCACTATTAGCATATATCTTCATCAACAGGGAAACTATATCTACCATCCTACAAAATCTGAACTAAATCCGTGACCCCAAGACCTTGCACTCTCCTTGTAACTGATTTCGTTCGCGAGCTCATGGCTGGAGATGGTTGCGGCAACCTAATGGGCATGGTCACGAGGTCATGGTTTGAATGCCAAAAGCTTTCGTGGCTCAAAGTCCTCTCATTGGCGTAGTGTGGAAATTAAAAGTCAAATGTCAGCTTAAGTATCGTTTTCGTCGGTTGACCGAGGCTCAAATTGCAAAGGCTGTCTTCAATAACCCTAGCGTTGGTATATACTGAGGACCGCTTTTCCGCTTAGGTACTTGCCTAGGGCGCTAAAAATTTGAGTGTGAAACAAGAGAAAAAAATTAAAATTACAGAGCAAACATACCACCACCTAGCGAATCGTGAGAGAATGATTTCTGCCCTCAAGAGAATAAAGACTGAAATGAGATCTACTACGGAAAATAAAAAGCTTAACAGTTTGTTATTGCTATGCACTCAAAATGTTACTGCAAATAGAAATTTATTACAATAAAAAAAGCTAGTAAGGATTTTTTCGAAAAAATCATTCGTTTTTAGAAGAAAATCTTCGTTGTACAAGTACAATGACAGTGACTCAATAAAGAATAAAGATGTCAAAAAGTAAAAGGTAATACAGCGATAAGAGATGGAAAAGATGATAATTATGAAGTTGAAAAAAGTTCATACGATAATATACACTCTATACTATAATTGTTAGCGATTCGATTAATTTACTGTACTAATTTACAAAAGGATGGGTGGTCGTTGATGCCAAACCGTACCACTATTCTTTCCTTACGACTATGAGTCCATAACACGGCGGGCCCATAGGTGGTGGATAATGGAAGGACTATTCAAACAGCAAAAACAAAGAAAGGGAAAAGTGTAAGAAAGTTAAGGGAAAATTCCTCTCGAAACACAACAGGAAAAGTAAGAACTGAAGGAGGAAGGGGATCGCTTTGGAAATAGGGGAGGGGGACGTTGTTATTGAAGTGCCTAGGGAGCAGGGAAGGTTAAAAACGGTCCTGTATATACTGCGACTTAAACAAAACACTCATTCACTCGTGGGTAGAGATGCTTGAGTAGATACGCGTGCTTCAATCTTGATTTTACTTAAAAACTAAATGTGTAAAGGAGACGATGCACTATAAGTTCATTGACGCCTGCAGTGCTTAGGATAGTTAGACGCAAATGTGGATCAGAGGGCCAGCCCAAGTACAAGCTCGTCATCTTACAGTGGCCGAAAATTAAGAAACATAATAGTTGTTACACTAAACACTTCCGGGTATCTATTTCCGCCTTCCGCAGCGATCTGTTAACTCCTATGCAATTTGAATCATGGTCAGGTAACGAGATTGATGTTCTCAACTGGAATTCTACTCTTCTACATCCACGCTTTTCCAAGCGGATCTTTGATGTATATAAGTAGATATAGGTAAACACACACACAAATAAACAAAAGTCAGAGGTGGAGGGTGTAATGCCAATTCAAGTATCGACCTCTTCATTTGACCGCAGCTTAAAATTAAAAAAAAAGAGTCTTAATTGTAGTAGTAGAGCTTTCTTGGAGAGAAGAAATGGGCTGCTGAAAAACGTTCGAGAAGCACAGAAGCAAACAGAAAAAGAAAAATCGGGAAAATTTTAATTCGAGTTAACCAAATACTGTAAAGCAGTGCAAAAAAACTTATTCAAAATAACGTATGTTTAAAAAGTATTCCCATTTAAAAAAATTCTGGAATTAAGTAAATTTTTTTTAAAATAAAGAAAAAGACTTTTAAAAATATCTTACTCTCAGATTTTGATTTTTTTTCCTTCGGAAATTTTTACATTTATAATTTCTTAGACAAAATACTGAAATTAGAATACGAAAGAGCTTTGGCATTTCGTTTTCTACGAATAATTTTTTTCTTATATATTTAATGGTTATTTGTGTGTACTTATAGTTTTTACAGGTTTTAATTGCACGCATTCTGCACCTTCATGTTTTATAAAAAATTTCGCCTGTTGCAAAAGAGTTCATTCATTGATTTGAGCTTAGAAATTCATAAAAAAAGAACAAGAAAATTTTAGAAGCTCATTTTTATTAATTAGCGTTTTAAATTAGCAAGCAGAAAAATATACTCTCCGAAACTGTTTTTACCGGTTCCATTAAAATACTAATTTGACATCTGTAGTTAAATCGCCTTTGTTTTGTTTGTTTTAGTATTCGCAGAATTCGAAGATATTGTTTTCGCAATAATCATTCGACTATTCTGCTTAAAATTAGCCGATACACTTGAAATTATTCGTGTGGCTGATAACAAAATAACATACTACATAACAGTTTAAAAAATTTCACAATTCGTAGTAACACGGGATATTTTGCTTAAAATTAAATATTAAATTATATGAACAGAAAAAAACAACGTGACTAATATTTTAAAAATGAACACTTTTAGGTAAAAGTAAATAATATACAGTAATAACTCGACTTATATATATATATATATATATATATATACTACCCCGACTTATGCGAACCCAGAGTTTACGCGATTTTCAAATTACGTCGATTCGTCTCTCTTTTTTTGAGTGCTATATAATTATTTTCAAGTCCTGCTATTAGTTCACTCTCTCTCTTTCTCTCTCTCTCTCTCTCTCTCTCTATATATATATATGTATATATGTATATATATCTTATTTAAATTTTCAATCGTTAATAAAATACTTTTTATTCATCTACTCAAGTACAAATACATCTTTTAAATTTGTAGTGGATGACACTTGATGTTAATACACTTTTTTCAAAAATAAATTCATTAACTTTAATAAGTAAATAGTAACAAACAAAAATAACAATCCAACACCATATAAAAATGAAAATCACTCGTGTCCCTGTAGCGCAATGGATAGCGCGTTGGACATCTAACTCAGAGGGCGTGGGTTCGAATCCCACCTGGGATGGCCGAAATATTGAGAATCTGAATTCTTTTTACTATACAGTTTTATTGGAATAATTAACTTTAATTGATGAATAAATAGTAACAAACAAAAATATATAAGAGTCCAACATCACATATAGAAAGGAAAAAGGCAAATTTTTTGCTTTCTATTTTGGCATTTAATATTGCGATTCTACTCTTTGTTTATAAATATTTGTATTAATTGTAATTATTTAATAAAAAGTAAGTACAATAAAATGTTTTTTTGTTAACTTAAGTAGGAGTTGACTTAAAAGAATTTTTTTTTATGTAACTTGTTTTCTTTTTTTATTACACAAGCTTTTATTTAACTTGCGATGTAATTTGTTCGAGTGGAATCTTGCAACTCAATTTTGAAGCTGATGTCTTCAACCGATTGAGCTGAAATTTTGTACACACGTTTAGCTTGGATGACAATGCATGTTTTGACCATTTATATTCCGATATCACAATTAGTTACAAAGATTTTAATTAAAAACTTTTCCCCTGTTAGCTTTTTATTCTGCCGAGCAATTTATCGGATTGAGCTTAAGGAAGTTCCAAATATTCGACCTTTTTTTAAAAAACCATCTGATTCTTTCTATCAAACTGAGACAAAAAATAATTACATAATCGGAAAGATCATTTATTTCGCCATGATACGGTGTAAATCTTTTTAAAAATAATGATACTTTCTATTTCTTACGATTTTTTCTAAAATGAGTCAAAATCGATGCGTTTTCATAAAAATGATTTCTAAATCGTTCCGGAATCGAAATTCTGCACTGAGAAAGTTTAGGCTTTTCTTTTTTAGAATGTCATTTAAAAAATAAATGCCTAAAACTTTTTTTTTACAATTTTACAAAAAATACTCACATTTTTAATAAACCATTTAAAAACTTCATCATTTTTAAAGATAAGTGCATGAACCTTTTTTTTCGTTTGTAGAATAGTATTATCCAAATTCTGCACAAAGATTGAAAAAATTGGTTTAAAATGACTTATTTTTAAATTTTTGTTGTGTTTTCCGTTTTTGATGTAGTATTATAGTAAAAGCAAAAAAAAAAAGAGTTTTAATATTTTGATTAATTTTGTTTTGTCCAAAGTTGTTTTGGTCTTACAGTGTTTATCCCCCCCCCTTGTCCTCTTGTTGCTGCCTGAAGGAAATATCTATCATATGTATGTGACCTGGCGGGAAAAACGATTGAGTACCCCTGAGATATAGACTGTTCAAAATTAACCGCCAAACGACCTTACAAACATGATGCGTTGAATGAGATGAACAGACTGAGAAGCCTGTCCAGCGGTAACTAAAAAGTAAAAAAAAACTTTTTTAAAAACAAGCTTTTATTAAAATGCTCTAAAAAAATAAAATAAACTTTTTTTTTTGCTATCAACTTATAACACTTTACACACTTTATGGTATAAAGCTTGTTATGATATTTACCTGTGTAGATAAACAAGCGAATTAAATAACTTTATCTGATTGATTTTAATTTTTAAAATTTTCAAACTAAGTAAATGCGAGCACTTAAATCTCACGACAAGCTTTTATATCATAAATTGTGTAATGACGGTATAAGTTAATAGCAAAAAAAAAAGTTTTAAAAGAAAAATTTATTTTATTCTTTTTAGAGTATTTAAATAAAAGCTTTTTTGCTTTTATTTTATTTCTTTTCTTAAACTCAGACTCAATCAGTGTCAGAGCCTGATAAAAGTAGTAAAGTGATCGAAGAAGTTCTCGATCTTGCCAGACAAATAAATTTAGAAGTGGATAGTGATGACATTATACTGGCCCTGTGGTCGAGGGGAAGCGTATCGCGCTTCCACACCGCAGGTCCGGGTTCTATTCCTGGGCTGGAAAAGGTCAACTCAGCCTTTCATCCCTACTGCAGTGGGTGGTTAAATGAGCACTAAGCTTGCTTGGGAACTTAAAAATACTGTAAGTCTCGCTTCAGACTGACCGCCTGATCGGGACATCTGCTCATGCACCTCAGCAACCAATGGTCACGTATACTGGGATGGGCATAGTAGGCCCTGGCTTTCTTGGGCTGTTGTGCCACTGAGTTTGAGTGATGTCCTTAAAGAACTGCTGGATTCTAACAATCAAGAGCTGATGAGTTCATAGAAGTGCATGAGCAAGAGCAGGACACTAAGAACACGAGTCTTTAGTTCAATCAGAAGATCAAATGACGGCTGGGAACTAAACAGAAGGCATCAGTTTGCAATTGCACACACAAGTAATATAAAAAAAGTTTTAAGCCAATTCTTACTTAGACCAACAAATAAAAATTTTATTTTAGCTACTTTTTATATTAAATAGTTACCATTTATATAAATATGTATATACATAGGACATAATCACAACATTATATATAAGTGGTAGTTCATTTTTATTAATTATCATTAAAATATCGTATTGTCATCCACACCAATGGAGTATATAAAATTTCAGTTGAAATGAATGCTTTAAAACATGAGAAAAAAAAACCTTTTCAAGTGTTGACACAAATCGCCAAAAGGGTCGCTAAGTCGCCAACGTTACTGTATTTGTAATTCTTTAAATAATTAGTTTAAATCAATTAATTTTTATTAATTAGAATTAAAAACAACTGCATTGTCATCCAAAATAACTTGTATATAAAATTTCAGCTCAATCGAGCGCTTTAAAGTGTATTTTCTTAACGATTGAAAATTCCACCAAGATAAATAAATAAATAAACAAATAAATAAATAAACATATAAATAGTGAGAGATAATAGTAGGAATTGAAAAACGCTTCTTTTAACCTTTATTCCAGGAGAAGTCTTTTAAAAGACTTTTTTGAATAAGCTTTCATATTCCAAACTTTCTGTATAATTGTACCGTATTTTATAATAAACTAGCTGGTACATAGAGATTGATGGACGTGAATTGCAAACTAAACAAAGAGTTTTTACATATCTCAGCTGAAGGAAAAAAAAACACGTTCGTTTAATTTTTAGTCTTCAGATCTAATAACTGATAAAAAGGGTATTTTTTTTTAATTTATAACATCCCGTAACTCTCTTGCGGATTGATTTTTGAAAAAAACCTTCCTAAGCTGATCTCTGCTCAACAATTGTTTCAAATTTTGTGTAACGAACGCTTAAGATAGTGTCAATGATTTATATCGGGATGTGTAATACATTAATATTACTTTCTGTTGTACCTATTTTACATTAAAATTGTAGTATTCTTAAGAATTTTTTGCCTTATAATGGCAATTCAATGGAAACAGCGAAATGTTGCGGAAAAAAGCCAAGTTGGCATAATTTTTGGTGACCCTATTGGCAACTTGGCGATTAATTGAATGATGAAGTTGATATGCTGTAGCGCCACCTGGTGGTGAGCTGCAACACACAAAGAGGATAGTACAAAAACCTTCTTCATAAAAAAATGCATGTACATGCCAATTTTAATAGCGATGGGTTGAACTGTGTTGGAGTGACGCGAGGTCATATAAACAAAATCCATTTATATATATAGAGAGAGAGAGACTAGCTGGAGTACCGGTTCCTTGAACGAATGAATTTTTAAAATAAAACTGAGCTATCCGGTTGACAAGAACTAGATTTAAATGTTGGCAATTTAAAAAAGATTCCACAAAAAACAAATTATCGGAAGAAAACATGGACTGTGATGGCGTAGAACATTTAATTTTTTTAAAAGAGGGTAAAATGCTTATTGTGTATATTGTACAAAAACCGTACCTTTTAGATTGGCATATATTTGGAAGGAACGATTTAAAAACTAAAAGTTGAAAACTGATTCTTTTCGACGTTATTTCTCAAAATTACCAAAAAACCGGCTTACTAATTTCCATTACTGAAACAATGTCTATCTTCTTAAAAAAAAACAGATTTATCAGAATAATCCTGAAAGATTTATAATTCTACGACATTTTCTTTGAGAATAGTCAAAAGTATGCTGAAGTTGCAGGCAAACAGTTTGGAAACAATACATATACCAGGATCAGTCTAACATTGAATTTAAAAAAAAATCTTAAATAAATTCTGAAAAAGTCGCGCTTCTAACTGGACATTATCAATACCCATAGTATCAAAGTACTACATTTCGTACATTCGTGTCTTTCCATTTCAATAACTGTAAAACAACGACAAAAGTTGGAGTCGAAAACTGGTTTTTCAGCCAAACTATGTAAACCGGATGTGCATTGTTATAATGCACATTGTTATAATGCGCATGTTATAATGCACAATGTGCATTGTTACAAGTTACAATGCAGACAAATGTTGCTGTTTTTATAATTACTACTATTAGTTCACTTTCTCCCTTTATAAAGGGTGTTTTTTTAGAGGTACAGAACTTTAAATTGCAATAAAACAACGATGTATTATTCGATTGACATGAATTTTTTTTTATTCGAAAGATAATCTTGTGGCATTACATTTTAAATATGATTTCTGGCATATGACTGCCACGGCTGGCTCGGATGTAGTCCAATCTAGACGTCCAATTTTCGATGACTTTTTCCAACATTTGTGGCCGTATATCGGCAATAACACGGCGAATGTTGTCTTCCAAATGGTCAAGCGTTTGTGGCTTATCCGCATAGACCAATGACTTTACATAGCCTCACAGAAAATAGTCTAGCGGTGTTAAATCACACGATTTTGGAGGCCAATTCACAGGTCCAAAACGTGAAATTAGGCGGTCACCAAACGTGTCTTTCAATAAATCGATTGTGGCACGAGCTGTGTGACATGTTGCGCCATCTTGTTGGAACCACAGCTCCTGGACATCATGATTGTTCAATTCAGGAATGAAAAAGTTAGTAATCATGGCTGTATACCGATCACCATTGACTGTAACGTTGTGGCCTTCATCGTTTTTGAAGAAGGATTCCACCAGCCCATAAAGCGCACCAAACAGTCAGTTTTTCTGGATGTAACGGTGTTTCGACATACACTTGTGGATTAGCTTCACTCCAAATGCGGCAGTTTTGTTTGTTGACGTAGCCATTCAACCAGAAGTGCGCTTCATCGCTAAACAAAATTCGCTTATGAAAATCGGGAACAACGGCAATCTCGTTTGGGGCCCATTCGACGAATCTACGCCTTGCTTGATCATATTTAAAATGTAAAGCCATAAGATTACATTTCGAATAAAAAAAATTCATGCCAATCGAATAATACATCGTTGTTTTATTGCAATTTAAAGTTCTATACCTCTAAAAAAACACCCTATATATATATATTATCGGTCAAAGATTTTTCATCTTTTTTCTCTCGTATTTTGTTCGACTCATTCTATTTTTTTTTGTCATTCATTAATGTGTCATTTTCTACACGATTGGAGTCATTGTATTCCATAAACGTAACAAATATATCGCAAGGGCAATACACATTCTTATTGTGCTGAATAAGCATCAGAAAACACCTGCGACGCTTTGCTAGAAGGTGATGATGTCGTTTTCTTTTAACTTCATGCTGTACATGTGAAGGACTATTCAGAAATTTAATGAGAAGTTAAGCAATGCATTGCAGTAGTTGCTGTAATAAGCGTGTTTGCAAAAACAGACTACTCTTCCATAAAATATCTCATTTATTTTTATAGTGTCTTAATAAATATTTAAAAAAAGAGGCATTTTATGACATTTTTAAAATGCCTAGTTAGATACTTGTACAGTGTTATTCGGCGAAGGATTTAAATTTATTTTTCTTTCCAAGAACTGAACTCTAATGACGAATTTCACATTTGCCTGTTTATACTAACATTTCAAATATTTGTAATACATTTAGAAATTTTCGAGATTATTTATGAATCAATGAGGCAATGAAAAAATGCTAGAGAATAGTTTATGTTATGATAAAAAATGGTCTTTGGAATGTAAGTAGTAAGAGATTCTTGACTACTTATCGTTAGCTTGTGACCAAATGTAGGTTTTAAGGCTGTTTTCGGCTAATGTTAAACCCGAATTGGGAATATTTTTCAGATATAAAAGTACTCAAACATTAGTATTTTATTCTGTCTTCACTATCCTGTAGAGAATCACTTATTTTATCATACTACTCATTTTTATGCGAGTTGACACATTTTTTCTTTTATAAAATGTGTTTCGCATTTTTTTCTCCTATACCGTAATGCTAAAGGAACTATCCATTTACATGTTAAAAGAAAAAATCTAATTATATTTATGAAATATTATGAAATTTTAAAAACACTATACTATAAAGAAATGCATGAGTTACAATGTCCCAAATTTTTACAAAAATTGAGACATTTTTTCGGTTCGAAAATGTGCTTCTCGTTCAATTCACGCTCTTGGGCATATGGCGAAAACAGCCTTAAGGGGTTCCGGCAATTCCATAGGAGCCCATGTAAAATTTCGTAAGTTTCTGTACCTTTTCTTCAGAAACTGCTTACTTCTCACAGATAACATTTTTACAGTAGATTACGTGTACTATCAATAAAACTTTATCGAAGGGTTTTGTTTTTTTGTTAAAAATTAAAGTAATTATGAATTTTTTCAATATTGTCTAATTTTTCCCCCCTAAAATTAGACAATATTGAAAAATTATTTTTTCCCTAGGCTTATCTAAACAAGTTTGCTATAGATATGACTTATTCCCTCCATTATAAAATGTGTAAATTTGTGTAAAGTCTTCTTACTGAAAATTTGAGGATTATATAGTCATTAGTTTTTGAGAAAAAGGTACATAAAGTGAAAAAATATTACAATTTCAGAAAACAGGCTTTAAAAAAAGTAAAAATTTGTAATTTTTTTGAGAATTTCTTTTTTCTTTTTGTACTTTCCAGAAGCATATAAGGCACATTTTCTTTACTCTCTGCTCCTACAAAAGACTCTCTTCTAATTTACTCTTTTTTTCATTATTTTTAAAAATTTAGTCTTTATTTTGGATCTCAAGATGCTTCGTTGGGCTACACGGGCTCTACGTGTATCTAGTTTTTTGAAGCATGGCACATAGTTATAACCTGGTTCAATACTACAATGTTTTAACAAGGAGAAGGCACGACTAAGGAAATTCATTTGGGGTCGAGACTTGGTGTAATAGTAGACTCCTTTAGGGAGTTCAACCCTCAATGTAATTCCGCTGAATAGCCAGTAAATTCGGAGAAAAAAGCCTTCAAAATTCATGCTTAGCTTTTATACAATTTAATTTCAATTTCCACCAACGATTTCGTAGCTTGGTTGATATATCGTCTGCATATTATGCGCGAGGTTTGGGTTCGACTCATCGGTCAAAAATTTTTTTCACTTCACTTAATTATTTTTAAAATTAAATAAACTTATTTATGAAAGGTTTATTAAATATTAAATAATATTTTACGTAATTATTTTGTATTTTATAAAGTAAAAAAATACTGTAACTATATAAATATTTATATTAAATTTTATATAAATATATTTTTATATTATTAAATAATATTTAAAATAATATGAAATATATATAATAAATATTAAATGATATTATACATATATAAAAACCAGTTACAAATAGTTTTATAATGTGAAATGAAATATACTATAAATAAAATATTATATATAATATAAAATAATTTATATAAAGTATATTATTATTAAATTAATTATTTTATAATTAATGTAATAAAAAATATATCTTTTTTATCTATTATTAATTTAATTATTGTATAATTTTATAAAACATTTAATAAATCCTTTTTTTGAATAAATTTAAATAATTTAAAAAAGTTTATTTTTAAATAATTTTTAAAAAATTAATAATTATTTCAATGATAAATAATAAATGTAATAAAAAATTAATAATTTTAATAATTTAGTAATATTTTGATAATAAATTAATAACTTTAATAATAAATTAATAACTTTAAAAATAAATTAATAAGTTTAAAAATAAATTAATAATTTTAAAAATAAATTGATAATTTTAAAAATAAATTATTAATTTTAATAATAATACTTATTAATAATAAATCTTATTATAAATAATTTTTATTAATAATAATTCTTATTAATAAATTTTAATCATTAATTATTTTAATTAAAAATTATTTAAAATGATTTTAAATAATAATTATTTTAAATAATTTTAGTTATTAATAATTTTAATCAATAATTATTTTAAATAATTTTAATAATAAATTTATTTAATTGTTTTTACTTTATTTACAAAATAATTACATAAAATATTTAATATTTAATAAACCTTTCATAAATAAATTTATTTAATTTTAAAAATAATTAAATGAAATGAAAAAAAAAATCGATCGATGAATCGAACCCAGACCTCGCGTATAGTATGCAGAAGATATATCAACCAAGCTACGAAATCGTTGGAAGAAATTGAAATTTAATTGTGTAAAAGCTAAGCATGAATTTCGAAGGCTTTTTTTCTCTGAATTTACTGGCCATTCGGCGGAATTACATTGAGGGTTGAACGCCCTGAAGGAGTACTACTATTACACCAAATTAATTTCCTTAGTCGTGCCCTCTCCTTGTAAGATCATTAATTTTGTTACATGACTCCTTGCGATTTGTGCAATAGTCATATGTATTCCTAATTTTAGAGTTTTTATTCCACAAATGTAGATTTTGGAATCACTGTCATATGGTGTTATTAAATGACTCACACACACATTGGAGTTTCGATTCTTTCAATGTAGACATTTCTTAATAACATAGGACAGGGGTGGTGAACCTTTAAGGATGAACGTGCCATTTTTTCTAAAGAATTGCTTCATGAAGTATAGACGTGCCGTCAAATAATTTTGAATTGCGATTAGTGGAAAAATAATAAAATTAAATACTAACTACTCAAAACTCGTTATTTACTATGAATAAATACCTTTTGCATTGTATAGTTGTAAATGTTTTAGTTATACGTGTAATTCAAACTAAAGTAACATTAGTGTGACTTCTGTTGTTGCAGATTGGTGACAAATAACTTATATTAAGATTATAAGATGTTGCCTTTTGTAAAATGTATGCTAAATTGGAGTCATCTGCCAGATGGTTTCTAAACAAATAATTATAGTTGCTTTTTGACAAGATGATTTGTTTCAAAATGCCGATGTTCTGCATACCACTATTCCTGAGCATAAAACACGCACCTCTTTTTGTCGTATTTACTAATAATGCCATATTTCTAGATTTACCAAACTTGAAATTTTCCGTTACACATACTATCTTGCATGTTTTGCTCTTTCGATGAATTAGCCATGTTAAATAACAGTTGAAATAGTAAATATAACACAAGTAAACTTTAAACTACAGTAGTTTTAAAGAAATTGCTTATGTCATGTGTAGACAAATTTTGTATCATAAGCAACTGTAGTCCGCGACGTAACTAAGGCAGATCAATAACAAACGAGCGTGCTTCCGGCCGCGTTTGTTCGTAATACTTCATAGTGAACCTTATTATTTTGAAATACAATTCAAATCATTTTGATTGCTGGTGTGCCCAAAATAGTGTATCGCGTGCTATTGATGGCACGCGTGCCATTAGCTCACACGCGTACCACTAGCTCGCCATCCTTGACATAGGATCACCTTGTTCTCTAAAACTTGGCTTCATTTAATTAATTATGTTATATGGCACGTGTGTATGCGTTCATGATCATAGTGCCTTTCGTTACATTCAGCTTCCACCTTTTGGGACTTGCACCATGAATTTATACCCGCAGGACACAGTCTATGTCGAGAGTTCTGGGTTGAAAACAGAAGATGAAAAAAAGTAGCTCAGACAGCAGTTTTCATGCTGTGTAGATCAAAGGTGTCAAACTCAAAAGCTAACTTGGGCCAAGCAAACAAGGTTCAACTGTAGGTGGGCCGCAAAAATATCTATATTAATAGAGACGTTATTTTATTTCAAATTACACATTATTATAAACATATATAAAAGAACAAGACGATTTAAAGTTTACGTCCTGGCGGCATCCTTTTTCTGCTACAATCTTTCCTTTTTTGGGAGAAATTTTGCATTATTGTGTGCCGATATATTGATCGGGCCACAGAAATGTTCGTCGCGGGTCGCGAATTGGACGCCCCTGGTGTGGAACATCGATAGTCTTTCTAATAGCCATACCGTAATATCTATGGATTTTTGATATTAAATGCCGGTGAATCAGTTACGACAACTTGGGCATTTTCTATATCACTTAATTTTTTCCTCTGTTTTTACTTTTAAACTTTTGACGAATCTATTCGCGTACCTTCCTCTACCCTTTTGGGGAAATCGTTGGGCTATCAATTCGCGTTACTCCCAGCCAACCCTTCAGAAGAAGAAAACCGTTATATATAAATTAAGCTTACTATATATAGTCGAAGTTTTCTAGATAGAATGGAATAGAAGTGGATGTAAACCAGAAATCAGATGAGATTGTTACTGATAGGTATCATTGTGAATAAGTACTTATTAAGAGAAAGATTTAAAGTGACGGTTGATCACTGAGATTAAATTAATATTAGATTAAATTGGATAATAGATTAGATCTTATATTAAGTAAGGATCGAGTTTGATAGTCTCCTAATCATTTGTGTATTTCGTCGTTGTTCCACTTTCGTGATTAGTACCGAGGCATTCTCTTACTATTATTAATAGAATTTGTGTCGTCATATTGTGTGATTAATAAATAGATTGATTGGATCACGACTAGTGTTTCTTCCCTACCTCCTACGTATCTAGGTGCCAAAGAGGCAAATGAAGACTTTTCACAAAATACAATAGACGTGTACCCATTCATTTTTAGGTATTCCCAATACACTCTAATTTTTCCACTTGAATATCTTATGAGGATCCGAGGCTCATCATAAACTTATGCTTGGGGAAACACAGGTGGTCCATTTGATGCGCGTCAAGGGGAGTAATAAAAATAAAAATAAATAAATAAAAATACTTCTAATTATTGTATTTCTTTATAGTATATAATTTTAAACAGAAATATTCGAACCTTTAAAAATATAAAAAAGTGAAAATCAGTAATCTCTTAAAAATTTACGTGCCAGACCCCCGAAAAGTTAGAATTCAGTATTACATAATTTTTTTTTCAATTTAAAGTACAATAAAAAGAAATCAATATATGTTTCTCTTTCTAAAGGATATAACTTTCTGCAGTTTTTTTATTTTAATATTTAAGAGAGAGTTTTTTTTCTCTTCTTTTTGAGTTATTATATTAGTGCAAAACTCGTTCAACACTTACAAAAAAAGTCTTATCTCTAATATTATATAAACTATTATACCGAATATTTGGAGAGTCAGATATGTTGTTCATTACATTAAAATTAGCTGCCTCAATTACATGGCATGTGTTATCTATGTGAACGACAGTAACATTTTAAAAGAAATTTTTTCGACTAGACCATTTAACACTAGAAGAAAAGGAAGACCTAGATTTCGATGGATAGATACAGTAGAGGAGGATAAAATTAAGAATTAGAAGAGTTTGGCAGCAAGTACAGGTGGTTGTGCAATCGCCTGGTTCAGAAGGCCTTGGGCTATCATGCTGTGGATGATAATGATGATATATAAGGTTTTATTTTCCTTCTCACTTAAAGTATAAAAAATATTATTTAATCAATGCTGTATCTTTTATGACAGAAGGGAAACAAAAATTTATATTGTAAGTTTTTACCAAAAAATGTAAACAACAAGAACATGGAATAAACTTTCTCTTTTGAAAAACAAATTAAAACAATTTTTCGAGGTGCATTCTTAGAATGTTTGTTACAGTTCTCATCTATTGGCCATTTTGAATTTGTTAACATATTTTTGATCCAAAGAAATTTCTACTTTCCTCCTTAAATTTAGACAAGGGAGTCAATTAGAATGCCACAAAGTGCATTCGGAAGAACAAAACATATTCAATTTTTCTCTGGAACTATATTTCTATGATTTTTAAAAACATTTTTATACTTATTTTAAATATTCAGGTGTGAAGTTTTAGATTTTTAAGAAATAATTATAAATATTTTCTGAAGTCGGAGTAAATATATAACTCTAAAGAAACTTTCATTAATTTATGCTCATTCGTATACTCTTTATTGCTTTTAAACTTATGTATTAGCTTGAACTTCAAGTGGAAAACAAAATCTCTACAATATTTACATTATTTTTGCTAGCTCAAAACGGCCGATAGGCAGGATAGTTGTGAGTTTTGAAAGATTTGTACCTGTAAACTAAGGAACAATGTTTTACAGATTTCCATATCTATCTATCACACTTGCAAAAAAGGTGAAGTGAGCTTTCATTAGTAAACAGTAACTATCTAAGTATCAGTAAATATCTATATAAGAAAAGCTTTGTTGTTCTTTATGATTGAAGTAATTTTATGCTTAGATTTTTTTAATGTAGAACAGTATTCTTAAAATTGTGTTCCATGAAACTCTGGGGCTCCACGAGCATATCCAGGGGACTCGGGAAAATTGAAAAGGAAATTATAAAAGTGTGTGAAAAGTAGATTCCCACTCTCTACGGAGTTTGTATGATCATAAGTATTTAAAGCCATGTTTCCCAAAGCAGTCTACAATTACTACGGGGTTGTGGGGGGATTTAAAAAAGAAATTTGGCAGTGGAGAGCATTCCTCAGATAATTTCCAGCAATTTTTACTTCTTTGCACACGTGAATTCGAGTTTTATTACGAGAGATACACTCTGGAGAGGGGATTAGTCTCAACAAAAGTGATAAAATGTGCATTTGTATTTTATATTTAAAAAAGAAAAAAAATGGGGCATATATATATATGAACCTGAGAAAAACTCTTTTTTGCGAAGAAAATTGTTGAAAATTTGTGGCGCTATGACTTTGTAAGTACAGTTGGACCTCTATATAACGAAGCCGCTAAATCCCGGAAAAAAGTTCGTTATATGGAAAATTCGTTACATAGAGGCTTGTCTTTTAATATATTTTATACACCACATAAAACAAATTTTAAATTCATAAACACTATATGTTAAAAAAAGTAACTACTCTCACAGCTTTTTTAAAATTAATACATGTTTATTTTATATATTTAAACAAATTAAACGCATATGAAATGCAACTGCAGATAGCTTCAATTGACCTAGATTTCGACAACTTGTGTTAAAAGTGTGCAAACATATTTCAGTTTTTAAATATAATACATGAGTAGGTGACATATGGAGCATAAATTAATATTATTAATAAGCAACTCATATAAAGATTACATCAAAAAATTCTTTAATCACAAATACAATACTTTTTTTTCCATTTCTCTACATAAAGTACCTATGACATGTTGAACTGGTTTAAATATTACTTTAAGTTATATATTCTTCTAAGATTCTTTCCTAAAATAGCTTATAGTTCTAAGGGTTCTATGATTCGAAAAAGTTTGAATACCGTTGGCGTGGAGTAAGTAGATTTCAAAGAAGTAGCTTTTCAGATGCAAGAATTATACAACATTGTATTGAGATGATACTCAGCATGTGATAATAAGTTTGATAACATACTTAATGGTAATAAATGAATTGACAAAATTATGTTAGGTAATGATATTGTGACAAATCTATACGGAACTTTATCACTAACCTTCTGAGTCGTCCTTTTTAGGGAAATTTAATTCCCTACCTATTTCCAATCAACTCCAAAAAGAGGACAGGATTCCTTGTTATGCAGATTAGATAAAGTATTTAAGTCAAACGGAATAGTAAAGTTGGAGCAGTAGGAGAGAGAGATTGAAGTTGAAAGTTATAGTTAAGTTAAATTGAAGATTTCTTGTTGGATAATTTAATCTCAAGAAGAGTTGAGATTCCGTGTGGTAAATATTGATTTATAATTAAAGTCTCATTAAAGATTTATTTTAGGAGTGAAATTAAAATTAAATGTTCAATAAGAACATTAAATATAATTCTGGGATCTCTTATCGTGGTAATCTCTGCGTGATCGATATTATAATTGTTAATTAATTGGATCATTAATTATTTAAGTTAATTTAAAGGATATTACCTTTAAAACCTCATAATACTAGTTAGATATATTTGTTAATAAGTCTTTGATTCTATTTAGATAAGATAACCAAATAGAGAAAGTTATTTATAAAAATGGCTACTGGTTCTTATCTGATTCCTATTTATTCTCGTTCTCAAAGTGAGGTCCTAGGAGATCATCACAATATGAACTATGAGAGAGATGAAAATGAAATGAGAGAGACGAAATCGAACATCCAAGTTAATACTACTTTCGTCAAACATACGTATTACGTAACATGAAGCCCAGATTCACTTAATACGCACTTATTCCTATCCGATTATATTAATATCTTTCATAAACTTTTCTTCGGCTTAGTAACAGCTATAACAGTCTAGAAAGTGTGCTGTATAAAGCCTTGGGGCATGTAACAAAATTTTAAGAAATTACATTTAGTTCCAGCTCTTAATGAAACTACACATGTAAATGCTAAATAACAAAAATGTATGGGTATTACATTTTTATATGGTTCCTAAAATTCATTTTATTAAGTTTTTTTATTAATATCACTTTGTAATGTTAAGATATTTTCCTTATTTTTGTCTTTTACAGTGCTAATTAAATAAATTCATAAAACATAGTGTATAGTTATCTAATATGTTTCAACATATTCCTATATTTACAGATGAATTTCATGAAAACAACTTTTTTATGAGCACTTTCCAAGAGCTCAACATTTCCATAATTGATAATTAGAAAAATATCAATTACAAAACATGTACACTAACAGAATACTGTAATATGCAATACACAAATGACTCATAGCAGAAAATTACTTCAGTTAGCCTCCACATGTTTTTTTAACGAACGAAATGACTTCCTCGTAGTTTTCCAGGTGTGAAATATTCCTTCGCAGTTTCTTTCGAAACACGAAAAAAATTATCTCATCTAATGCTCTAGCAAACACAGTAATGCTAAGAATCTATAATCCTGAACGCTTATTGGAAAATAAAGCAGAAATTTCAAAATAAGTTATGGGGAAAATACCTAAGGATGCAAGGTAAATTGACAAAAATAAAAATAAACGATAAATTCTATTTTAGGCTAAAAGAAAAAAAAATCAGAATAAAAATTCATTGGAGATATAAAATTTTATTTTTTAACTATTCACTGTCTCCAATTTAGAGGCAATATCGTAATTTTAATATTTGGAGCTTTCGTCTACTGGCTATTTTGAATTCGTGAATGTAATGTTAATCCTATGAAAATATATATTCTACTTTTTTCTTCTCAATATTGTATCGATTATTATATCGATTAAATACAATAAAGTGCAATCGAAAGACAAGAGCCTCGTTTAGTTATTACAATAATTATTAAACATGATACAAATGGAAACTCAAAATATATAGTTCTATTAAAATTTCTTTTCTTTATTTTGAGCTAATTTTAATACGGATATTGTGTTTAGGTTGAAAATTCTCTCCCATACATTATTATCGTCTGCTTTAATTCTCAACGATTCCTATAACTCTAATTTATCAGATTACTTAATTTATTTGCTGATATATAATCGTCTGTTGTTAAAGATAAATTGCGTATGTGGGCATTGCTTATAATTATTCTAAATATTTTTTTTGTCGGAGAAAAGGTTATTGTAATGCGTAATCGATGTTAGTTGAACTTAAATTATTTAATTTTTGCATATTTTCGAGATATTATCATTCATCTGGATATCTTTTTGATTACTTGAGGATTAAAAGAACAAAACGCATTGAATAAACTTTTGACAACTATTATTACATTTTCATCACAGTTATGTTCTATAACCAATAGTTTTACAGAGAAGAGGTAATATTTACTGTTTCATTTTTATGCCGCTGTTTTGAACAATTAACTCAACATGCGTTCTGTATTCATATTAAAAATAAAGGAGGAGTTTAAAATTCAAAGAGTTTTACAGGGGGTTATTTTGGTTAAAAATATCACACGGTCAATAACACTTTAAATATTTCACTGCCATGAGATTACTAATATAGTTCTTACCAGTTGTTTTGCCTTGGGAAAGCAAAAAGGTCAGAAACAGCAAATAAAGTGGACCTATGCTTTCTGTGAAAATGACGTTTTATATTTTTTATATTAAAATAATACATTTCTTATTCAATGTTATATGTTAACCTATACAAATATTTTTTCCTGCATTTATGATACATTTAAATATAGTTAAATGCATCATAAATCGGTAAAATTTGAAAAAAGAGTTTAAAACTCGAATCTAAACCTTTCCTTGAGATATAATCCGAAGTTTGAAAATAACAGGACTTCATAGTCTTGATGAGCAATGGTGTGTGTATTCCTAGGTTCGAACAGGACTTCGAGTGTCAATCGGGGTAAGATTTAGAATGATGATTGCAAGAATAGTCATTTCGGCCCACAGGGTATTGTTTGATTTGGTTCCTTCATAGACCCGACATCATTAACATTATTTAGAATAATTCGTTCGGTCACCACTATACTATAACTGAGCCTGCAAAAAATCTAGAATAAGTAATTCGATTTAATTTTGTTCGAATCTTTGTTGAAAGAAATGGCACTCAAAATAACTAAAGAGAGATACCAGCTTCCGGAGAATGTACTAGGTCTGCAATGGTAAAACACCAATTTGCTGCCCATTAGAAATAAAAATGTTAGAAAGTTTAAATAAAAAGATATATTCCAAATTCGGATATTTTTCTTTAACATTACGTGAATGTCTTAAAAAATTTTAAATGTTGCCTGTGGAGATTTATGTAATTTTCTTAACCCCATATTAGAGTGAATCCGTATTCTAGAGGATGCCATCTGCATCAAGGTTTTCCCCAATATTCGAACCGAACTATGTAACAGCAAAACACTGCTACAATAATGCTATGTTTATACAGGTTACCTATACTCTATTACACAGGACTTGGAAAAGTCATAAATTTATCGAACTCTAAATCCCAACTAAGGTTTGTTACGATTCTCTTTTTGTAACTGCTAAATTTAATGGTTTCATTTTACATTAAAAAAAATACAAACCGATCATTAAAGAAAAAAGCCAATTCTTAAATATTTAGTCTCTGAAAGTCAGGTTTTTTTAATACGTGTATCAAATGACACATTTAAAAACACTCTAGTACAAAAAAGGTACTTCTAACATTCCTGTCTTTTTCTTCGGTCATAAACATCGACCGCAGAAATAATAAAAACGAATATAAATGTTTATTACTGTAAGATTTAAGACACCATTCCATCAATTGAGCGTTCTCATTTACTTACTATTCCTGGAGATTTTCCAGCCGACGCACTGTTTCTCTTTAATCAATAATATCCAATAAAACCTACTCACGATGACGAAGTGATTGCGATCGTTTGTTGTCTTTTTGAATCATTAGCTGCTGTGTGGATACTGCTTTTATTGACGGCGAATTACAGAAATAAAAAACATGTAATGGATATTCTTGAGCGACACGCCGGTTATGGATTTGAGACGAAATCGAATGAAATGTTTGTGAGCGCTTGAATACTAATATTTAAAATACTATAGCAATGATATCTCGCATTGGGTACATTGGTTGACACTCGCGAATTTAAATACATGCAGTATATAAATAGCCATGATACAGATGCTTAGATCATTTGTTCTTGAAGTGGGGCATATCCGGAGGGACAGAACCCGGGACCTTTGGATCTCAAACGGAGTAACTCAACCACTATACTAAAATGATCATCTTATTCCGGAGGTTGTTGCTGGCTAAAATATATATGATACCACTACACACTCCCCTACCAGTGAGTTGGTGGTTAGGCGAACGAACGATGTCGTTGCGAGCGGTCAGTTGTTGGTGTGAATTGAAGGATTGCGTCAAGTGAGTTAGACGACTTTGTGTTCGCTGCGTCAGTGAATCTGACGAGTTGGCTGCGTCAAGTGAATTTTGACAAGTTATTGGTTGCTCTTTTTGCGCATTGATGGCACCACGACAGTTCAGACGGTTTCCTATCTGAGCTAGGGTCACGAATGAAGTGGCACATATCCAAAGGGACAGAACCCGGGACCTTTGGATCCGAAACCGAGTAAGTAACCACTATACCAAAATGATCACTTTAGACCGTAGGTTATTATTGGTTTATATTGGCTTTTCCCCCTACATCCTTATTAGACGTATGTGTATTCGTATGTAAGAACTTTTTAAGGCATGGACCAACTCTGTCTCGTCTTGTTCTTGATTCAGCCTCAATAACGTCATAACCAAATAATTTTAATAGTAAATGTCATTCTCGGACATATTTCCCGAAACCTGGGAAATTTCGTTCAAATGCCATCTGGCAGCTGTAGTAAGATTGCCTTATTATGTCATGCCAAACCTTCGTGTTTAGCCTTAGGGGTACGACCATATACCTTCATTACTCATTTAGTCAAACGGTGGTAGTCGGTCGAGTAGGTTTATGCCTAGGTTTGTGAAATTGGGAGGAACGTACATCTGTTTGTTACGGGTTACCGTTTAAGGTATGTGACTATATATAGCTTCGGAGCATTTTTTTTAAATATATAAATTTTCAACTAAAGAAACATTTATTTTATTTGAAATGGGGCGCAAAGCTAGGAATTCAGATTACAATTTCAACAAAATTAAAAATAAGTTTGGATATATTGCGGTTTTGAGTGAAATTTTAGTGAAAAATTACAGTTACGGTAAACCTTGGATTGAAAATTCTGATTAATATATTGAAATAATATTTAAGCAGTACATAAATAACACATCATTGTCTAAACTTAGAACTATAAGATTTGTAATACCTTTGAAAGTGTTTGAAATATGTCAATTTTTATGTAAGAACTCAATTTTTTACAAAAAAACTAATGTTATTTTCGTACGAAAAGGGCAATAAAATACATAACAGAGAAATTATAGTCTATAATATAGAAAAAAACTAAATAAAAATTTTTTCTCAAAATTTCAATTTTGTATCTTAAGGTATCCGAACACGTTCAGAGTACTTTTTGACAAAATAACATATTTAAACATATAAAGGCTTTTTTAGGATTCAATACCAATAAATACTAATATTTAATCAACAATATTTAAAATAAATTGCCGGAATTTCATAAAAATCACAATTATATGTGAAATTTTAGCAATATTTTTGTAAAACTTCAAAGCAATCAGAGAAAAAGTTAATAAACTTATATTAGTAAAAGAATTACCAAAACAATCTAGAGGCATTTTATCTAGATAATGTACTAAAACTTTAATGTTTTATTAAAATTTGAAACTTTTAGAGATGATTGAGTAAATGTTATAAGAAAAATAACGCTTTTGAGACCCTTATTTAAATAGCATGCACTAACTCAAATAATATATTCATACTATAAGAAATATTTTAGTACATTCTCTAGAAAATAGTATAAATATCAGGTGCAAAAAGTTTTATAGAAATACATTTGTAATATTTTGTGTGATCAGACTCGCCATGATAGATTTCGAACAATTTAATACCCACTTCTGGTAGATCAAAGACCCACTTCCGGTTTTTCTAACTTAATAAAATTGATTGTAACTTGGCCTCTAAGAAGCATAGAATCAAAACAAAGTATGTTTTGTAAAGCCAAAATATAGATGTATTAAATAAAATAGAAAACAAAAATATCTGTCTTGTCCGAATTTGGTCATTTTCAACATATTCGGATACCTTAAAAAGAAATCCTGTAGTAAACTTTACCGTGAAAAACAGTTTATCAGAAAATGCATCTAAAGATTTTAATAAAATATGAAAAATTTTCTACTACATGTACATTTTTTAAACTCACCATATTTATAGCTCAAGCTCTCTTTAACTTCATGTTTAACTATAATTCAGTGGCCACGGTAGCCGAGTGGTATAGGTATCGGATCGTGGCTTGCCTTGTCACGAGTTCGAGCCCAGTACCACTAAAGACCCACCGTGCAGGGCAGCGATGCACGTTAAATCTGTCGAGAGCTGAAACGTCCTCCCGTTGGTGTGGTGTGGTAGTTAGGAGAGGGGGGTGCCAGCTCAGGTGTCGTCCACGTCACTTGACCATGGTTCAAAATTACGTGGTCCGTCGCCAAAAGCCCTCGTGCAGCTGAACAGTGCGACGTTAATATTCAATCAATTAACTATAATTCAGACTTTTTTTTACTTTCTTGCTGTTTTCTGGAGAGCTCTTTATAAACTATAACAATTGCCGCTTTTAGTAAAACTTTCATGAAAATTTGCAGTTACGATCTTTTACACAAAATTCTAACACATTTAATTAAATAATATTTTTACAGTACATAAATAACATCTTTACATGTATTAGGAATGAAAAGATTTGTAATATTTTTAAAAATCATTTAATATGCTAAATCTTATGCAAAAAGTTGATTTTTTAAATAATTAATAATTTTTTTTTATAATAAAGCAATATAAAGTGTACATAAATATATACACAGACATTAAATTTTGATTCATAACACAGATAGAACCAAATAAAGCATGTTCTGAAAATTTCTATTCAATATCTTAAAAATAATTTGAGTGGCGATCTGCTTCCGGTTTTGTAAACTCCATTTCCGATTTACTAATTATGCTATAAATTTGCTTCGAAATATCGTAGAAACAAAAACAAAAAACAAAACAAAAGGAGGTTTTTTGGAATCTTAAATGGATGGGCTATAAAATAAAAACATAAAGGAAATTTTGAAAATTTTCACCAAAATGGCGAATTTTGGGTAGCCACATATCTTAAACAAGTAATAGACAAAGTTTGCTACTTACCCTCTTCTTAAAAGGGTCACAGATGGGATCTACTTTTGAATATGGGTTCGGGGCCTCAAGTAGGAATGGCGATCCGAGATCGATTAATCAAAAAATCGATTTCTTAAGCAAAACAAAATTGATTTTTTAAATCGATATGTAGCACTGAATCGATTCAGTGAATCGATATTTCATCCCAGAAAATCGACATTCGATTTTTTCTGTTTTGGTAAAAACCATAAAATTATTTACGATTAGTTGAACGTTCTATCTTTAAAAACCGTAATATTACGGTGTTGGTGGTCAAAGGGTTAATAACACAAAAACTCGCGAGATGCCTGTTTGCTGAATTTCCTTTGCCTTTTTTAATAATTAAATAAAAAAAGTTACGTTTGTAATCTGTTGTATTTGTTGATATTGCCTCACTTGTTGATGCCTTGATTGACTGACTGACGTAATATACTGCGATTAGAGAAATAAATATCCCTTTTTATATAGTGTTTGTTACGGAATAATAAGTAATTTAGGGGTCATCATTTTTTCGATTGCCGGTAACATCGCATGTGATGAGCGGAACCGCTTGGATCCCAGTAGACTAGACAGACTGTTGTTTTTAAAAAGCTTAGATATTAAACATTGGAACTATATAAGCTATATTATCTATTTTCTAAATTTTTTAATGTAACAAATACATTTAGAAAATAAACGTCTTCTTTTATACCTGATACTTTGAGATGGTAATAAAAAAAATTGTAATTGTCGAATTCCCTGAACTAAAAAATCCCTGATTTTACTGATATGAGATCGTTTGTTATGGTACCTTTCTTGTTTTTCATAAAATGGATTCATATTTACATTGCAAATGCAGACTTGAAAAAAAATCGAGTTTTTTAAAAATCGATCTTTTAGACCTCGATATTTTTGTGAATTGATTCATTAGGTTACGATTCGAATCGATTTAAAAATCGATCTTTTTCGGAAAGAATCGACATCCCTAGCCTCAAGAAGGATTTATACGTGACCTGGAATAAATGAAACTAAGAGCCCATCTATAAAGCGAGAAGACTCATATTCAGTAAAAACGTTATCAGAAGAGAGAGAAGAATCAAATTCCGAGAATTGGTGTAACGTGAGGTGTTGAATAATTAGTTGTGAGAGTATTTGTATATAAATTCTTTTGACTCCCTTTTATAAGGCACTTTGAATTTATGAGCATAATGTTAATTCTGCGGAAATTTTAATTTTCTCCTTATGCTTAAAATTCTTTTTTGATTTGAATGTAACCCATGCAAAAGCATAAAACAACAAAGGTTTCTCAGGTTTTATTAGGAGGGTTTTAAATATTCAAATGGATTTTTTGCAGCTGAAAGTCCAAATTAAATGCAAGCCACTCCGAAGTTTTTTTTTTTTTCATTACAGTTTAACTTAGGAATCATCAGGTAAAGGTAAAAGTTCAATCAAACGTACTTTTAAAATTTCATTAGACATACAGTGAATTTAATATGAAAAAAGCGTGTTTTTGGAAAATAAAAAAGCTGCTTTTATAACCCTTGCACAATATAAATTTCGGAAATATATTTTTCAAATTTGATAATATTTACACCAGTGTTTCTCGCGGCACTTTTGTATCCTGCCAAATTCTTGAAGTGTGCCGCCAAATTTTTTTAAAGTTATTAATTATACTCCGAGAAAAAAAATTCGGAACCGAATCATTCGCGCGCGGCCGTTTTATAGAAATAAACTAAGGGTATTCGTGGTACGTTTGATTTATCCTTTCGTGGATAGATTGATATATGTATAACAAAAATTTGATTGAGTTCGTAATCCATTTTTGATAACAGATACATCCGTAGAATGAGGAAAATGAAGTTAATATGAGGAAAAACAAATTTCGCCATGTCGTTATCGAGATTTAATTTCAAAACATTCGGACAAGTCGAATTAATTCATTCTGGGGAAAATTAGAGGCGGTTATCTTATAACCGCGAAAAAGAAAAAAAGCTTTAAAAATATTATTGCCATTTTCTTCATTTCATTTGTGCGTATATATATATATATATATATACGCACAAATGAAATGAAGAAAATGGCAATAATATTTTTAAAGCTTTATATATATATATGTAGCATGCAGCCAAAACCAAGCAGTCTTCGCGCGCAGGCGCAGCTAAAACACGAACTGAAACTTGAACTAGTGGAAGAGAAACAAAAACTCTTGGACATTAGAGCAGAATTAGAGAGAAGAGAGAACGCGAGAGGTGCGCGAGCAGGCGTTACCTTCTGAATATCATCGTCAAACTTATCTGTAAAAATATCTACCTTTTTAATTAATTTTTGTTAGTTTTAAAATAAATGTGAAGTAAGACAAACACGTCTTGGACCCCTTGTTGTCTCCCACAAATTATGGGGGCTCGGCCGCGATCGATAAAATTTCGATTTTGAACCAAAGTCTGGACAATGAACAAAAGCGTCCGTGAGGAGACGCTCCGCCATTTTCGAAAACTTCGTTCAACCTGTGTAGAGGTTTGAACTCAGCATAAATATTCAACCTGTGTAGAGGTTTGAACTCAGCATGAAAATTCCGCCTGTGTAGAGGCCGGGATTGAAAAAATTTCGATTTTGATCAAAATTTGGAACGTGAAAAAAAAAAGCCGTCCGTGGAGGAGACGCGCCACCATTTTTCGGAAACTTCGTTCAACCTGTGTAGAAGTTGAATTTTCAACTTCATTCCGCCTGTGTAGAGGTCGGAACAAATAACAAAATAACCTGTGTAGAGGTGTATTTTCAACGAACCCTCAAAATCCCGCCTGTGTAGAGGTTGGAACTAACTCAGTGTGAATAATCCGCCTGTGTAGAGGCCGGAACTACAATTTCAAGATATAACCTGCGAAGAGGTGTCAATTCGAACAATTTCAACTATATTACCTGCGAAGAGGTGAAATCAGTGGAATCAACCTTTTTATTGGATACATCGTACGTGCGAGCAACAAGGGAGCCAGAAAAAAAAAAGGTAGGATCTTTCCATATTCTAAAATGTATAAAAACGCTCTTAAAGAGGATTTCATAAGAGTTGTTGAGAATCTAGACGGTACTGTGGAGAGTACTGACACTATAGTTAAACTAAAGACTAAAATTGAGAACAGTAGTACATTTGAAAGTGATCCAGATTTCGTTAAAACTTTAATTCAAAACTGTATAGATGAGAGAGTATCGCGAAACGAAAGAGAGGTAACTTTAGGAAAACAGAAAATTGAGCTCGCGAAACTACAGTTAGCACAGTTAGAAAAAGAAGTCGAACTTCAAAGGGTTAAAAATAAAGCATTAAGTTTAAATCCTGCAGCTAAAGTCGAAGATAAACAGTTCGAAACTTTAAATAAGGAAACCGCAACCCATATTGGCATTCGAGAAGCAGAAGATTGGTTTAGGCCTATTGATTTAGCTAAAGAGTGCGATATTTATATTTCATCTAGAAGCGGATCACATAAAGAAATTCCTATTACTTATGGATATACCCAAGACCCCTTTAAAAATAGATCACAAAACTTTAAAACAAAGATTAAAGAGAACTATCCCCAATATCTTGATAGAGAAAATAAAAATTGCTATATATGCGGTGATTCATCTCATTGCGCAAGAGACTGTGAGAAGCGTTTTAAACCTAAAGAATCTAACGACCACATCCATAATAGAATAAACGTGAATACTTTGAAAATCGAGAGCGAAAAACAAAATAGCGATGAATTTGAAAATCTTCAATACGTAAGCATTTTTGTAGAAAATCAGCCCGTAACAGCCTTGATCGATTCAGGTTGCCAGATCCCAGTTTTAAATTCCTCACTAATTAGAGTGCAAACACCTTCCGAAGAAATAACATTAAGCTCATGTTTTGGCGAACAGCGTATGGTAGAAGTTAAACCCATAATTATTTCTCTTGATCAACACTCTCTTGGTATAAGTGTGCGAACGGCAATATCACCGACCTTGACCGAAGAATTTATTATACATCCTAGTGTATATTCTGAAATAAAAAAACTAGGCCACGCAAAGAGCGATGTTTTATTGAATGAAAGTGAATCCTCTTTAGGTGCTCATGCTTATGCTTATTCTAGTGCTATTTCTTTTCCAAATGTTTCCGTTTCAAATGTGATAGAAAACTCTAGTTATGATTTGTCACATGTTAAAAACTTTAATACTAGAAATGATTTGAGTTCTCTAATTAAGGATTATAAATGTAATAAAATTAAGAGTACTAAGTTAAAATTGAGTATTGTAAGAGAAAAATGTTCTGATATAGTATTGTGTAAGAAAGCCAATGGTGCCATGAAAACGAGTTCCGTGGAATTCATCTCCCGCTCACCTACCCCTTCACCTATGGAACGTAATTATAGACGGTTTGTGTTGCTCCGAAAAATTTTTGAGCCTTGGCAGTGGAAACGAAGGAAAAAGAGAAATCGTTTTGAACAGACGTCCAGAACTCTACAGAGGAAAATATCGATGCGTTCAACCAAAGATCAACTTGTTAAAAAAGACGTTCTTATGCCTGTGAAACACAATGTTTTCCTGTGGAACCTTCCGGATGTCGAAGAGATGCCTTCACATGATGGAGAAAATGTCTAGTTCAGCAAAATTATGATATGTTACATCTTTGTTTATTTGTCGTATAGTCCTTGTCTGTTCCGTCTTTTTTTTTTGTAAGTTTCAGATTCTCCTCTGGTCTCCATGGAAGTACCGCTGCGGACAGCGTACGGTCAGAATGGTCGTTGTAGCATGCAGCCAAAACCAAGCAGTCTTCGCGCGCAGGCGCAGCTAAAACACGAACTGAAACTTGAACTAGTGGAAGAGAAACAAAAACTCTTGGACATTAGAGCAGAATTAGAGAGAAGAGAGAACGCGAGAGGTGCGCGAGCAGGCGTTACCTTCTGAATATCATCGTCAAACTTATCTGTAAAAATATCTACCTTTTTAATTAATTTTTGTTAAAGTTTTAAAATAAATGTGAAGTAAGACAAACACGTCTTGGACCCCTTGTTGTCTCCCACATATATATGTCATGATTTTTAAGACAGAATCAGATTAAAGTTAGGAAAGTGAAAAGACGACCTTTATTCTTTCATTTGTACATCTGTTCTGACACCGAGAGCAGGGAGGAAAAAGCACGCCATGGTGGTGGTTTCAAGTGAATAACACTTGAAAAACATATGGTAAGTATCGCTGCTTTGAAGAGGGGCTTGCAAGTAAATGCTGACATATGTTGACTATTAAATCTAACGATCTGGAATTAGACATGTTTATTGGCTAGGCCATATGTTCGGGAGAAATAAATGGGTGATTAGTTTGATATTTGAAGATGGGAACTGAGAAAGATGAGTCAAGTGCTAGATAGGGAATTTAATTTTTAATCTAATTTAATAATCCTTACATTTATATATATATATATATATATATATATATATATATATATATATATATATATATATATATATAGATAGATAGATATAGATTCGAATTTTCAGCATTACAAATATTTTTTAAAAATTTCTAATGGCAGGTTAAAAACAGTTATTAACAGAGTTCATCAATCTACCTAGTACATTCACCGAAAGCAGGTATCTCATTTTAGTGCGGTGCCATATAGGCGGATTCCAATCACCGCAGGTAATTTTGACGCCCAATTTCCTTCCTAGAGGGAAGCACCTTAGCTCTGACGATGCGAACCTGTACTAGGATTTAATTTTTCCTAGAGCACCCTCCTAGGGATCTTTTACATGTCGTATAATTAATTATACGACATGTCCGCTGTCGATTTTCTGCATCATGAAAATCCATCGACTTGGGCCGGGGTAGAACCCACAACCTTGGGTGCAGAAGGCCAGCGACAAACCAACCCGCCACCCATTTTACAAATATAAAAATGAAAAAAAAATATATAAAGATTGAGTTTTTTAAATGTAGACGCTTTAATTTTTAAGACCCAATATAAACGAAAATATTAAAATACTTCAAGCTCAATTTTCGCATTAAATGTATTCTTAGAACTAATTTGTACTCATTAAACACTTTGTTGTCTTTGACGTACATATTATTTTATTTATATATAACATTGAAATTTATTATCATAAACTGTTTTACATAGTGCTTTACAGAAAAGGAAAATTCTTTTAAACTTATGTTCTTTCTTTTAAACTTTATGCTAGTGTGCCTCCAAATTTTGGAATTATTAAAAATGAACCGCAACAAAAAGAAAAGGTTGAGAATCACTGATTTTTACGCTTATAAAGCTATAAGGTTTTGTCTCTTAAGATTCTGGAGGCATTTTGCGAAGTAAAAATCTGTTAATGACTACATTAAATATATATTAAAGTAATTATTATAATAATGGTTAATTTTTTATGCTGGACTACTCTTGAAATCCACAGTGTAGAAGGGCTGACACTTATTAAATCTATCGAGGTTCGTATTTCTCACTTTGGCGTGTTGTGGAAGTTTGGAATGTGGAATGCAAGCGCAGGGATCCTCGTAATTTGGCCGAGGTTCAAAATTATAAAATAGTTGAAAATAGTCCATCAATCAATCAATCTATCTATCAAGGAACTATGAGAAATAATGCAAGTCGGTCTCTCTTATGTAAAAGTAAAATAAATGAAAAATAACAATAATTTTCAATTTTATAATGTATTTAATGTAATTTCACATAATTTATTTAAATACATGATTGTATTTTATATATTTTTCACTACAAATATAATGCACACAAAATGCACAGACTTTTTATTATTTTTCATTGTTGTTGTGTATATTTGATCAGTTGCGCAACGAAGAATATTAGAAACTCACTACAATGTTAGGTTTTGGGCCTTTAAGCTATCTATATATATAAATGGGTGTTTGTATAGATGACCTCCCTTCATTCCATCGCCGATTACTGTGAAAATTGGTATGTATATGTATTTTTTTTGTGGAGAAGGTTTCTGGGCTATCCTCTTTGTTGCAGCTCTCCACCAGGTGTGACTATAGCATATCTTCGGCACCATTCAATCAATTGCCAATTTGCCAACAAGGGCGCCAAAAAATGAAGCCAACTTGGCTGTATCGCTAACATTTCGTTATGTTTCCATTAAATTGCCTTTATAATGTAAGGAACGGCGTTGCTTGCGAATATTACAATTTTAACATCAAATAAGTATGACAGAAAGTAATATTAACGTATTGCACAGCCAGATATCAATTATTTACACTATTTTAAACATCTCAAAATTTGTAACAATATGGTACTTTTGCTGATTAGAGATCAGCTAAGGAAGATGTTTCCAAAAATCGATCCACAAAGGAGTTACGGTGATGTTATAAATAAAAAAAAACTTATATATCAGCTATTAGACCTACAGACTTAAATTTTAGCAAATATAATTTTTGTTCGGCTGAGATATGCAAAAGGCTTTTTTTGTTTAACTTGCAATTTAGATAAAATTAACTCATTAAAAACTTCTTGATCCTTTACTTTGTATTGTTCAATTTATCGATTCTCTCGTACGAAGAACCGTTATACCAGCTAGTATTTTATAAATAGGTTAAATACGTACTTGGTGCCAGACAGGCTTTGGGTCCCCTAGAATTGTCGCAGAGGTGTACCTTACGTAACTGTAATGATATTAATTACACTAGAAATGTTAAAAATTAAATTAACAGTGTATTGAATATAATTAAAAAAAGAGTAAGTACTAATATCAATTGTTCATAGGAAAATTTTCATTTCCCAACACCTCACATTTTTCATGACAGATATAATTGAAAAGATTATAATTACACCGTTTCATTTAAAATTAATATTTCTTTAATTAAAGCAAAATGAGGGTCATTAAATTACTTATTAGTCTCTCTAGAAGTAATTGTTTGGATTACTTTTTTGACATTGATTTGTAAATATTTATAGATATTTTTGAATAGGATAAAATAAAAATGAAAATATATTTAATTAATTTTTAATGAGAAATATGGTAGTTTCCCCCTTGTATAGGTATTGTTTATTCATTTCCACTAATTACTCGCAATCTAGGGCACAGAGAAATACTTCTTATTCAAAACTAATCTTGAAAAGTTTTGAATCCAGTTTCACAATGTGTTCCGACAGTAAAATATTCAAAGCGACGGTAATGTTGTGACGTCTTACGCGTCTTTTCTTTAACAAGTCCTTTGGGTTCTTTGGACCAGAAATAATGGCAACTCTTTTCCAACCAAATCCAAGAAACGAGAAGTGAAGAGATGCAAATAATATAGGATAAATATAGGATCTTAGAGTAAGCGTAATGGCAATGCAATTGTAGTGTAAAGGAATGTTAGACAATTGACGTGCGTTGTGGCAGTGGATGATTATTGAAGTTCGTCGTTCAAGATTTAAGTTCTACGTGTCGTGGATTAACATATTGGTGATCGATTAGAAGTTAAACGGCAAGCTACATACCATTGTAGATAAAGACAAGTTTATTACAGAATAATATAAGGTAGTATAATATAATTCCGATATTTATTTAGATCTTCATGATGTATTCTCAATTAGAAAATAACCAAGACATTTTATTAAAAATTAAATGTATTTTGAAATGTAATACTGTACATGTAATATAGTTTAATTATTTTGTTATTATTATTACAAAAAATCCATCTTTACCGCGGCCCCAAGTATTCCAAAACTGCATTGTGTGAGTGCCGCGTTAAAGATGGATTTTTTGTAATAATAATAACAAAATAATTAAACTATATTACATGTACAGTATTACATTTCAAAATACATTTAATTTTTAATAAAATGTCTTGGTTATTTTCTAATTGAGAATACATCATGAAGATCTAAATAAATATCGGAATTATATTATACTACCTTATATTATTCTGTAATAAACTTGTCTTTATCTACAATGGTATGTAGCTTGCCGTTTAACTTCTAATCGATCACCAATATGTTAATCCACGACACGTAGAACTTAAATCTTGAACGACGAACTTCAATAATCATCCACTGCCACAACGCACGTCAATTGTCTAACATTCCTTTACACTACAATTGCATTGCCATTACGCTTACTCTAAGATCCTATATTTATCCTATATTATTTGCAACTCTTCACTTCTCGTTTCTTGGATTTGGTTGGAAAAGAGTTGCCATTATTTCTGGTCCAAAGAACCCAAAGGACTTGTTAAAGAAAAGACGCGTAAGACGTCACAACATTACCGTCGCTTTGAATATTTTACTGTCGGAACACATTGTGAAACTGGATTCAAAACTTTTCAAGATTAGTTTTGAATAAGAAGTATTTCTCTGTGCCCTAGATTGCGAGTAATTAGTGGAAATGAATAAACAATACCTATACAAGGGGGAAACTACCATATTTCTCATTAAAAATTAATTAAATATATTTTCATTTTTATTTTATCCTATTCAAAAATATCTATAAATATTTACAAATCAATGTCAAAAAAGTAATCCAAACAATTACTTCTAGAGAGACTAATAAGTAATTTAATGACCCTCATTTTGCTTTAATTAAAGAAATATTAATTTTAAATGAAACGGTGTAATTATAATCTTTTCAATTATATCTGTCATGAAAAATGTGAGGTGTTGGGAAATGAAAATTTTCCTATGAACAATTGATATTAGTACTTACTCTTTTTTTAATTATATTCAATACACTGTTAATTTAATTTTTAACATTTCTAGTGTAATTAATATCATTACAGTTACGTAAGGTACACCTCTGCGACAATTCTAGGGGACCCAAAGCCTGTCTGGCACCAAGTACGTATTTAACCTATTTATAAAATACTAGCTGGTATAACGGTTCTTCGTACGAGAGAATCGATAAATTGAACAATACAAAGTAAAGGATCAAGAAGTTTTTAATGAGTTAATTTTATCTAAATTGCAAGTTAAACAAAAAAAGCCTTTTGCATATCTCAGCCGAACAAAAATTATATTTGCTAAAATTTAAGTCTGTAGGTCTAATAGCTGATATATAAGTTTTTTTTTATTTATAACATCACCGTAACTCCTTTGTGGATCGATTTTTGGAAACATCTTCCTTAGCTGATCTCTAATCAGCAAAAGTACCATATTGTTACAAATTTTGAGATGTTTAAAATAGTGTAAATAATTGATATCTGGCTGTGCAATACGTTAATATTACTTTCTGTCATACTTATTTGATGTTAAAATTGTAATATTCGCAAGCAACGCCGTTCCTTACATTATAAAGGCAATTTAATGGAAACATAACGAAATGTTAGCGATACAGCCAAGTTGGCTTCATTTTTTGGCGCCCTTGTTGGCAAATTGGCAATTGATTGAATGGTGCCGAAGATATGCTATAGTCACACCTGGTGGAGAGCTGCAACAAAGAGGATAGCCCAGAAACCTTCTCCACAAAAAAAATACATATACATACCAATTTTCACAGTAATCGGCGATGGAATGAAGGGAGGTCATCTATACAAACACCCATTTATATATATAGATAGCTTAAAGGCCCAAAACCTAACATTGTAGTGAGTTTCTAATATTCTTCGTTGCGCAACTGATCAAATATACACAACAACAATGAAAAATAATAAAAAGTCTGTGCATTTTGTGTGCATTATATTTGTAGTGAAAAATATATAAAATACAATCATGTATTTAAATAAATTATGTGAAATTACATTAAATACATTATAAAATTGAAAATTATTGTTATTTTTCATTTATTTTACTTTTACATAAGAGAGACCGACTTGCATTATTTCTCATAGTTCCTTGATAGATAGATTGATTGATTGATGGACTATTTTCAACTATTTTATAATTTTGAACCTCGGCCAAATTACGAGGATCCCTGCGCTTGCATTCCACATTCCAAACTTCCACAACACGCCAAAGTGAGAAATACGAACCTCGATAGATTTAATAAGTGTCAGCCCTTCTACACTGTGGATTTCAAGAGTAGTCCAGCATAAAAAATTAACCATTATTATAATAATTACTTTAATATATATTTAATGTAGTCATTAACAGATTTTTACTTCGCAAAATGCCTCCAGAATCTTAAGAGACAAAACCTTATAGCTTTATAAGCGTAAAAATCAGTGATTCTCAACCTTTTCTTTTTGTTGCGGTTCATTTTTAATAATTCCAAAATTTGGAGGCACACTAGCATAAAGTTTAAAAGAAAGAACATAAGTTTAAAAGAATTTTCCTTTTCTGTAAAGCACTATGTAAAACAGTTTATGATAATAAATTTCAATGTTATATATAAATAAAATAATATGTACGTCAAAGACAACAAAGTGTTTAATGAGTACAAATTAGTTCTAAGAATACATTTAATGCGAAAATTGAGCTTGAAGTATTTTAATATTTTCGTTTATATTGGGTCTTAAAAATTAAAGCGTCTACATTTAAAAAACTCAATCTTTATATATTTTTTTTTCATTTTTATATTTGTAAAATGGGTGGCGGGTTGGTTTGTCGCTGGCCTTCTGCACCCAAGGTTGTGGGTTCTACCCCGGCCCAAGTCGATGGATTTTCATGATGCAGAAAATCGACAGCGGACATGTCGTATAATTAATTATACGACATGTCCGCTGTCGATTTTCTGCATCATGAAAATCCATCGACTTGGGCCGGGGTAGAACCCACAACCTTGGGTGCAGAAGGCCAGCGACAAACCAACCCGCCACCCATTTTACAAATATAAAAATGAAAAAAAAATATATAAAGATTGAGTTTTTTAAATGTAGACGCTTTAATTTTTAAGACCCAATATAAACGAAAATATTAAAATACTTCAAGCTCAATTTTCGCATTAAATGTATTCTTAGAACTAATTTGTACTCATTAAACACTTTGTTGTCTTTGACGTACATATTATTTTATTTATATATAACATTGAAATTTATTATCATAAACTGTTTTACATAGTGCTTTACAGAAAAGGAAAATTCTTTTAAACTTATGTTCTTTCTTTTAAACTTTATGCTAGTGTGCCTCCAAATTTTGGAATTATTAAAAATGAACCGCAACAAAAAGAAAAGGTTGAGAATCACTGATTTTTACGCTTATAAAGCTATAAGGTTTTGTCTCTTAAGATTCTGGAGGCATTTTGCGAAGTAAAAATCTGTTAATGACTACATTAAATATATATTAAAGTAATTATTATAATAATGGTTAATTTTTTATGCTGGACTACTCTTGAAATCCACAGTGTAGAAGGGCTGACACTTATTAAATCTATCGAGGTTCGTATTTCTCACTTTGGCGTGTTGTGGAAGTTTGGAATGTGGAATGCAAGCGCAGGGATCCTCGTAATTTGGCCGAGGTTCAAAATTATAAAATAGTTGAAAATAGTCCATCAATCAATCAATCTATCTATCAAGGAACTATGAGAAATAATGCAAGTCGGTCTCTCTTATGTAAAAGTAAAATAAATGAAAAATAACAATAATTTTCAATTTTATAATGTATTTAATGTAATTTCACATAATTTATTTAAATACATGATTGTATTTTATATATTTTTCACTACAAATATAATGCACACAAAATGCACAGACTTTTTATTATTTTTCATTGTTGTTGTGTATATTTGATCAGTTGCGCAACGAAGAATATTAGAAACTCACTACAATGTTAGGTTTTGGGCCTTTAAGCTATCTATATATATAAATGGGTGTTTGTATAGATGACCTCCCTTCATTCCATCGCCGATTACTGTGAAAATTGGTATGTATATGTATTTTTTTTGTGGAGAAGGTTTCTGGGCTATCCTCTTTGTTGCAGCTCTCCACCAGGTGTGACTATAGCATATCTTCGGCACCATTCAATCAATTGCCAATTTGCCAACAAGGGCGCCAAAAAATGAAGCCAACTTGGCTGTATCGCTAACATTTCGTTATGTTTCCATTAAATTGCCTTTATAATGTAAGGAACGGCGTTGCTTGCGAATATTACAATTTTAACATCAAATAAGTATGACAGAAAGTAATATTAACGTATTGCACAGCCAGATATCAATTATTTACACTATTTTAAACATCTCAAAATTTGTAACAATATGGTACTTTTGCTGATTAGAGATCAGCTAAGGAAGATGTTTCCAAAAATCGATCCACAAAGGAGTTACGGTGATGTTATAAATAAAAAAAAACTTATATATCAGCTATTAGACCTACAGACTTAAATTTTAGCAAATATAATTTTTGTTCGGCTGAGATATGCAAAAGGCTTTTTTTGTTTAACTTGCAATTTAGATAAAATTAACTCATTAAAAACTTCTTGATCCTTTACTTTGTATTGTTCAATTTATCGATTCTCTCGTACGAAGAACCGTTATACCAGCTAGTATTTTATAAATAGGTTAAATACGTACTTGGTGCCAGACAGGCTTTGGGTCCCCTAGAATTGTCGCAGAGGTGTACCTTACGTAACTGTAATGATATTAATTACACTAGAAATGTTAAAAATTAAATTAACAGTGTATTGAATATAATTAAAAAAAAGAGTAAGTACTAATATCAATTGTTCATAGGAAAATTTTCATTTCCCAACACCTCACATTTTTCATGACAGATATAATTGAAAAGATTATAATTACACCGTTTCATTTAAAATTAATATTTCTTTAATTAAAGCAAAATGAGGGTCATTAAATTACTTATTAGTCTCTCTAGAAGTAATTGTTTGGATTACTTTTTTGACATTGATTTGTAAATATTTATAGATATTTTTGAATAGGATAAAATAAAAATGAAAATATATTTAATTAATTTTTAATGAGAAATATGGTAGTTTCCCCCTTGTATAGGTATTGTTTATTCATTTCCACTAATTACTCGCAATCTAGGGCACAGAGAAATACTTCTTATTCAAAACTAATCTTGAAAAGTTTTGAATCCAGTTTCACAATGTGTTCCGACAGTAAAATATTCAAAGCGACGGTAATGTTGTGACGTCTTACGCGTCTTTTCTTTAACAAGTCCTTTGGGTTCTTTGGACCAGAAATAATGGCAACTCTTTTCCAACCAAATCCAAGAAACGAGAAGTGAAGAGATGCAAATAATATAGGATAAATATAGGATCTTAGAATAAGCGTAATGGCAATGCAATTGTAGTGTAAAGGAATGTTAGACAATTGACGTGCGTTGTGGCAGTGGATGATTATTGAAGTTCGTCGTTCAAGATTTAAGTTCTACGTGTCGTGGATTAACATATTGGTGATCGATTAGAAGTTAAACGGCAAGCTACATACCATTGTAGATAAAGACAAGTTTATTACAGAATAATATAAGGTAGTATAATATAATTCCGATATTTATTTAGATCTTCATGATGTATTCTCAATTAGAAAATAACCAAGACATTTTATTAAAAATTAAATGTATTTTGAAATGTAATACTGTACATGTAATATAGTTTAATTATTTTGTTATTATTATTACAAAAAATCCATCTTTAACGCGGCACTCACACAATGCAGTTTTGGAATACTTGGGGCCGCGGTAGCCTAATGGTTATGGTCACCTACTCGTGGCCAGTGTGGTGTGGGTTCCAGTCTTGGTGCCATTGAAGACACGATAAAACTGAGAAGTCTCAAAATTCTGCAATTGGCCTGATGTGGTAGTTTGCAGAAGGTGGTGGCAGCTTGTGACGGATCTATCCGCGCATTCCTTCAATTAATCCTCTTGGGAAATATTTAGATTATCAATTAGCGATATTCACAACCAACCCTTAGGAAGAAGAAAATCGTGATATTTAAATTAACTTACTATATATAATCGAAGTTTTCTAGTTTCAATAGAGAGTAGGGGAGGAGATATACTCGAATAAGGTGAGATTGCTACTGAAGGCATTATACTTGAATTATTGTGATTAAGAATACATTAGGAGGAACTTTTAAGGTGATGGTTGTTCACTGAGATTAAATTGATATTAGATTAAATCAGATGATAGATTAGATCCTTTGAGTGAGGATCAAGTTTGATAGTCTCCTAATCATTCGTGATTTACTGTCGTTGTTCCAATTTCGTGGTTAGCATTGAGACATTCTCTTATTATTATTAGTTGAAATTGTGTCTTTTCATTGTGTGATAAATAAATAGATTGTTTGGATCATGGCGAGTGTTTCTTCCCTACAGCCCTCATATCTAGGTGCCCAAGATAGAAGTGTAAACCTCTCACAAGTTCAAATGTCAATCACGTCACTTGACCGAGGCTCAGAATTACGAGGTCCATTGCCATTACCTCTCGTACATGTTAGACATAGTGTCTTTACATCATTGTGTCTGATGCGCAATTATTTGATGACATTGTGCATTATTACATGATTCATTATATGCCAAACAACTTTTCAAATTTTCGGGGTAAAGTAATAATCAAATTTAATAAATTTTCCAGAATTATGATAAACATTGCTCACAGACATCATCACATCAAAATCAAGAAAACTCCGCAACGATTCAGTGCATTTTTTTTAATATAACGCAAATAGAAACGGAAAATACCATTCAAGGAATCCAACCTTAACTTTGAGAAAATTCGTAACAGATCATTGGAGAAAGCACTCGTCATTTTTAATACGAAAGATTAACGAGTTTCAACAGAACTGGTGAAAGCAGGAGAAGGAAAAAAAGGCCTAGACAACTTCATTCGATTGTCCGCATTTAGTTAAAATGAAATAAAAAACTTGTTTAATTCGATCTGAATCTGAGTCACTAATTTATGCAAAATAAACAAGAACTGTTTCTGGCAGCCTTCCGCGAAGGACGCAACGCGAGCTGAGACTTTATTTATTTTTGATGCCAAATGAATTATTTTATCTACTAAACTCAACCAAGCGGAGAGAGGTTACAAGGTCTGAAGTGATTGTTTTTCCTTCTCTTTCTCCTGTAGGTAGTTTGGGTTCTGGGTAATTCGAGTTCGACATTTCGATGCAGTCCAAGCATGGGCGTTTTTGATTACCTCGTAAAATTAAAAAGAATTGTTGGATCGCTTGTTTGGAGAGTCTAGGAAGTGAAATATGGAATAAAAACATAAAAATGCCTCTCATTTTATATTCGAAGCAAAATCTGTCTTTTATAAAGGTTTTCTTAGTAAATATTTCTGATTTTTTGAGTTGATTTATTATTATTGGATATATATATATATATATATCCATTGTAAGTCAATTTGGAGAAAGATAAAAAAATGATACTTGTGAAAAAGAAAACAGAAACTAGGGGTCCTTTTCATTGATGCTTTTAATAAAGAGTTACATAAAAATTTAATGCATAAATAAAAATAATTACTTTTCAGTAAATGTCAATTAGTTTACTAAACAATTTCCGCATGCACATTTGCTTATTGACACAAGTTCTTATTTAGTTACTTATTAGTAAGGTGACCAGTCGTCCTACTTTTTTTATCGAAAGAAATGCCTGATATTAAAATCAATGACAATTGTCTGTTTGAAGTAGAAAGAAGACTGATTGTATATTTAAATTCTAATAAATTTGAACAATTGGAAAATCAACATGCTGAGAAATTGGTACAAGATGGGTGAAATTACTTAAACCATTTCAAAAATGAACACATTCCATATGAAAATGTAATTACTCTTGTTGAATTTATGTTGTGCTGCCCTGGAAATAATGCACCAGTTGAAACAGTCTTTCCGGTAATTTTTGTACAAGTGAGAAATCAAGATTGAATGTTGATATTTTAGCTGCAGTACTTACAGTAAAAAGATGAAGGATATTTTTTGCTCCGAAATTTCCGATGTATTAGAAAATAATAAATTGACAAACAAAAAAAATCATTCAATGGAAAAAAAATATTTGTTTATGATAATAATTAAAATGAATGTAAGAGTAATTAGCGTATTTTTGTTTGAATTAATCAAACGTTTCTCATTAATTTAAGTTGTAGTTTTTTCTTAAACTTTTTGTCCTCCTTTTTCATTGTAAAAAAATGGTCCCCTTATTATTAGGGAAGAAAGAGTAAACTCAAAGCAGGGGTGGCAAACCCGGGAGCTGCACGTGGCCCGGCTGTAATAACTTTGCTGCCACCGAAATTCATAATAACGTTGAACAATTTCCATTGATAAAAGAGTTAAAAATTCTAAGTTACATCAAATACGTAAAAGAAATAAGCTAACTTGCAGCTACTTTTAAAAGTCGTTAAACTTATTTATACAAATATAAAAAAAAACAAATGTTTGAAAGATGGTCATCCACCTTTCACGTCGATGTCGATTGGACCCCAGAATATCTCCAACTAAAACTAACAGATAAACAGTGCAATAATGCGTTAAAACACATTTTTGAAACAATAGAATCAAAAATATAATTTTATAACACTTATGTTACATTAGAAAAATTTTCCAATTTGAGAGATCTGGCACAAAAATTTGTGATTGATTTTGGATCAACTTAAACCGGTGAATCGCTTTTTTCGAAAATGAAACTTTTTAAACATAAGTCTCCATTAAATTTAACGGACGAAAACCTGCAGTATCAATTACGATGCCCAAATACATAGATTTGCGAAAACTAAGTGAAAGAATTGAGAAACAAAAAAAAAAAAAATCTAATTAAAGAAATCAAACATTATTTGATCATTGCATTTTTAATACTATATTATCTATGTATACATGAAAAATAAGGAAAACAATAATAATAAAATTCATTCAGTCTTAAATTTTCTTTCCAATAAATGTTTGCAATGGGTCCAAATCTAATATAAAAATGTATATTCTTATATGCGGCCCACGGGATAATAATGTTTTTCCGAAGTGGCCCGAAAGGTCATCTGGATTGGGCACCTCTGACTTAAAGGGTTTAGAGCTACAAACCGACCCTCCCAAAAGAAAAGAAATTGATACACAAAAGGAAATTACAAATACAAAACGAGACCCTCATTTGGACCCAAAAACGTTTCTTCATAGTTAATGGGAAGTACATAAAGTACAATAAAATATAAATATACAACAGCAGCCTCTCACAGGTGGCCGAAAAGCTAGAAAAAAAAGTAAATGTGTAAACACTTGAAGAAAAAAAACAGTGCAGGGGGAAAGAGAATCTAAAAAGAAAAAAAAACAAAAATAGAGATGCTATCCTACAAATGGGACCTGAAAGTTATTGGTTAAACAATAAATGTGTCGATGAATACCACTTGAAAAAGAAAATACCAAGAAAAAAAAATGCAGCAAGTCCGAGAAATTAAACAAGGTAAGACAAAAAAGAATTTTCTCTTTTTTTTGCGCTAATTATTACCAATATGGCTCGTAATTTTGAATCATGGTCATATGACTTTAGATATCGATGCCTTAGTTGTCCCTCCTATCTCTTTTTCCAAGGTGTCTTGAAGTTTTTGAATTCAAATTCAATGTGCATCAGCCCCTCTAACCCACCGCACATACGACTGATGCGCATTAAATCTCTCGAAGTCTCAAGTCCTCCCGTTAGCATGGGAAGCACCAGTTCAGGTGTCGTCCTCATCATTTGATGGAGGTTCAAAATTTCAAGATTCAAGATATTAAACTATAACTATAAAGCCCTCGTGTTGCTTTATAGTGCTTTATAGTTAATAAACATTCACTCACGTAGCTTTACTCACTACATCGCCAACTAAAGGGTGTTTTTAGAGAGGTATAGAACTTTAAATTGCAATAAAACCACGATGTATTATTCGATTGACATGAATTTTTTTTATTCGAAAGATAATCTTGTGGCATTACATTTTAAGTATGATCAAGCAAGGCGTAGATTCGTCGAATGGGCCCAAAACGAGATTGCCGTTGTTCCCGATTTTCATGAGCGAATTTTGTTTAGCGATGAAGCGCACTTCTGGTTGAATGGCTACGTCAACAAACAAAACTGCCGCATTTGGAGTGAAGCTAATCCACAAGTGTATGTCGAAACACCGTTACATCCAGAAAAACTGACTGTTTGGTGCGCTTTATGGACTGGTGGAATCCTTTTTCAAAAACGATGAAGGCCACAACGTTACAGTCAATGGTGATCGGTATAGAGCCATGATTACTAACTTTTTCATTCCTGAATTGAACAATCATGATGTCCAGGAGCTGTGGTTCCAACAAGACGGCGCAACATGTCACACAGTCCATGTCACAATCGATTTATTGAAAGACACGTTGGGTGACCGCCTAATTTCACGTTTTGGACCTGTGAATTGGCCTCCAAGATCTTGTGATTTAACACCGCTAGACTATTTTCTGTGGGGCTGTGTAAAGTCATTGGTCTATGCGGATAAGCCACAAACGCTTGACCATTTGGAAGACAACATTCGCCGTGTTATTGCCGATATAGGGCCACAAATGTTGGAAAAAGTCATCGAAAATTGGACGTCCAGATTGGACTACATCCGAGCCAGCCGTGGAAGTCCTATGTCAGAAATCATATTTAAAATGTAATGCCACCAGATTATCTTTCGAATAAAAAAAATTCATGTCAATCAAATAATACATCGTTGTTTTATTGCAATTTAAAGTTCTATACCTCTAAAAAACACCCTTTATAACTAGTTTTTTTATAAGAATATTTTATTTTACTTTACTTTTTTCTTCTACGTCTGTTTTCGTTTGAACTTTGAAAGAAACATCATGTTTGCTTGTGTGTGTGTGTACAAGGAAATAAAAATAAGTTTCTTTTTTTTCTTTAATTTTTTGCAAAATACTTCATGGCGAACTCTTATAAACTATCCATTTTACTTATCCAACACATAAATGACAGTTTACCTTAGATTAGATGCTTTTATAATACCCTATTTTCGATTTTTTTTTATAGATTAAATAACTAACAGTTACTTAAACACTCTTATTTAAGTTAGTCGATCGACTCAAAAAGAAAAGAAAAAGTTGAAAAAATGAACTGAAAGTACAAGTAGTGATAGGGCGGAAAAACATCTGCTATTCCTTTTCCGTGGTTTTCTCAACTTTGTAAGATGACGAATTTTAGCTGGTATTAATTAAGCGGACAAGAATAACACCTGCGACAGTAAGCTTTCGATTGAAAATATCGGATTTTTTGGCGTAGTGACGAATTCATTAATTATGATGTGATTCTTTATTTATTATTCGTTTTACTGGATTAAAAACACCTGTGTGTTTTATCTTTCTGTTACTCATTGTTGCTGCAACTTTATGATGAATTAAAATTTGTTTTTATTTGTTTCAATAAATAATAATGCTAAACCATTTTTAAATTATGTTTTTAGTTTTATTATGTAATTTCAACTACGCTACTGCGTAAGTATTTTTCATAAACAGTCATCCTAATCCCGGGATTTGTATAATGTAATCCCGAAATCTCGGGATTGTAAATATAACACGGGATTGCAAACCTTACTAGATAGCATAGAAATGTTGAAATAATTATATTAATGAAATTATATATAGTGTAAAGCATATCAAAATACTTCCATATAGTTTGTGGTTTTTTTCTCTCAATATTACTTTAAATTTTAAAAGAAGACCCCAATTTTAAATTATTAGTTAGTCGGAGCATCATTGCTTTAATTAAACGAATTTCTTTCTTCAGATAAATTTCTGGAAATTGCAGTGCGACATCGGGACAGTGATATAAAAATAAATTTAATCGCACCCAATGAAAAGATATTACTCGTATAGAAAGCTTTACTAAATAAATTAAAATAATAAAAAAACAAGTAATATAAGTCAATTCCTACTTATATCAATAAAGAAAATTTTTATTTTAGTTACTTTTTATTGAATAGTTACACAAATATGTATATACATATAAGAGAATCACAACATTAAGTGGCAATTAATTTCTATTAATTATCATTAAAGTATCGTATTGCCATCCAAAACAATCGGGTATATAAAATTTCAGTCCAACCGAATGCTTTAAAACATGAGAAAAAAAATATTTTAAAGTTTTGACCCAAGTCACTAAAAATGAAGCCAACGTTGCTGAATATGTAATTCTTTAAATAATTAGTTTCAGGCAATTAATTTTAATTAATTATAATTAAATTATCGTATTGTCACCCAAAACAATAGCGTATTAGAAAATTTCAGTTCAAATGATCGCTTTAAAATGTGAGAAAAATCCTTTTCACGTTTTGACACAAGTCGCCAAAAGGGTCACTAAGTCGCCAAAAATGATGCCAACGTGGATGTATTTGTAATTTTTTGAATAACTAGTTTTAATCAATTAATTTTTATTAATTATAATTAAATTACTGTATTGTCATCCAAAACAATCATGTATATAAAATTTCAGCTCAATTGAGCTCTTTAAAATGTATTTTATTAACAATTGAAAATTTGAAAAAGATAAATTTATATATAGAGAGAGAGTGTGAACTATATATATAATATAGTAGGAATTGAAAAATTTGTAGCAGAGTGACATTTTATCTTATATTTAAAGGCAAACAAGTTGAGATTTAGAAACATAGAATTTATTTAAAAACGTCATTAGGAGTGAATACTCACATATATATAATGCGGTATCTTTAAAAGCCCCTTAGGATATTTTTTTAGCTAAAATATATAGGATTTGAATTTTTAATAAATATATGTCTACCAGTGGACAAATATTGAGCGATTAGTCCAATTGTAATGGTTTTAAGAGTGCTACAATAGTTTTTGGAATATAAGATAAAACCGATTTTTAGAGTAGAACGTTATGGAAAGAGAACCTTCTTGTCAATCATTATATATTCAAATTAGCTCTCAAGCGAAATGAATATGCTGGAATCGTTCGTAAATGATTTATGAGATGGTGGTAACGAATCATTTCTCCTGGAATATTCTTCCATTTAAGTTAGTTCCAACAGTGATCGGATCGTTACATCAAATATATTTAGCAGTTAACTACTATCACAGCCAATTAGTTCTATATTAACCCATTTTCCCTGAAGTTACGGATTACATTGATAACAATAGTTCCCGTTAATCTGTATATTGGTGATATCTAAATACAAGCATTGTGCGATCATTAAATGTTCCTGAAATTCTACGTATGTCCAATATTTATATATGTGTGTGCGTGTTTGTTTCGCTGAGTATGTGTATGAAGAGTAAGAACAATGTTTGTGCAAATATTCAAGAATTGAAACAAATTTAATTTTCCTAGTTTCTTATATAAGCTTTCTCGCTAAGGAGGCAGAGAGGTACGTAAGATAGAAAAAAGAGGCGATAGCATACATATAGAAGAAACAATGTACTTGACAGATGGGATACATGTGATACGCTGTATAAAAGGGAAATGTTAGACTAGATCAGGAGTAGACAGATGTTTTGCCTCGAAGGCTTCATTTTGTAAACGGAGTATACCGGACATAAAAAATAATTATAAATTAAATAAATTAGAGGCAGTTTTATATAATTTGTTTATTGCGCTTATTTCATATCTATTGTTGCAAGCAAATTTAATTAAAAAAATTATCCTATAACACTTTTCTACATTTTTTTTAATTAGAAGCTTGCTGAAATTCTCATTACAACTGTTGCTACCCGGAGGTCTCAGGTGTAAGAGGGTTTGGAGAAGAAGCAGACATGATCTTAAAAACAAAAACTTTTATATTATATTGAACATTTCATGAATGATTTACAACTTTATTGTTTAACTCAGGAGCAATCTTAAATCCTAATTCTTAATCTACACTCATGGACAAAAAAATTAGCGCACCAAAAAGGAGTCGTCAAAATGAAACGAAATTTTACATACGTAATGACTACTTTGATATAAGCAAATCATTAGAAAATGAAAGTAAAAGGATAATTTATTTCAGAGAAAAAGGCAAGATGACGGAGGATTTAATACCCTGTTGAACCCCCTCTAGCGCGAATGCACGATGCGATACGATCGGTCATTGTGGCATACAAGTTCTGTATGATGTCTTGAGGTATTTCGTTCCATATTTGCTGTAACCTTGCCTCTAATTCGTTCAAATTCGTGGGGTGCCCAACTCGCCATCCTTAAGGATTCCAGATATGCTCAATTGGAGACAAATATGGGGAATGGGCAGGCCAAGGAAGGGTAGTAACAGTGCGGAGACAGTCTTGTGACACCCTTGCCATGTGAGGCCGAGCATTGTCTTGTTAAAAAATGGCTCTTAGGAGCCGTTGCATGAGTGGCAACACATATGGTTGCAGGATGTCATGGACGTACCACTGTGCTGTCATGGTGCCACGGATCAATACTAGGGGTGACCGTGTATCGTAGGCAATGGCACCCTATACCATCACACCAGTTGTGGGAGCGGTGTGTGCCTGTAAAGAAAAGGCAGAATTGAAGCGTTCACCACGGGGTCTCCACACACGATTGTCATCACTGCTGAGATTGAATCTGGATTCGTCGCTAATGACGACCTGGTTCCATTCCGCTGCAGTTTAGTTTCCCCGTGTGCGGCACCACTCCAAACGAAGGCGTCGATGGGTGGGCGTCAAGGGCAGCACACATAATGGGCTCCGCAATCCCAAATGTCCTTCAGCCAGACGCCTTCGTATGGTTCGATAAAACACATGAGCGCCTAGTGAAGGTGCTACATGTGCCTGGATCGCGGCAGTTGTGGCGGTCTGCTCTTACGATGTGGCGGTCTGCTCCACGACTGGTCTGTCGAGGGCGTCCTGAGCCTGGTTTTCGTGTGAATGACATCTCTCGGATTCACTGGTCCCAACACCTCCTCCTGGTACAGCTCCAATGCTACTTTCTTCCTCAACTCCAGGTGGATTCTAAGACGAATATTAATTTCAGGCTCCGTGACTTTCCAATCGCAATTCCCTTTCTATTTTCCCAAGATTTCACGATTAACCTCGTATACCCCAACGTCAGGGTTTAAGTAGCATTTACATTTCCATACAATCAAGCCATCTCTTCGAAAAGCGGTTTTTAAACTAAAATCACAGTTAAAAATAGTTTCCAGAAGAGGATTAGTTTAAAAACCATGAATACAACCTGTTATACAGCCTACAAATTAATGTAAACCTATCTTCATGCAAAAAAAAATGCTCTCAATATATGCTGATAGAACTATAGAAAACATTTTCTTTCTGTTTGGTTTGGATTGACTGTCTTGGTGATTGACTCTTTGGATTGACTGTCTTGGATTGACTCTTTGCGAGTTGCATGTGATCCGGTGGTAGCGAGTTGCCCACCCCTGAACGAGATAAAAGAGGAGCGGATTGAGTAGTCTTTGAGTAAACATGACAACTTAAAGTAGAAGCACAAATTACGGAAGAAATTGAATTAACTTGCATTTTTAACACCCTTTTATAAGATTCACTTGTATGTCACGGGGAATCTTCGAATTCAATTTTTACCCACTTTAAAAGGACAGATTCATTCGAAATTTTATTCACTTGTTCAGGACCGATTACAATACAATAATTTAATAATTTTGTTCCATTGTCCTGATCAGGATCATCAGGACTAACGATTTCCTATTTTCTGATCCATTCCCCAACCGAGCGACTAATTCCAGATCACATTTTCAGATTTGACGACTAAAAGATTAAGTTACAACTCAGTTCGATTAACTATAAAAGGGTGTTTTTCCAGTTTCTTTAAGCTGTAGTTTTTCTATGATTACAATCGTTGATAGCAATAAGAGTAGATTTTCGTTGAAATCAATAGTAGTGGCAACTTGCATTCTTATTTTTTCTAATTGAGTGTTTCTCCTTACTTATTTTTCTCAATACGAGAGTTGTGAGTGAATGAATAATAACGTCGCACTGTTGAGTTGCGCGAGGGCTTTTGGCGAAGGACCACGTAATTTTGAACCATGTCAGGTGACGTGGACGACACCTGGGCTGGCACGCCTCTCTCCTAACTACCACACCAATGGGAGGACGTTTGAGCTCTCGACAGATTTAACGTGCATCGCTCCCCTACACGGTAAGTCTTTAGGGGTACTGGGCTCGAACTCGTGACAAGGCCAGCAACGATCCGATGCCATGACCACTCGGCTACCGCGGCCACAATACGAGGGTTGTGAAAAAGGTTCGATGCATTAAAGAGTGCATGAGTTCTTAATATGTACAGCATATTTTCGAGAATAAAATAAGGGACTTCATAGCATGTCAAAATCATGAGAATGAAATATCAAACGTACAAATTTCCTTCCTTCCAAATGATAGCCTATTGTTATTGACATTAGACCTATTGTTATAGCCTAATGTTAAAGACTTAAACATTGAAAATAGTTTAAAGTCTTTATAAAATTTTCAAAATATTTGTACTATGTTTAATTTTTAATAACACCTTTGAAAAAATTGAAAAATCAATGAAAATCAATAAATGAGCACAAATGTATAGCTTACAACAGTGCATCTCAAACTTTTAGTATTTTCAATCATAATTTTCATATCGCCTCCACTCCCTCCCTCCCTATAATTACAATGTATTGAATACAATAAAAATTTACTTCGACGTAAAGTTACAATGCCACTATTATAATAAACCATTCAAATTATCAAGATAAGTATTAAATTTTGTATATGACAAGACCATCGGATGCACTAGTAATTATTAAACTTGTTTTTAAGTTACTATTGATAAATTAATTACCAAAAACATTGCTCAGTATTGATACATTTATTATATTATATCAGTGTAAAAATGTGCATTTAATTTTTATTATGTCAGAACGTATTTCATTTAGTTTCCTTTCAGTAAATTAATACTTATTTTAAATCTTTTATTTTCGACTTTCCAATATGCTCGCGCCCCCACATAGGAATATTACACCACCTGGGGGGATGCCCCACTGTTTGAAAAGGAATAGCTTATAATGAAAACAGCAGATATGAAAATCTAGAAAAATCTACCAAAAATTACGGCGTATAACGCGCATTTTGAACACAAAAAATAAGATCAAAACTTAAGGGTACGAGTTATACGCCGGGTATGAAAACGATAGCTTCAGAAACAACAAAAGAGATGGCGTAAAAAAAAATTTAGTACTATATAGATCGAAATACTGCTTGTTTAAAAGAAACGACTTGCCTTATATTAACTTAAAGAGAGTTGTAGTTCTAGAAGTATTCTATTTTTTCAAAAAAGTCTGGGATAATACCTCAAGTTAATGACTTCAAAACATAACATCAATGTAAACTAATATTTCAGATTTCTTCGTTAAAAAGAGGGTGCGCGTTATACGGCGAATATGCCTAAAAATTAAAAAAAAAATGTAACTTGAAAGTATAGGCGCGTGTTATATACGCCGGATTTTACGGTACTTAAAAATTCCTCCTTTATTTATTCTTAAAATAATAAAAAAATATGTAAATAATTCTTGTCTGTAGTATGATAAAAAAAAACTCATTTGAGATTGAATTAAATCGATCTTTTGGCTCAAAAAACTTTGGAAGTTTGTATCCCACGACCACACGGGAAAAGGGAAATTAATTCCAATATTTATACATGCGTGACGATTATTCTAAATAAAATATTGCTATCGGAGAACATGGAAATATACTCAAATAACCGTACCTGAACAAGAATGCTTAATTATTGCGGTATTTCGACAATCGCCTGAACAAATACCGGATGTGTACGATTAGAAATTCTCTGCCCAGAGTCTAGAGTAATTCATTAAGTTGTCTGTTTTCTTGGGACTAGTTAGAAAGAAATAATCGGGATGAAAAAAATATCTCCGTAAATCGCATTTAGACGTGTGTATGTAGTTTAATGTATTAATGAAAAGTTTTTAAAAATGCTAATGATGTAAGTGTTAAAAGTGGAACTATTTTTTAATAATATAGAAGTTAAAAAAAATCTATGTGTTCTAAATAACTTTATCAATTCTTATTGTATCAGGACAAATTTTCCATCAATGTTAATATTTAGATTTGAACTAATAAAAATGTTAGAGGAACTAATTTAGTTAAAACTATTAATTAACACTTTTTTATATATAAAAAAAGAATTTTCTAACTATCAATGGAGAATTTTTTGCGTTTATGATTGTACGCCTAAAAGAAGGACTAAATTTTCAATTTCATAAAATTCAGCTTGGAATTTTCCAAATTTTAACTGTGGATTCCCCATTGTTAAATGAGTTCCACAAGTATTAGATCATAAAAAATTTTTCACCCCTTTTCGAATGCTCAACAAACAATAGATATTTTTTTTCAGCTGCTTAAGAACAAAAAACTAGTGAAAATAGTAATTTATCATTAAAAATATGAATATATTATTTGTAATTGCAATGAAACAGTTAAATGCAGTATTTTAAATGGTGTATAATACATAAAAAAAATTCTTCATAAGAAACTTTTAAATCCGAAATTACCTGGAACTATTCTCCAGAAAGTACTCAAAATGAAAAACTCAAGGTAGAATATTGCAGAGAAGGTCGAATGCTAGTTCATAAAACTTAATTATCGATTATGTTATTGATTGTTATTGATGTTTGAAAATAATTAAAGTATTATGAATTAGGGCAGCTATTTATTAGTTTAATACCTAATCTCTTAACTTTATTTTCAAATACCGTTTGAATGAAGAGTTGAATTCCGGTGAAATTTGAGACAGGCTATTTCACTCATTTTCCATCCGATTAAAAAGAAATCGAGATTTATAATGACAGTAATTTTTTTCAAAGCTAATTAATTATGCTGGTCATTTTTATTAATTATTAATTCATTGACTTCACACATTTATTCCATTTAAGCCAAAACATTGATAAAGTTTTGCCCAACTGCGAAAGTTTTTAAGGGATAATTTTTGTGAATATATTGTTACGAATTTTGTGTAATTAATGCTTAAAATAGTGTAAATAGTTTATATCTGGATGTGTAATACGTTAATGTAATCCTATGTTGTATTTATTTCATGCCAAAATTGCAACGCCGTTTCTTGCATTATTTTGGCGTTCCAGTCGAAACTTGGTGGCGTAGTGGAGATACAGCCAAGTTGGTATCATTTTTGGCGATTACTTTGGCGGGTTGGTGACTTGGCCATCATATGGACGCTTCTAGAAATTACTGGAGAAATCTATGAACATCACGTTCAATGAGAAAAGGGATCTTTCAAGAAGGATCACGCAGAATATAAATAGGAACATCTCCCAAATTGAGTGAGTATCAATTCAGCTGTTGAAAACTTCAGTTGCTATGATTGAGCGATTGCTTGCAAATAATCTTTATCATTACGCATTTGTATTTTTAGACATTGATAGTTGTGTCTGAGCACTGTAGAAGGTGTTAAGACCTTCTGGGATTTATTTTGTGAATTTTTCTGCTGTATCCTGTATTTCCAAGGATTGTTTTTCGACAATAAATTTCCATAGTTGCGTGTTATTTATATACAATCCTCCACTCAGTCACAGTTAAGTCTTTAACTGGTTACAGTTAAATATACCACATCACTGGTTACAGTTAAATATACCACATCTCCTCCCTCCTTAAAGAACAAGTCTCTCCGGAGGCCGCCTGATTCTCCCGGAACGCCTAGGAAATGGCCTGTCTGGAACTGGTGGACTCCTAATCTCGGAGTCTGTCTCTTTAGCTGAAGACTGTGATAGATCTGGAACTGCAACATCAGTTGATGGCACTCCTTGTACGGAAGATGAACCCAATTCCTTGTTCAGATCCTTAGAAATATCTTCCGCCGTTTCTGCATGCTGAATATTAGAGTTGTTTTCTCGAACCTCTGATGATGGAAATCTCTGGTGCATAAGTGGAATGATATTTTCTTGCACTTTATCCCCCACTGGACGGATCTGATCAACATGTCGTCTCACGAGGGTTCCTTGAACATCAATGATGTAGTGGAGTACGCCATCCTGGTTTAAAATGGTACCAAACTTCCATCTAGTATTAGCTGCTCTGTAAACTCTCTCACAGCCACTCGATCTCCAACATCAAATTTCCTATCTCGGAATTCGAAATTATCTCTTCGTAATTTATCCTGAATTTTTGTTTTCAATTCAGGTAAAAGTAAATCTATCCTGGTTCTAATGTCTCTTTTTAAGAATAACATGGCTGGACTAAGTGTTGTAGTTACATTAGGAGCTTTTCGGTATTGCATTAAAAATGTACTTAATTTCTGCTGTATAGTACCTTCGTATTTATGCATAGCTCTTAATGATTGCTTTAAAGTAGCAACATAACGTTCTGCTTGTCCATTACTAGAAGGCTTGAAAGGTGCACTAGTTTTGTGCCTAACTCCATTTTTATGCATAAATCGCTGAAATTCATATGATGTAAACTGAGATCCATTATCGCTGACAAGTACCCTAGGTAATCCGAATCTTGCAAAACTATCTCGAAGACATTCGATGGTTTTTTTGGTTGTGGTTACCTTCATAGGGTATACTTCTAACCATTTGGAATGAGCGTCAACGATCAGGAAAACGTGTGTTCAAAATTGGTCCAGCAAAATCTACATGAATACGTTCCCAGGGCATACTGGGATATTCCCAGTAATGAACTTTAGATTTTGAGGATCAGCCTTATACCTAGCACAATCGACACAGTTTTTTGCGGCTTCTTCAATATCGTTATCTATATTTTTCCAATAGACGAACGATCTAGCTATAGCCTTCATTTTTACTATTCCTAAGTGTCCAGCATGTAATTCTTCCAGAACGTTCTTCCGAAATTTCCTTGGAATACAGACTCTTTGTCCGTACATAATACAACCATCCTCAATGGTATACTGGGCTTCCCTCCCTTGCAAATCTTTACCTTCCCTTAAGGCTCTTAAGAGTGGACCCAGCTCTATATCTTTACTCGTCTCCTGTCGTAACTCCTTAGAAGTAACCGGTAATGCTTCAATCTGTGACATCTGAAATATTGTGATGTCATCTTTAACTTCAAGCTCTTCGGATGTTTTTGGTAAACGAGAAAGAAAGTCTGCATTTCCGTGTTCAATCGTTTTACGGATTATATCAAACTCAAATGACTGCAAAATGAGCGCATAATGTAAAAGTCGGGTAGCTGCCAACACTGGTAAACCTCTTTTTGAACCAAAAATAGCTATCAAAGGTTTGTGATCTGTTATCAAAGTGAATCTTCTACCTTTCAAATATAGATAAAACTTTCTTACTGCCCAAACTATTGAAAGAGCTTCTTTATCAATTTGGGAGTATTTTTTTCTCGGACCCAGATAAAGTTCTTGATGCGAACGCGATCGGACGTTCAGAGCCATCTGGATACACATGTGACAGAACACAACCAATGCCAACTGGAGATGCATCACTAGCTAAAGTTAAAGGTAGGCTAGGATCATAATGCACCAAAATTTTAGGTGAACAAATTTCCTTCTTTATTTGCTCAAAGGCAACCTGGCAATCCTTCGACCATAAAAATCTAACATTTTTTTTTGTTAAATTATTAAGAGGATTAGCAATAGTAGCTAAATTTTCACAAAATTTCCCGTAAAAATTAACTAACCCTAAGAAACTTTTTACTTCATGAACATTTCGGGGTACAGGAGCATTTACAACGGCTGAGATCTTTTCGTCAGTTTTATGTAACCCTTTTGAATCGATTCTATGCCCAAGAAAATTTATTTCATTTTGGAAAAACTTACTTTTATTTAAATTAAGCTTTAGCCCGTGTTCTCTACATTTCTTAAAAATTCCTCTAAAGCTGTAAAATGCGAAATTTCATCGCTCCCTGTTATTCTAGCATCATCCATAAAGACCTTGACTCCATCCATACCCTGAAATAGTCCGTCAACATAGCGCTGCCAAATAGCAGGTGCCCCATTTAATCCATACATAAGTCTTTTACAAATATATAATCCCTTGTGGGTATTTATAGTCATTAATTTCTGACTGTCGGGATGGACTTTCATTTGCAAATATGCATGCTTAAAATCTAATTTTGTAAATTGTTTTCCCCCATTTAAACTACCAAAAATTTCATCCAATCTTGGTAAAGGATGCTGAGGAACAATTAAATTTGGATTCAGGGTTACTGAATAATCAGCACATAGTCTTATACTACCATCGGATTTAACAACAGGGACTACTGGGGTTGCCCATTCAGAGCTGTCGACTTTTTCTATGATACCCTCTTTTTCAAGTCTGTCAATTTCGTTTTCAACTCTACCTTTGAGAGCAAAGGGTACTGTTCGAACCCTACAAAATATAGGTTTTACTCCATGTCTGAGTTTTAATTTAGCCTCATAATTGTTTATTTCTCCTAATTTATCATCGAAAATATCCTTATACTCTCTTAGAAGGTTATTTAAATTTTGTTCAGTTTTTGCTCTAAAAGCTTTAATAGCCGGCCAATCTGAATGAATTTTATAGAGCCATTCCCGACCCAGAATAGTGTCCAAGTTTTCTTTCACAATGTATAAGTTCAAGTTTACTTTTTGATTTTTATATTGTACCCTTACAGTAACATATCCTAATGGTATAATTGAATCTCCTTTATATGTTTTAAAAACTATATTTGTAGGTTTAATTTGTTTATTTGAAATTTTCCTGAAATTTCCAATACTCATTACACTAACCGCTCCCCGTATCCAATTCCATAGAACAACTTTTGTTTTCAATTTTTAAATTTATCATAATTGGAGGTCGTTTTGGTTCTTCCTCGTGTAATATATAATCCTGAATTTTTAATTCGTATAGTGGAATTCTATCTCTATCTTCAACTTCATTTAATAGAGTTACCTGTTTTTGTTTAACCGATTTCGCATTTGCCTTTTTAGATGCGAAGCATGCCTGTTTAATGTGCCCAATTTTCCCACAGAAATTACATTTACTTGAAATAAATCTACAATTCTCTTTTTGCATGGTTGGTACCTGTGCATCGTGAACAATATAATTTTTTCTTTCGGCTTTTTGTAAAATTGGATTTTTATCCATGTGTTTTTTAAAAGTTTGCATTGAATTTATTGCTCGGCCCATAATATCATTTGTCCCTCTAAAAGCTTTTTCCATAGCCAGTGCTATATTTAGCGTTTTCTCGAGATTAATATTATCTTCCTCAAATAATCGATCTAAAATCATTTTATCCCGCAACCCGCTTACAAATACGTCGCGTAACATAATATTTAACATATCTTTATCATAATCACAATTCATTGCTAGAGCCCGAAGCTCGGCAATGTATGTACTAATACCTTCCCCTTCAGTCTGTTTTCTGTTTAAAAATTTGTGACGAGAAGGTATAATTAAAGGTTTTGGGGTCAAATGTTTCTTAAGTGCATCTTTTAATTTATCTAACGTTTGGTCGGAAGGAATGTCAGGTGCAAGCAAATTCTTTAGTAACTGGTACAATTTTGCACTAAGAGATGAAACAAAAACCTTAGCTCGATTTTCTATTGGTACATTCTGTACATCTAAGTAAGTTTCGAATCTTTCAATGAAATTATCGAAATTTTCATTTTCTTCATCAAATTTGTCAAATTGCACAGTTACTTTATGACTATGAGAATCGTCTCTAATTTGCAGCGCTCGAATCAAATCTTGATTCTGCCGGAGTAAGTCTGCAATTTGCTGTTCCATGGTTCCTTCCGATTAAAGAGAGAAAAAATTTCCTTTACCTTGAGCAGTTTTCAGGCAATGCCTTATCCAAAAGAATCTCCAATATATCCCATGCTCGTCGCCAACTGTTGTGTTGTGTGATTTCAAACTATAATTAGATGCACATTTGAACGACTTCCTCCTTTAAATATTATTTTAATATATCTCTACTTCACTGTACAACACATTACTAATTACAGATACAATTTCATAGTTGCGTGTTATTTATATACAATCCTCCACTCAGTCACAGTTAAGTCTTTAACTGGTTACAGTTAAATATACCACATCACTGGTTACAGTTAAATATACCACAGCTTCTGAAGTCTTGCTCTTTGAGACTGCATAAAATCCTCGAACCCCGATCTACGGGACAATATCATTATTTTCACCTTGTTAAATTATTTAAATGCATACCACTAACTTTAAATATATTTTAAACTCACGATGCAGCTAAGCAAGATTCATATGATTAAAAACTCAACAACTGATTGCCGATGGACAAAGCTGAATGAAAATTTTCATTAGTAATGAAGTCATTAAAATATTTTTTCCTCTATTATGAGCTTGGAAATTAATATACAAAATTTAAAAAATATAAATCACTCTGTAGAAATAAAAACTGATAAAGTAGCTTTTGAAACCGAAAAACAGTCGCAAATTTTGAAAACACAAACTATCATTTCATAGTAAAAGGATTATGTCAAGATTAGTATCTCCATGTGTTAAAATTATCTTGAACATTTTCACATTATTAGCTCAACAAGTTACTTAGCAATAATATTTGCTGTCTCTCTTGGTCCTATTTTAAACGATATCTAGACACCATGATTTATTACTCTATTAAGAAATAGAGTTTTCCTATAATATTTTGAAATAAAGGAAGCTATGTATTTGCATTTTCATGGCGTACTAAATACTAAAACTTGTTGCAACAATTTTAGCGAAAATTTATTGGATAATGGCTGAAAAATTATCTTTCTTCTGAAAAGATGATTTAAAGTAATAGTTTGTCATTATTTTTTGACATGCTCTAAATGTTTGTACTAAAGAATTTTAGACAACAGATCTCTTTTTTCAATCTTCTAATGTCATAATTACGAAATTTTGAATTATTTATACAAGTTTCATGAATCAGAAACGTGATTCTACTGCATAATATTTCCCTTCACTTGGAAGAAACTAATATATTTATAGAAACTACTATTAATCAGTACCACCGATACTTTTCGCAAAATCATTGCATTTAATTTTGTACAATGTTTGAAATTGAAGGTGACATCATGATCAGGTTCATTGTACATTTATTTCATGACAGACTTTAGGTAATCTAATCATGCTACATGTTCAATATTTTGAAAGACACATCACAGTCAAAATTTAGACACAGACTCAATGTATTCATTCTTATATTACTCATCATTTTATGACACATTACAATGATTAGACTAAATCTTATATTATTTCATGTCACCTATTTTTCATTTCTATTAAGGAGACATTTTACGTTTTACATAAAAAAAAATTGGGATTTGATTGTTTTTTACGAATTTTTTGGCTGCCCCCTACGTATATGTATTTTGTCAAACAGTTTTGTGTTCAAAATACCATAAAAAGCCAAACATTTAATTTTTAAGAGAAAAATTTAAAAATTTCTTGAAGTTATTTTTATATACTACTCCTACAACAATTCACGTACACACATATAATTTCATTTACAAGTATGTCGAACAGTATACAATAAATGTTGGTGCGGGTTTGAGGATAACATATATAATATATTCGTGAAATACTTTTTTTTATAAATGTTTATTGAAAATTCCTTGAAAATGTATAAATTTTCAAAGTACAATTTTTAATTTGTAGGTATATTTGCTGTATAATGTACACTCCCTTTTTTGCGAAGAAACCTGAAGTGTACGTGCGCACTGCTCTTATGTTTTGAAGTCCTTTATCCGAGGAATTATTTCAAACGAAAAAAAAAAGTATAGTTCTAGAACGACAACCATTCAAAAGTTCATAGCGAATGTAATTTCTCTTAAGTAAACCGCATTTCGATGTACGTAGAAATCTAATTTTTTTCTACGATCATCCTTTATTTTTTATTTTTAAAGCTTTCATTTTTCTACCTGGCGTATAACACGCACCTGTAAATTTCAATCTTATTTTTTGTGCTAAAAGGGCGCGTTATATGTCGGGTTTTACGGTAGTTTTTAAAAAAATCAGTCTTACTTCGATTCAAAAATGCATACCAACTTTTGTCACTTGTAGTAATAGAACAACCTCAAAGCATTTGACTCAACAGAAAAACGTCTTATCATTTGAACTAATGATACTATGGATTTTTTCTCTATTTAAACTTTACATTTGTTATTGGGATATAGATAAAAGGGAACATAACTCAGAGCCTTTTTGGTTAAGAGCTTTCAAATTTTGTGAGATTAAAGAATGATACATAAATAGTAATTTATGATAAAAAAACGCTTTGGTTTTTTCGACCAAGTTTTGTAAATTGAATCGCGCCTGCTCGTACTGCGTTTCCTTAACTTTCAAACTCGTGATCTGAGCACAAGATACTTTTGAATATTTATAAAGAAATACATTTTTTATTATAAATATTTTTATTTAATGCTATATAAATATTAATAATACAACTTTTTTTGTTTTTCGGAATCTTTCAGGACAAATCAACTAAACTCTGAAACTATTGAACAAACTTTGAGAGAGAGAAAGGGAAAGAAATTTTCCCCTTCTGATAAAAATTTATATGTTCCAGTTTGAACAAAAACACACACACACACACACACACAAGTAATACAAAAGTAAATTTAAGTCGATTCCTACTTAGATCAACAAAGAAATTTTTTTATTTTAGCTACTTTTTATTCAATAGTTACAATTAATATAAATATGTATGCACATATGACATCACAACATTAAGTGGTAATTGATTTTTTAATTATTATTAATAAAGTATCGTATTGTCATCCAAAACAATCATGCATATAAAATTTCAGTTCAACTGAATGCTTTAAAACGGGAGAAAAAAAAATCTAGTATAGTTTGGATCCAAGTCGGTATAAAAGGAAGCCAACGCGACTGTATCAGTAATTCTTTAAATAATTAGTTTCAGTCAATTTTTATTTTAATTAATTATAATTAAATGATCGTATTTTTACCCTAAACAATAGTGTATAGAAGATTTCAGCTCAAATGAGCGCTTTGAAATGTGAGAAAAAAACCGTTTCAAGTTTTGACACAAGTCGCCAAAAATGATGCCAACGTGGCTGTATTTGTAATTCTTTGAATAATTAGTTTTTATCAATAAATTTTTATTAATTATAATGAAAGTACTGAATTGTCATCCAAAATAATCATGCATATAAAATTTCTGCTCAATTGAGAGCTTTAAAATGCATTTTATTAACGATTGAAAATTCCATCAAGTTAAGTAAATAAATAAATATATAGAGAGTGTGAGCTAATATTAGGAATTTAATAACTGCTAAACGAATCTATATGTACTTTTAAAAACGTTTAGCTCAACATTTTTTAAAAAAATATTAGATATTTCCAGGTTTCCGTTTTTCACTGGATCTTTCTCACTTCCAAGAACTTTTCATAAGTATTTTAGAACAACTGAGCCATTTTTTGCGATTACTCATTTAAATAGTGTAAAAATAAAATAAACTTTATGGATTTTTAATGTTCGGTGCTTAGTCTATAGATTTTTTAAGAACTGAATATATAAAAATGAGTATAAAATAAACAGTAATGACAGAAAGAGATAACATTGCTTTTAGTGAATGTGTGAATATATAAGCAAGAAATACATTGCTATTTAAAAGATATTACTGGTTACTGAAAGAATACAGAAAAGAAAACCTAAACGATAACGAGAAAATATATCAGTGGGTGTCCACTCACACCTAATATCCCGTTCGCTCTACTTCCTGTTCAGTAACTTTTCCTTTCTGTTAACATCAAAAAGTGAGAAGCGCCCGAAGGAAAATGAATGCAACAGTAAACAACCAGTTTTAAGAATGCTATTGTATCAACTGCATCAGTAGAAATGCTAATATCCATTGACATTTTTCGACTTTTATTTAATTACACAGCATATCACCTCGTTTAATAATGAAAAAAATTGGATAATGATACTAATTTCAAGGTCTGTATTGCAAATCAAATTCGACGTCAATGTCTCCCATGAAATTTAAATAAATTTGTTTTATTGGCCAGTAATTTTGTGAAGAATGCAGATTGTTAAAATTTTGTCATTTTACATGATAGTGACACGTTTCAGGATTTCTTGTTATAGAATTTTTTTCTGTAATCAAGTTGCGGATTTCTTACCCGCTTACAATATATTATTCCTAATATAGAAAAGAAATAATTTAATTAATTGAATGCTTTTATTAAGGCCGCTCTCCTAAGCTACACAATGTACTTTATTATTTTGAATCTTGGTCAAATGACGAGGTCGACACCTGAACTAGCGCCACACTCACCGACCTTTCACACCACAACGACGATAAAATTATTTCTCATTTCAGAATATGATTTAAATGCTTAGGTACATACTGTTTTATATATTTGCGCGTATTTTAACTAGTTTTACTTTTATTTTAAGATAAAAAAGATAATTTATGCTATGGCATCTGATGTAGTATTCTAATGTATATATACGCAGCTTATTATTTCAAGTGAAAACATCTCTGAAAATAAAGTGAATTTTTCAAAAATCTTAGTTCAGGCTCTGAAGGGAAGTCATAGCTAGATATAGGCAAACTATCAATATTATAGAACTTTTTTTGTAGAAAAATAATCGGAAATATGTCATTTTTTAAAAATTCTTTTTGCCAGAAAATTACACACACACACACATTTAAATACTTTTTTTATCTCAATAAAATTATTGAAACAATTTTTATGTGTATATTCTAATTCAAGTGAGCTCTAATGATAAAATTTTTTTTATCAATTTATTTGCATTTGCAAAATCAAGGTTTTGTGTTAAAGTAGTTAGTAAGATAATAAAAAAATAATATATATAGTAAAAACAGATAAAACAAAAAGTAAATTTACAATTAGAGAGACAAAAATAGTAATTTAGCATTATTATTAAAAAGAAAAATACATCTTTTTTTTAAAAAAAAACAAGTAATATAAAAAAAAATTTTTAAGTCAATTCCTACTTAGATCAAAAAAGAAATTTTTTATTTTAACTACTTTCTATTAAATAGTTACAATTAATGTAAACATGTATATACATAGGACAGAATCACAACATCAAGTGGTAATTAACTTTAATTAATTATCATTAAAGTATCTTATTGTCATCCAAAACAATCGTGTATATAAAATTTCAGTTCAACTGATTGCTTTAAAACGGGTAAAAAAAAAACCCTTTTCAAGTTTTGATACAAGTCGCCAAAAGGGTCGCTAAGTCGCGAAAAATGATGTCAACGTGGTTGTATTTATAATTCTTTAAATAATTAGTTTTAATCAGTCAATTTTTATTAATTACAATTAAATTATTGTATTGTCATCCAAATTAATCATGTACATAAAATTTCAGCTCAATTGAGCGCTTTAAAATGTATTTTATTAACGATTGAAAATTCCACCAAGATAAATAAATAAATATATGTAGCATGCGAGAGAGTGCGAGCTAATAGTAGGAAGTGAAAAAATTATGTATTAAGACATATATGTAGAAATAACAGCGGCGCTGATTGAAATATTATTGACCCGCCGACACCCTGAATTTGTCGAAATATTATTTTAAAAAAGTGTGGTGGGGAAAACACTCGTAGTCGGGGCTGCCAATTTCTACTTCTACTTGTAGCTCGTTGTAGTAGGCACACATGTGCCCGCTGGCACAGGATTGGGAAACCCTGTGTTAGAAGTCAAGTAGAATTCTACCTCCGCAGGTTAGTTTTCTTCCTAAGCCGATCTCATAATGAATGGTCGATGCCTCAAAAAATAAATTGGTAATCAATTGAAATTGATTATTGAAGTGTTCTAATCAATCACAATTGTATATGCTTTATATTGCTTGTGAATTATACTTCCGATCATTAAAATATTTTAGAAAAAGACTTATTTCGACACACTTGGTCTTTACTGAGGATTATTCACGAATACTCTTGTTAATTAATTTTTTCTGAGTTAAAGAAAATGGGAATAAGTGGGGGGGAGATGATTCTGACTTGATTTTTTAAGAAACAATTTTCCTATTCATATTTAGTGTAGATAGCGTGTGGTCCTGGATTGTAGCACATTACCCTGTAACAGAAAATTCCTTTTAAAATCTCAGTTTATATCCGCGTTTGATATTAAAATAGGATGGTTGAGTATATTTTCTATTTGCAAAAATGAAGACAGTAAATTAAATTAAACAGATTTCATTGAAAATGATCTAATCCCCTCTCCTGTTTATTTAATAATATAAATGATTCTTTGAAAAAGAAATGTGATGCATGTGTTCAATTACAATTCTGAAACTACATAATTTGTAGCGAAATATACATTTATAATTGTTAAAATAAGTGAGCATGCGCAGAGGATACTTAAATTATAAATCCAGCTCTAGTGGTGTTGGAGATTACAAGATAATGTGACTTAAGTGAACTAGTAAATAACCCGTCTAAACTAAATTTGAGAGGAAAAATGTATCATTTAAAAATATTGTTACTTTGATCGGAGCTCGAGGATTTTATGCAAATTAGTAGCAAAGAACAAGGCAATTTTTCAGGAGCGATGGAAACTTATTGTCCAGAAAACGATCTTTTAAGTACATGATTCAATGTCGAAATTCACAGAATAAATCTCAGAAGGTCTTCTCACCTTCTGCAGCGCCCAGACACAACTAACAGTATTCAAAATACACGTATGCAAAAGATTATTCACGAGTTCCTCTCACCCTATTCAACAGACGAGCTAATTAGTAGTCGTCTCTTCACGGCCAAGACAAGTCTACTAATCACTAGTCAAAATAATACTAACTAGTTTCGGCAAGCATCTCTCTATTTATAGTTCTCGTGGATCATTCGAGAAAGATTCGCCAGCGTCATAGATCATGAAGAATCCATAGGGTCCCGAACTCGCAGAAAAGGGTCACCAAGTCACCAAACTGGTCAACAAAAATGATGCCAACTAGGCTCTATCGTCAAGATTTCGCCTTCCCATTGAATCGCAATTATAACGTAAGACACGGCATTGCTTGAGAATATTACATTTTTAACAAAAAATAAATATGACATAGAGTAATATAAATGCATTACATATCCAAATACAAATTATTTACAACAGTAGCGTTTACGGGAATTTTTCAAGGGGAGGGTGGTGTCCAGGGTCGAAAGTCCACCATTCTTGTATCATGCTCCTTTTGATTTTGTCAATTTTCGGGAACAAAAAACAGCAAAAAACTAATTATTGTATAAATAATTAGCATTAATTAATAAAAGTAATCATAAATGACAAATATTTAATGAAATTTTACGTACTATATACTTAGAATTATAATCAATCGGAAAAAAATCAAGGGCTTTGAGGGGGTCCAGACTCCTACGACCCTCCCCCCCTGTGGGCGCCACTGATTTACACTGATTTACTCTATTTTACACAAAATTCGTAACAATATAATTCAGAAAATATTTGTTAATATTTCACACACACACACATACACACACACACACATACACACACACACACATACACACACACACAATGGGTTACTATATTGGTTAATTAATAAAGTAAGAAAAAGAAAGCAACACAAAGGCCGTTGGCGACAGACTACCTAATTTTGAGCCAAGGCTAAGTGACAAGGATGACACCTGTGGGCTGGATTCCCCTTTCCTAGCTACTACACCACGCCAACGGGAGAGCTTTGAGCCATGATTGATTTAACATGCATCGGCTCCTCTGCACGGCGAGTATTCAATGGCACTGAGGCTCGAACTCATGACAGGCCGGCCCTAAATTCGTGACTATATCCACTAGGCTGCCTCGGACACAAGATAGAGTTTCAAGCTTCATACAATGAAATAATTGATTTTTTTGTTACAGTAAAATTCATTCACTTTAATTTCAGTATAGAAACACGATCATGTAATATTCTTATGAAGATTTTTCAGTGTAATTGTATATTTCATAGCAAAATAAGTATAAATATCTGAAATGCAATCATTTACAAATAAAGTTTCTAGACATGTTTATATAATGCTTTCAAAGAGTATAAAGTATACTCTTTCTACAGAAATATTCAGTTCTCCTACGGTCAATAAATTTGCTCTCACAAGAGAGTACTATTTTAATACCGAAAATATATATTCAGTTTCAAATATTTCACTCGTAAGCAGTGACTGTTACTTGAGAAATGTCTGTGTTGAAATAAGTTTTTTCAAAAATGCTGCAATATAATGGAATGTATGGATCTCTCAAGGATAATTTTTCACGTCAAAAGATAATAAATGGGTGGATTTCTCCGAGTTTAAATACAATGAATTTCTAAATTACCCGACACCACAGTTTTATGGTTTACACTTGAAAGAAACGCAGAGAAATTCGGAATGTGTTAAGAAAAAAATTAAGTTTTGTTATATATGCTTAAGAAAATTCTAACTAAAATATTACAAAGTACATTTTTTAAAATGAAATAAAAATGAGTGACACAGTTACGCATATAAACGCAAAGAGTTGGAGGAAATATTCAAAATCAAGAATAGTTATTATTACTCGTAATGAGTAAGACATGTTATAACTCGGCATTTAATATTTTTAGGGCAATTGGTATATTTTGTCCGTATTTAGTATATTCTATAATCGAAAATAAAAACTATTTCTCACCCAATTATCATGAAGTTTCAAAAATTTATCAGAAATGAAAAATACGTAGATTTAGTGCTTAATATATAGTGTACAAAACCATTATCTTAATTTAAATTCCATAATTTTAAAACTAACGGAAACATTTTATTCAATTTAGTAAAACTGTTGGGTTTAACGTTTAACTTCAATGTCGGATCTCACAAATGCAATGATGCGATCTCGAAGCCCACTTACATAATAGTAAAATTAAACAAATTCCAGTTAACTTTAACTAAATTGCAGTTTTATATCTCTCTTAAAAACAACTAATTCGGACTCTTAGAAAAGTATTAGGTTAAGCAAAAAATTTCCGCCAAAAAAAAATCTTGTAAAATGATAAATACGCACAAAATCAGCAGCGCTAATGAGGATAGTGCTCTCTGTTTAAATCTACAATGGTCTGCCAGCGTTTTGGTAACTTTTTTATCCCTTCTGCGAAAAACTGTGGTGTGCACGAGTCCAGAAAGCGATTGACCTCTTTTATGACTTTATCATTTGAATGGAAGATTGTGTCCTCAAGATGCAGCTACAAATGTAAAAACAGATAGTAATACGAAGGCGTTATATCTGGCCTGTGTGGTGGATGTTGCATCAAACCCCACTTCAGGGTGTAGAGCGTCGAGCTGGTCATCCGCACTAACATGATGTGGCTGGACGTTGTCTTGATGAAAGAGAACGACCTTCCTTCTGAATTCTTTTTTACATTTTTCACGAATGACATCGCTAACTTCTATTAGCATTTCACTGTATACTGTATTGTTGATAGTCTGTCCGCTTTCAGATAATTCCACGACAATCCCACCAGATACAGAGAAGTACCTTCTTGTAGGGCCGTGGGTAGCCTAGTGGTTAGAGCATCGGACTCCAGACCGGAAAGCCTGGGTTCGATGCCCGATGCCACCAAATGCCCTCCGAGTACACACGGAGTACATGCTCGTTAAATCAGTGTCTCCGAAAGTCTTGAGGGCTGAATCACGAGTGCAGGGGACTGGAGAATATTTCCCTCCCGTTCAGTTCCATGCCAAAATTGTGGTGGTGCAGATAGGTGGTATCGCCATCTATCATTCCTTCGGCGAATTTCGCCGAGCTAAGTCGTACCGTCACCTGTATGGTGCTCAAGGCCTAGACCAACGACAGGCGTATTTCTAACCCCTCGCCACGATGAATTTCGTGGACCTTGTTCTGACTACGTCAGACAGGTGGCATTAGCCAAAACAACAACCTTCTTGTTATTTAACGTTCGTCTTGCAACCGAACCTACTGATTCCTCGGGTGCTGACTAACCTTCTCCACGGCTTGTATTGTTGTAGTACATCCATTTTTAATCTCAGGTCAAAATTCTGCCCAGAATGTTCTTTCCTTTGATCTCTGAGCTGAGCCAAACAGGCCGCTTTTCTCTTGCTCTTGTCATCACTAGTCGATTCGTGAGGCACCCAGTGGTTAACGTTATACGTATGCGTTTGAGAGCATTAAATATTGTTTTTTAACAAACGTCAAACTCTAATGCAATAGTTTGCGTTGAAACATTTCTGTGTTGATCAATGATTTGCTTTAACTTGTCACAATCAACCTCGATAGGGCATCCAGAACGTGTTTCATTTCAATGTCGGAATTCCCAGCTTTAAACTTTCGAAACCAAACTTTTACTGCATCACAAGAAACAGTATTGAAACCTAAACTTTCACACATTTTTGGGGGGCATTCAGTTGCACTGAGTTTATTTCAGAACTCAGAGTACATAAGCGTTCTCATCTGTTAACGCGATTGCTCCATTTTAAACCCTTTTTGGTGCAAAAGATAATAAAGTTTTGACAAACAAATTACACAGTCGTGTAGTTCTAATTTACAAATTTAGAATGTAAAAACCCATTTCGAGAAAGATTAACTACCATGGGAATGGCCGATGTTGGAGTGGAGGTATCTCCCCTCGGCGGAAAACTTTTTACTCAACCTGATATGAATAGTTATTTATCATTGCATTTATTCAACTGTTTGCTCTTTGTAACAGAATTAGGATTATTTTTAGTGAGATATTGTAAAAAAGTATTTTTTGGCAAAACGGTTTGCGTTCCTTTTTTTCCCGGTACAGTTTTGTTGATCATAGTTTAATTCCACGTACATCTATTTTATGTGTTTCAGATAATTTTTTTATTCTGTTCATACTTCTTTTCCCTTTAAAGGTCACTTATATACAGTGTTGATCAAAATTGTAGACACTTTTTGAATTTGTTATGTTTTTTAAGTTTGTATGCTTATAGAAATAGTTACGTAGCACAAAATGCGAAGTCGTTTATATCATTTTAAAGAGAAATTACAAAGTTCAATACAGAAAAACAAAATTCAAATATTTTCAACGCAAAAAAGGTTTTGCTTCAATAATTATCGATGTACAGGGTGGGCCATAATTAAATTGTAAGTGTTCAAGGTGCGCCTTCATATCATCAATTGGACGCTGAATGTCGGAAAATGCATTGATACCGTTCTAGAACCAAAACTTCTACCTCCTATCAGGTATCTATTTACCAGCAATGCTTCATTTATTTTTTCGGCAAGATTCTGCTAGTGCCACATAGTTAAGTAATTGAAAGACTGGTATCGTCCTAAGACCATTGAGTTGTTGTCCTGGCCAGGAAACAGTCCTGTGTGTGATCTCAATCCTATCGAAAACTTATGGCATCGTTTGAAAATTCTTGCCCAAATGAGATACCCATGAAATAAAAAGGAACTAATGATAAATTGCTTCTTGACATCATGTAATAACAAAGGAAGAAACTAAAGGGTGTTTTTTTAGAGGTATAGAACTTTAAATTGCAATACAACAACGATGTATTATTCGATTGACATGAATTTTTTTTTATTCGAAAGATGATCTTGTGGCATTACATTTTAAATATGATTTCTGGCATAGGACTGCCACGGCTGGCTCGGATGTAGTCCAATCTGGACGTCCAATTTTCGATGACTTTTTCCAACATTTGTGACCCTATATCGGCAATAACACGGCGAATGTTGTCTTCCAAATGGTCAAGCGTTTGTAGCTTCTCCGCATAGACCAATGACTTTACATAGCCCCACAGAAAATAGTCTAACGGTATTAAATCACAAGATCTCGGAGGCCAATTCACAGGTCCAAAACGTGAAATTAGGCGGTCACCAAACGTGTCTTTTAATAAATCGATTGTGGCACGAGCTGTGTGACATGTTGCGCCGTCTTGTTGGAACCACAGCTCTTGGACATCATGATTGTTCAATTCAGGAATGAAAAAGTTAGTAATCATGGCTCTATACCGATCACCATTGACTGTAACGTTGTGGCCTTCATCGTTTTCGAAGAAGTACGGACCAATGATTCCACCAGCCCATAAAGCGCACCAAACAGTCAGTTTTTCTGGATGTAACGGTGTTTCGACATAGACTTGGGATTAGCTTCACTCCAAATGCGGCAGTTTTGTTTGTTAACGTAGCCATTCAACCAGAAGTGCGCTTCATCGCTAAACAAAATTCGCTTATGAAAATTGGGGACAACGGCAATCTCGTTTTGGGCCCATTCGACGAATCTACGCCTTGCTTGATGATCGTTTTGATGAATTGCCAAACCAAACTGAGAATAAATCCCTTGACAGCTGTTAAATCGGTCGCCATCCTGGAAAGTAATGCCAACTTAAACTTCTATACTTGGAAAAAAACCCTCTTTATTTTCAGCTCAATGAAACATCGATGTGAAGCTGTAATAAGCGGCTACCCCGCTAAGAACTGATAACTCACTGCTATCATCAGTATCTGATGTATATCGATAGTTATTGGAGCTAAACGTTTTTTGCGTTGAAAATATTTGAATTTTGTTTTTTTGTATTGAATTAAGTATTAAATTTTCTTTAAAATTATATAAAAAACTTTGCATTTTGTGCTGCGTAACTTTTTCTATAAGAATACAAACTTAATAACATAATTTTAAATGTGTCCACACTTTTGGCCTCCACTGTATGTGATTTATTATAAGATAAATTTGGCAAATATGGACACCAAAACACTTAATTGAAAATATGCTATACTAAACACATTTCATTTTTCCCAAACTAAGATATTTTAGACTTTAGAGTAGGGTCTTTCTAATGGTATATGAACAAGCTTCGAACTCTTGTTATGTGTGTAAAGAAGCTCCACAACAAATTCTGAAACTTCCCACATATTTGACTAATACCTTAGGTAACTTAGACACACTTGCCGGAAATATGGGCAGGTTGCATTATAAAGAATATAAGAGAAACTGTCATCTCTACATCTACCTTTTCCAATCATAAATGGAATCATAAATGTCCAAGTTTTCATCTATAAATTAAAAATAATTGAATGGTGAAAATCAGATAAATTATTAAATTAACACAAAATTTTACAAACTTATAGAAAGCCAACAGTTAATGGGGACTTGCACTTGTATCATATGCTACACTCATTACAATAGAGTCACCTTCTAACTCGACACTTTCCTCATGGAATCAGGATGAACAAGAGCCACTAGATTGCACTGATTCCTGTCCTTGATTTTCATCAAAATAGTTAGCACCAAAAACAGAACAAATGCAGGGTGTATTGTGTGTGTGTGTGTGCTAGTACTTGCTGTTGCTCTGCATTTTGCTCCTCCACCTTCTCTACGACCTCCGTTGGCAACTCATTTCGTAGAAGCCAGACGTTCTGTACTCGTTTCAATACAATTTAGTATTTTGCAGGCTCATCTTAAGGTATTAATAAATCAATTAATTTAGATCAAATAACAGCTTCAATTTAAGTTAACAAACAAACTTTAATAAGCTATTAATATTATTACCGATTGCTAATTGGTTCAAAGCTGGAAACAGCACCAGCCACTCGCATCAAAGGGTACGTTACATCTAGTAATGTTAACACTTGAAAACAAGTAACATATATATATATATATATATATATATATATATATATATATATATATATATATATATATATATATATATATATATATATATATATATATATATATATATATATATATATATATATATATATATATATATAAAATTAAGTCAATTCCTACATAGATCAACAAAGAAAAATTTTATTTTAGATATTTTTTATTAAATAGTTACAATTAATATAAATATGTATATACATAGGACAAAATCACAACATTAAGCGGTAATTCATTTTTATTAATTATCATTAAAGTGTCGTATTGTCATCCAAAACAATCGTGTATACAAATTGCAGTTCAATTGAATGCTTTAAAACGTGAGAAAAAAAAACATTTTCAAGTTTTGACACAAGTCGCCAAAAGGGTCGCTAAGTCGCCAAAAGGGTCGCTAAGTCGCCAAAAGGGTCGCTAAGTCCCCAAAAATGATGTCAACGTGGCTGTATTCGTAATTCTTTGAATAATTAGTTTCAATCAATTAATTTGTATTAATTATAATGAAATTACTGTATTGTCATCCAAAATAAGCCTGTATATAAAATTTCAGCTCAATTGAGCGCTTTAAAATGTATTTTATTAACGATTGAAAAATCCACCAAGATAAACAAATAAATAAATATATAGAGATTGTGAGTTAATAGTTGGAATTGAAAAAAACAAGGAGGAAGGTTATAACAATTTTCTGGCGTGAATAATCATCGCCAACGGACGATGAATCGGGGTTTTAACACTTGTCAACTCTCTTGCAATTTTCTTACGTTTTCCGCGATTTTCTCAAGTTGTTTTCAGTGCTGAAATTGGACTCAGATCCTTCAAAAATAAAGCTGCTGACGACGAGGATTCAGTAGTTGATAATATATGATCCATAGGCTGCTGTAACTTTGGTCAAATGGTTATTGTAAGATCATCAGATAATCAATCTCAGTTTAATTGTCTCATGAAAAGAAAATATCGTAACATTTCGGTATTGCCCGTATTAGCTCTAGTGACATTATTCAATAGTTGGTACTCCTGCTGTCGAAGGGAGAAAGAACGAAACCTCCTGTCCCTACTAACGGATACTACACTCCCTTAAGATTGCAGCCTTTTTTTTTGGTGTTATGTAAAATTAACCCCTTCCCGGCTTTTCCCGAGCTGAGCTTGGGCAGATGATACGTACAATCCTGGTTCATCCCGAGTGTAGCTCGGTTACTGTGAAAATTTACATTGTACAATCGGTCATTCCCGAATTATTTCACATGTGCTTTTTATGGTTTCGAATAATTGAAAAGTACCACTCGGTGCAATTTTCTGCAAAAAGAGGACGTCCTTCTTCTGAGCACCCCCAACCCCTTCATGCTTGTTTGAAAGACACTTTGTTGCTTTATTTCCCCCAACAGAGAAGAAAACTAATCCAACAGGACAGTGTATTGTTTGTTACTCAAAGAGAGACAGTAAAGGGAAGAAGGTAAGAAGAGAAACAAGATTCTACTGTCAAGATTGTGATGTTGGGTTATATACAGTACTGTGTTTTCGAATTAATACGCGATCAAATTTTGATTGATAATTTCATAATCATTTAAGTAAATGCAAAATATGTAAATTAATTTTGTAATTCAAGATAAAAGCTAGATATTCTAAGCATTATGTTTATAGTTAGTGTGATTTGGCTCCAAAGTCTAATGATTTTTGCCATACATAAAGCCAACTTCACAGGTAAATTACTCATTTATTTTAATAGATTTTTTAACGTTAATTTTTAAGAAATTTTGTATGCGAATGGTGCCATTGTGTTTAAAAAGATATGTAAGTTTGAAAATAAGCATAAAAAAATTGACATTTTTTATCTATAATCCAGAAATAAAATGAACAAGGAAGGGGTTAATTAGTTTTTCATGTTAAAATTTTAAGTAAGATAAGTAATATATAACAACAACCCCAATTTGAAGTATCAGGTAGTTGTAAGTACATTAGAAGTGGTCCGTTTGCACTTTAGTTTGAACCGTACAACAACACAAACAAATCACACTGTCACCATGACCCATGAGCATGGCCTACACCGAGGTGCAAATAAACCAACTCAAAACCCATTACGTGTAATATGGTATTTTCCTACATGTGCCTGTATTACCTTAGTATCCATATTTGCCATGTTTACCCTACTATTTTATAAATGCTTTATGATACGTAAGTTAAATTTTGGTTTTAATCTGATTCAAGTTGTTCTAAGCCTGTTCAGCAGTACTGTTTTTACATGTCTGTAATAGTTTTTATTTATATTTTCATTAGTTAATTTTTTTTACTATGTAAATTTTCTTTTTCAGATTTAAATAATGTTTCTGTTGAATCATTCGTCTCTGTGTGTGTGAGGCTAAATTACAATTTGTTTAAAATTATTTATGACGTAAGCCCTAGTTAAGAAAATTATTTTAAATTTTTGGAAACACTACACTGCCCCCCCACACACATTTTCAACCCTCCTTAAAATATTATATATACTTTAATAGCAGAATTTTTTAAAAATATAAATCATGGGAAGAGGCTAGTTTTTAAAGAAACATGTGTTTTTGAGGACTTGGTACCCCCAAAATCACAGACCTATCGTTTTTTTTTGTTTTCATTTAATCTTATTCTTTGCATTATTATCTTTCGATTGATGTATCACTTGTGCATGTCGGAAAGTTAGAAGTTGAATAAAACTTCATTTGAAAACAAAGTAGGCAATTCAGCCACGCCCCCTTTATAGAAAAAAAAGCTAAAAAAGCATTTTTATAAAAAAATCTAATTTATAAATAGAAATAATAACTATAAAAAGAATGTGTAGTATTAAAAGCAGAATATTTCCGAGGCAATACAATAATGTAATTTTTCTTCCTTATGAAATGTGTGCATGTAAAATTTTTAAATTAAGGCATTTTATATTAATAATTTTATAATTTCAGTTCTTATTCCTGATATATTTTTCATACAAATGTAATACTTTAATATTATAGGAAGAAAAACAACTAAAATTTCTGTCGTGACAGAAAAAAATTTTTTTTAACGTTTTTCTTGAATTTTCTTGTGCAATTAGTACTCTCTAAAAGTTGATCATTTATAAAAATGTGTGGGTTGAAAAAATATGAAAATGCAATTATTTTAAAGAAAAACGTATAACTAATATCTTAAAGTGGTATTTTAAGTTTAATTAAGCTTATAATAATTATTTTTTCAGAATTATAAACTTTAAAGTGGTTTTTCTCAGTTTGTGTTTTTCGAAACCTTGGTGCATTCAAAATGCTACTCCTTCGACAATTATTTACCAATCACTTCCATTTTTTTCCTGCGTGTTAAAAAAAGCATGTAATAAAATTAGGGATCCGTTTTGCTATAAACTGAGTACTTTTTAAAAAAAAAAATAAAATGTAAGACATGTTGGCTTTTTCGTTGATTTTTAGCCTGTATATCAACGTTTTATTTTTTTTCTCGAAAATGAATAAATTTATTCTAAAATCGATCCCTAAATTTGTTTAGAACATCCATAAGAATATTATAAAAAAATTTCAGGTCAAAAAATTACTTTTTACAAAAGGAGTAGAATCTTAAAATTTTCCCAATTTTCTTCAAAAAATTTAAATTTTTAAAATTGTGTGAATAATATATGAAAATTTTCATCTGGTATCATTTTCTTGAATAGAAACATTGTATAAAATGCTAAAATATAATTTTTAAATACGTAAAGGAATTTGCTCAAAGGGTACCGAGTTCTCTTAATGATACCTAAAACACTGCAATTTTTCTCTTTGTTATCATTACTTTTTAATGGTAAAAATGTAACATTTTATGCCAGAAATCACGAAAATGATATCATGTTTTTCTAATGTATCGTTTTTTTTTTCGTTTGGTTCTAGAGCAATTTTGTGTTTTTACAAGTATAATAAAACGTATATAATTAAGTCTAACTCTTTGTCAAATTGTATTTATTTGAAATAAATTATTTTGATACAAAATTTATCAAACATTTCCTAAGGATTCATTTAGTTTTAGCAATAAATTCCAGTACAATAGTACATCGCAAGAACCACTTTTCAAACAGGCATCATTTTTCGTAACGACTGCGACGTTTGATTTTACTGAAGCAATATTTCAATACATTTTGAAAAAGAAAACACACAGTAAACTTTTATTTTTTTAAGGAACTGGAGTGCAGCAGTGGAATAAATCTTCTGCAGTCTACAATTGAAAATCCTTGAAAGCGGCTCCTGAGAAGCAATCACATGCGGACGTCCAATGATAATCGCGCAAAGACTTACGTCAGAGATTTATGGGTACTTGAAAAGATGTGTCATCTTTATGGGGTCTTGGGTAACACGGGGCTTTGTCTATCGAAAGAGATGACTTAGCCCTTTTTCTTCTCATTCCAATTATCGGTAGACGCATAAATTTTGGCGCTCAACACCTGCTGATAACGTACAGTTACGATACAATGACGACACACCGTGGAAAAAATCCTGGAAGATGATTCTTCGGATGATCCTTTTTGAATGTCATATGAATAGAAGTTTATTTCAGGTTAACTGAGATAGACTTTTGAGATTATTCTCTCATATAAACTGCTGAGAGAGTAATAGACGGGAAACCGACACTCTTGTTGTAAAAGGGGTATAGAAAGTCATTAATTAGAGATATCACTGTTCTTTATAAATAAAACTTTTATGCATTACATTTTCTAAGATTTTGCTCAATATTATAAGCAGAAAGGAGGAAGGTTGGTCTGCCTTAAAACTAGTTAAATCCCACTCTTACGTGATTTTAAGAGCTGTCCTCAGCCATCATTGTGTGTGTGTGTGTCCATAAAATTGCAGCATCCATCTTTTTAAATTTCTAAAATCTCAAGGATATATTTCTCTTTGTTTTCAAGTCATTTTAATATCTCAGTTTATTAAAGACTGTACAGTGAAAATAATTTAACACGAAAGTGGGGGACTGAAATATTTTTTCGTGTTAAACGATATTGAAATAATCGTATGTTCAGCAAAATTAAGCTTATTAGAGTACATTTTATTTACATAGATATGTATACAGTCGAACCTCTATATAACGGACCTCTATAATGCGAATTTTTCTATGTTACGAACTTTTTCCTGGAACTATAAAAATTTCACGATTTTCTTCGTAAAATAACCTCTCTATAGCGAAGTGCATTTTCTATATAACGAACTTTTTCTTTTGTGATTCAATTTTTGTTCCCCCTTTTTTTAAAGTATTTCTGAAAAAATTTCAAGTTATTTTATCTTTAACACAATTTATGGTGGTCATAAACCTTGAACTGGTTTTATTGGATCCTAACTCGCCGAGAGCAAGAGTTCTGGACATTTCCTTCAAGAAGCGCAACCTTTACCCCATTGCCTAGTTCACTAGAAAAAGCTTCGATATCCTCTTTCACCCTCATTGTAGTTGTCCCGTATCCCCGTATTATAATTATAAAATAATGAATGTTTAATATTACTTGTATGCTTTAAATTATAAAATGCCCTTAAAATTCATTAATTTTAATATAAAAGTGTTTTTTTAATATTGAAAGTACAGCGAATTTTGCTACGTTCTGTTTTCGTGTTTTCCTTGCAGTTTTTCTATCTTCCTTTCTATTTTGATGGGTAAGATATATAAAATAAACATATATTAATTTTTAAAAAAAGGTGCGAATAGTTACTTTTCTTGATGTTAGTGTTTATGAATTTAAAAAATTTGTTTTATATGGTTTATAAAGTACACTCATGTCCATAAATTAAGGATAATGAAGGTCAGGTAAAGAAAGAGACAGAAGCAAAACAAATTTTACTTATTTGTAAAGTCTATTTTTTAAGCAAAAGGTAAAGAGCAAAAAAGATGCTATCTATATGTTTGACATAATTAATAAAAATTGCGATTTTTACTCCCTGGAGCAAATTTCAAAAAGAACCTATTTACAAAAAACAGTATAACATGGTTAGTATGATGGTTAATACGGAGTATGTCTCCCGGACGATGCAATACAGGCCTTACAACGCCTAGGCATGCTGAGTATCAAATTATCAATCTGATCTTGGGGAATATTACACCACTCATCAAGCAATGCCCTCCGAAGTTCCGGTAGAGAGGTGGGAGGGGGCTGACGGGCTGCAATTCGTCGGCCAATAATATCCCACACATGCTCTATTGGATTCAAGTCCGGTGAGTATGCTGGCCAATCCATACGGGTGATATCCTCCGATTGAAGGCATTCGTCTACAATGTTTGCATGGTGAGGACGGGCGTTGTCATCCATAAACAGAAATTCAGCACCCATGGCGCCCCGAAACAAACGTACATGTTGTTCCAGAATAACATCCCGATAGTTATGGCCTGTCATCGTTACACTATAAACATGCAGGTCAGTTCTGGAACCAAGAATAATTCCTTCCCAAACGAACCATCCTGCACCACCGTAACGGTGTCGTTAAATGGTGTTCTCTTAGTGGTAACGGGTACCTGGCGCTCTCCATATTAAAGTCCGGCGAGAATCAGACTGCAAACTAAACCTGGACTCTTCGGAAAACATCACACAAGACCACTGTTGGGGTGTCCACAATGCATGATCTCAACTCCAGGTTAATCGCAGGCGACAGTGAGTTGTGGTAAGTGGAACACATCTGACAGGCCTACGAGCATATAGACCAATGTACCCTAAGCGTCTGTACACGGTATGCCTTGAAACTGTCGTACCGGTAGCTGAAGAGAGCTGACGAGACAGGTCTGATGCTGTGCTCCGTCTTTTTTCTGTTGGCAGTAACTGCCAAATACCTGTCCTCATTCGGCGTTGTAACTCGGGGGCGACCTGTGCTGTAACATTTACTCACATTACCATCATCTTGGAATCGTTGCCAAAGTCTGGAGATAACACTCTGGGCGATTTCAAGTTCCTCGGATACTTCCAGCTAGGTACGTCCACATTCCAGTCGTCCAATAATTCTACCACATAAAAAATCATCCAAATTCTTCCTTTGTGCCATATCTATGCGGTTATTGCACTGAAAGGCTTTTAAAGCGCTTGTGAACAATTTTACATCTTTGCCACCATTCATTATATACCCTTCTCTTACACTCTCGTCATTGTGACGTACTATCCGCGCCATCTGGTGGTTTCCTGCAATTTGCATGTTCTTCTTCAAGATGTGTGTGATAATTCTACAGGTGAAATTTTTATTTTAGAGTTCAATTTCTGTGTGATTCTGAATTATCCTTAATTTATGGACATGAGTGTATATTAAAAGATGAACCTCTCTATGTAACGATTTTTTTCCATATTACGAACTTTTTTCCTGGATCTAGCGACTCCTTTATATAGAAGTCTGACTGTGTATATGTACGTATTTAATAAAAGTTGATGAAACAAAAGCATTCACAATGGAATTTAATACAAAATATTCAGGGTTTCGAAATGCAAAACATTTATTGAGTTTTTGGAAAATAAACTAATGTTTTACTTTGCTTTGCCTTTTTTTAGCATTAAACTTTCAACAAATTGTTCGATATCGTCCATTTTGTTATTCCTTTCACCATTGGAATGTGTGTCAAAGTAATTGCGCATACTTTTCAAGATGTTCCACAGTTCGGATAACGTGCCATCAGAAGCTGCATTATTTATCTTCTAGTTGCTGTCGGAATCTGCACCAATGATATTTTTTGAGTCGAGCAAACTCCGAAATGTCTTTGTCTGCCATAATCTGGGTTGTGCACTCTATATTATCATCTACTGAATGAATTCTTCCGATGATGAACCTGCGTGGGCTGTGTTTTCTGTATTTTGTTCACTCTCAAATAGGAAATCTTTTCATTTCGTGTTAAGAGGAAAAAAAGGCATGAAAATACATAGTAGTTTGTCGGAACCGTTGCATATTAATTCGTATTAATTAACCGATATTTCGTCTTAAGCGTTTTCGCGTTAAACGTATTTCACGGTAGTAGCTCGACCGCGAGTTCTGCTTTCAAATTAACAATACGTGAGTAAAATTTGTTAATTATTATTAAATTCAGTACGGCTTATATATTTAGAGTTGGATACCAGCTGAAATTTCTTTCTTGTTATTTGGCCATGTTTCAGTATTGTGCTGTACATTAAAAATCCACTGTCTAACATTGGTTATTAACGCGATGCTGATTATAATAACAAATAAATCATTGTCGTGAGTATTTAGACGTGTTTTTCAGATCCATATTCTCTCTAAAAAGCCCGTATAATTTTTTTTTCATTTTGGTTGAATATAAAAGTGGACTGATTGGATTGATTTTGATAAAATTGAGTACGTATATCTAGGATGATGCAATACAAAACTATTGGAGAGCTGACTGCTTAATCCATTTGATGACTTTGAAATTCGTCAGCCAGATGAAAACTATTTAGAAGAGCGTTTGTCACAATGAAGAATAAAATCACAACCAGCTGCACCCTTAAAATGGTAGTCAAAGGGCTCTAAGATATCATCTTTGTCTCATAGCCTCAGTCAAAAACGTACAGATTTATGTATTTTACCGATATGATAACTGCCTAGATATGTTGTTGTTGTTTCTAATTCCACCTGCCTGACGCAGTCAGATCGAGGTCCACGAAATTCATCGTGGCAAGGGGCTAGAAGTAAGCCTGTCGTTGGCCTTGAGCCCCATATAGGTGACAGTACGATTTAGCTCGGAGAAATTCCCGAAGAGACGATAGTTGGCAACACCAGCCATCTACCACCTCCACAATTTCGGCATGGAACTGAAGGGGAGGGAAATATTCTCCAGTCCCCTGCACTCGTGATTCAGCCCACGAAACTTTCGGACCCACTGATTTTACGAGCACGTACTCCGTGTGTACTCTGAGGGTATTTGGTGGCATCGGGCATCTAACCCACACCTTCCGGTCTAGAGTCTTGATGCTCTAACCACTAGGCTACCCACGGCCCGCCTAGATCGAGACCAGTGATACTTAACCAGCGGCTCACGTGCCTTTTCTGAGTGGCCCAGTCATTTCCCATTGAACTAAGAAATTCAATTAGTTAAGAATAATGTGCTAAAAATTTAGTGGAAAATTCTATCAATCGAGCAATCATAATTTCAGCAAATTTGCTATCAATTAGGTTTTCTTGATTGTAGAATGCAAACAAGAGGCTTTGTCATGGATGAAAGAAAATCGAAACTACTCCGCAATTACTTAAAAACTTATACAAGTAAATAGTTTTTGCGCGTGTTTGATAGAAAGGTTAATATAATATTAAACGAAAAACCCGTTAAGGTATCCGACTACGTTCGGAACCGTGATTTTAAAAAAACGCACAAATGGATAATTTTCATGATATTTAGTGTCACTCAGATTAGAATACATGCATAAAATTGTTTTAAGGATATATTGGCAACAAAAAACATATTTAAATATAGTATTTTGGCAAAAAATTAACTTAGAATAATCTTTTTTCCAAATGCTCTCCTTTTGTGAAAAATGGTTCTATTATAATAATATTTTGCCTGTATATAGCTCAGACCTCTCTACAGAGGCTCAACTATATTTTTTGAAAAATTCACATTATTTTCAGAGTTACCACCAATTGAAATATTTATTTGCGTTTTTTTTCTTAAAATTGATCCCCTCTTTTGTTGTAAAATATGAATAAACCCACTTCTAAGTTACATATTTCAAAAATTCTACTTGAGCCTCTGAACAGAGAGGTCAGAGCTATATACAGGCAAAATATTACTCTAATAGAAGCCTTTTTCACAAAAGGAGAACATTTGGAAAAAGATTATTCTAAGTTAATTTTTTGTCAAAATATTGTATTCAAATAAATGTTTTCTGTCAAAATGTCCTTAAAACAATTTTATGTATATATTCTAATCTAAGTGACACTAAATATCATGAAAATTATCCATTTATGCGCTTTTGAAAAGCACGGTTCCGAACGTAGTCGGACACCTTAATATAATATTAAACGAAGTAAGTTTTATTTTTTTGAATAATTTTGCTTCAGTTTTTGCTTCTCATTTCTTTTTTCTTTCATTATCCTCGATGTCCGTCACCAAAAGCCCTCGTGTAGCTGAACAGTGCGACGTTAATATTCACTCACTCATTCTCAATTATCCTCAAAGTGCAGCCCGCGTGAAATACCTGTCATGTGTATGTGTCCCAGCAGGAAAAAAGGTTGAGTACCCTTGATCTAGACTATCTAACTCTAACACCACACCGGTCATTTTCTCTATGTTGCAGGATATGTATCAAGTTTCTGGTTCTCTCTAAAAGAAGGTACATTGAGAATCAGTGGACTCATCAATAAATAGAGCAGTCTCACATTATTCCTTGTTCCAATGCTGAGGTTATTTGCGCCGTGTTAACCTAGTTCTGTGCGCAGAGGTAAGTGGGATCCTTTTTGCTAACAGATTTGTCTCATGTAACTTTTTTGAAATTTGTGTTTGCATGAAATTCACAAGACAAATTTAAGAGAAGTTTTTACTCTTACGTTTAACTATAAGAAGCAAATATTAATTCTCAATGGTCATCGTAGCACTTGTATGGCGATGTTTTTTTTTTTTTTTCATGCCATCTCCTTACGGATCCAGTTTTACAAAATTGATTGCAAAAGTTTTACACAATGTTGGTTGTTATATTAAAAACATCTGACAAACTGTATTTGAAAATTTTTTTATCTCAATTTTTCCGATAACTCGCTTCTTCCTTCTGTTATCCAAACGCTGTGGGTTACACAGTTTTTGATTTTGAATTTCTGCGTATGTTTCAGTCAAGAGAGAAAACCAGCACGAAAACACCCAAGATACGTGAGTGAAGGAAACGCAGATATTGTCACATGAGCTTGCAAAGTATTTTACTCAAATGTACATTCCACGTGCACCTGTACATTCTAAAATCATTGCTTCTAGAATTTTCATCTTTATTTGTAAGTATTATTTATACCTCTCAATCGCTCCGGGGACTTAAAAGGTAGCGTGTTGGCCTCGCAAGCCGTAAAGTTGCGGGTGTGAAGCCCTGATGGAGTCGATAGATTTTCTGGATGCGAAAATCGTAGGTATGCATGTCATATGATTATGTGGCACGTAGAAGATCCTTTGAGTATCATTTGGCCCAGGTGCTCTCGACAAAATTAAATCACGGCAACATTTCACACACGACGAGAGCTTGAATGGAAGCGTAAAAAATTTGGTAGCGGGAGTCACCACCAGATGGTGCCCCCAATGAAATGACTCTCACACTTGTGGAACTTGCAGTGTCTGCTATCCATTTGAGATAAAAGTTTTATCTCTCGTGTGTTTAGTTATATAGAGAAATTCGCTTAATATACATATATTTTCTTAAACACACACACACACGCGCTTGAAAAATGTAACTTGATTAATTTAATGTAAAGTACATTTAAATTGTTTTGATATTTGTTGCAGAAAAATTTCGGCCATAAACTGATAAGCGACTTGTTTTAGCATAAAGTCTCTCTCTTTCACTTACAGGTACTAATTAAATTTTTAAAAATGAAAAGCATTTTATTTAAGTGTTAGCTTACAATTATTAAAAATAGCTTTTTAAAAACAAACAAACAAGCAAGTGCAGCTTATTTTATTTTATTATGTATTTGTTTTTGTTAGGGATGAATAATAAGAACATAGAACTTTTTAAGAAATATAATTTATTTTCCCAAACTTTCTATTAATACTTAGATTTCACAATCGATATACTAGCAGGAGAAATAGTTTTGAATACGTGTTTCGCGGATTTGGTAGACTTTTTGAAAGTATTTGTTATTGTGCAATTTTTAAAAATTCAAAGAAAAACTTCTACCTTTCTATTGTTTTCACTATTCAAGATTTATTTCATAAATAGAATGCGGAACATAATTCCAATTTCTTATTAATAATTTATTTAGGAATATCAATTTAAAGCATTTGAGCTTAACAAAAAATAAAAATAAAATGTTGTGAGATAATAAAATTTATTTTTCATATAATTTATTTTTTTTCAAATTGGTTTTCATAAAAATTTTTTTTCGCTTTTGCATATTCTTTGATACTCTCTTCCCAACTTCATATATTTTTTTTATTTATTTAAAATTCTAAGACCTTACAATTATATAAATGCATTTTTATATTCTTTAATGAACATGAGTCTATACTTTATGCCTTTATTGGTCCCTTCTTTATTTTTTATTAAGTGATTTTTTTTTCAAAAATAATATCCACATAAATTTTTCTAAATTGGAATAAAAATACTTAGTTCTTTCTAAATTACATGTTAAAAAATCTTAGTTTTAAAATTTCAAATATTTCTTGAGATAAACGTCTTTATTTTAACTCTCTGCTATGACTCTTTTTCTTAAAAAGCTGCATTCGCAAGTGCAACTTTTTTACTGAAAGTTACTTACTTCTCAGGCCCGTCTTGCGTTTAATTGTACATTTATTTTTATGAATTATGTGCAGAATATCTTAAGGACAATCTTATTTGAAAAAATTATTAGTATTTAATAATACGCAAAATATGTGTTTTTTTTCAAATAATATTGAAAAAAATATATATGTATAAATGTTAAATTTTTAAAATTCATAGATTCCTATCGAGAAATTGATTTTTAAAATACAGACATTTTATATTTAATTCCTAACTATGAATCATGTCTTATAGCTGCAGTTTATGCGAGAAAAGAAAACGTACTTCCTCTTAGAAAATTGAATCATGCCAAATTGAAGAAAAACTATTAAATTTGATTGCTTCATAAGAAATAAATGCCATTTTGAAACTCAGACGATATTCCACAGACGATTTCCCTAGATTTATTTATGATAAAATATAATAATTTTCTTGTGAATGCCAAATGTCACTATGAAAAATGTTTGTTGATATTTGAAATATATGTATTTGGTAAGGGTTTATTTATATCTCGATTTGTGGAATATTGTTTAACAGATTGTATATTTTATTCCATATAAAAAAATAAAACTCTAGAAAACGTTTAGGCTTTATTTGAAATTTAAATTTAAAGAAGAAATTCTTCTGCAATGAGCAATTGTTTTTCCCCCTCCACTCAAAACTGCCTGTACAACTTTAGAATCTTTGATATTTAAATTAAAATGCAAAAGGTACGCTATAACCGAATAAACATTGTATTCTAAAAAGAAAAAAAAACCTTTAAAAGGATCAAATTTCTGTAACTTTTAGAAACAGCTCACAAATTTTTTTTTATTTTCCATTTTGTATTAAATGTTTTGCAGTGCAAGAGTTAAAGCCCAGTGGCTGAGTGGTTAGTGCATAGCGCTTCCACACCACAGATCCGAAGTTCAAAGCCCGGGCTGGGCAAGGTTGACTCAGTCTTTCATCCCTTCAGTGGGTCGATAAAATGAATACCAAGCGTGCTTGGGAGTTTAAAGGGTGTTGGAAAGCTAAAATCTTATTTTTTTGACAATTTGAGATTTTTACATTTTCAAATTGTATAGATTTTAATCTTTCTAAAAATATTTTACTTGAACCTCTAGGGTATTTAGAAGCCCTTAAAACGTATTTTTAAATAATCGTTGAATTTGGGTCACGCCCATTTTAATGGCGAAAATTGTAAACAAATTACTTTGTTTTTGCTTAATAGTGTAACGACTGATATGAACCAAAACATGTATCTTTTATTTTAAATTGAGCCTTTTATTTTTTTATTTCCCAGCCGATTAGAAGTCTCACTGTATACATTAAAATCAATTTATCTCAAAATGTAAATTTTAATGTGCGATGTACCTTTTCTGAGAAACTATTGCTCACAGGTATGTAAATTTTTTATGAATTATTTATGATGATGTCTAATATATGCTAAAATGAGCTTTTTTTAAAACACTCAAAAATTTAATTTTTACAAATTTTTTAAGTAAAAAATGGGTCAAATTTTGCAATGTTTGATAAAATATTTCATAATTTCTTAAAAAATTCAAAATTAGCTAAAAGCTCATTTTAGTATAATTAGAGAGATGTACTTTAATAGTATGAAAAATTTCAAGCATGTACATAAAACAGATTTTGAGAAAAGGTACATCGAAAACAGCCAATTTAACATTGTCAGTATAGAGAGAAAGAGGTTTCCAACACCCACACTGGTGTGTCGTGTCGTACTGACCACCTCAACGGATCATCTGCTCACATGTGCCTCAGGGCCCAAGGTCACGTATACTGAGTTGGGCACAGTAGGCCTTGGCCCTCATGGGCTGTCGCGCCATTGAGTTAAGTTTTAAGTTCAATATTTATACAATAAATCACATGTCAGCGATTTCTTTCAAGTCATAAATGTTATATTCCCGAAAAAGTTTGAAAAAAAATGTCAAATGAATATAATGACATCGCTAGAAACAATTACTTAATTAATTGATGCAATAATTGTTACATTAATTATTTATAAAATATATATTTTTCTTATTGTTCACAAATTTAAAACGAAAATCATATAGCAGGACAAGATAAGATTTATATATACTATCCGTTATTTAAATACAAGAGCAAAATAATTAGCGCAAGAATATTGAATATGGTCCACAATACACAAAAACAAGAATTATACAACCTGTAATTTTTAATTATTATTATCCAATAAAAAAAGCACAAAAATTTGTACTTATTTTAACTATCAAAATAATTTTTTTTAAAAAAAAATAGTTGAAACCACTTCGTTTTCAAATCCTTTTTGCCCAGAAAAAAATTTTTTCTCAAAAAATTTTGTGAAATTTGTTATTTTTTAGTACTTGATTTTTGTTATTTTCTTTAAACCTTTTTTATTGTTTTCAAGTAATTTTTCAATTCCTACTATTAGCTCACAGTCTCTATTTATCTTGGTGGAATTTTCAATCGTTAATAAAATACATTTTAAAGCGCTCAATTGAGCTGAAATTTTATATACATGATTATTTTGGATGACAATACAATAATTTAATTATAATTAATAAAAATTAATTGATTAAAACTAATTATTTAAAAAATTACAAACACAGCCTCGTTGGCGACTAGTGTCAAAACTTGAAATGTTTTTTTCTCACGTTTTAAAGCATTCAGTCGAACTGAAATTTTAAATACAAACTTATTGACTTAAGGGAACAGGGACATCATATACTTTCAAATAATCGATTTTTCAATTTTATTTCTAAAAAAATAGTGCTTATTTTTCTGAATCTAAAAATGTATAATACTTATATGTTTGTTAATAAAATAGCCCTAAAATATGAAAAATAAAAATGTAAATAAATGACCACGCCCCTTTTGACACGCCCCTTTGAACTTTAAATATGTAGTTTCCCCTGTGTTTTATCTATATTAACTTTTGATTGTTTTTTTCGTTTGAATGTTAACCCCGCTACTTTTTAGCCACGCTTGTGCGTGAGCTATTGTTCCAAGCTGTGTGACAAAATTTCTTACTTTAAATTTCGGTTTATGGCAATGTTTTGAACCGAGTTCGTCTATTCGAAGTTTCTTGTGGCATACAACTACTTAATTTTACATTAATTTTCGTAAGAAATGTTTATTTTTTACTTATAATTATTAATATTCATAAGATTTTAAAAGTATCTTAACTTTTTTTAAACGAGTAATTATGCCAAGAATAAAAAAAATTGGCAGAAGGAAGTATAGTAGCAATCAACATAAAATGTCTAAATCGACTGAAGAATTGCTTTTGAATTCCGTGGAAAGTGCTTCTAGGAGAAAAATTAAAATACCGGATTTACTAAAAGAGCAAGATTCTCAAAATGTAAACATAATCGTTGAACTGGATTTATTATCTTCCCTTATGAAAAATCTCTTATGTTGTAAATATTGCTGTTCTTCAGAGAAAATTGAGCTGAGAGAAGATTTAAAAAGTCGTAGAGGTTTAGCTGTGAGTTTGGAAATAATTTGTCACAACTGTGAAGAATCGACGAGTACAATGTCATCAAAAATATCAAATAAATGTTATGATGTTAACCTAAGATTGACATATGGAATGAGAGCTATTGGAAAAGGTGGAGCTGCTGCTCGAATATTCTGTGGGCTCATGAATTTGCCTCCACCACCTGCAAAGTTTGAACGCCATAATTCTTTGTTTTTAAATGTTTTAAAAACAATTAGTGAAGACTCGATGAATGCAGCTGTTCACGAAGCAGTCATAGCGAATGATAATAATTCAAATATAGCTGTGGCTGTGGATGGCACATGGCATAAAAGAGGCTATTCTTCATTGAACGGAGTTGTATGTGCTACGTCTGTTGAGAACGGAAAGGTTATCGACTTTGAAGCTCTCACAAAATATTGTTCTTCATGTAAGGGTAAAAAAAAACCATGTGAAAATTGTGCTAAAAATTACGAAGGATTCAGTGGGGAATGGAATGTCGGGGGGTATTAAGTATATTTCAGCGATCTGAAACATCACGAAAAGCATGTTATACGCAGTATCTTGGTGATGGGGACTCAAAAGGATTTCTTACTATAAAAGAAGCAAAAGTATATGGCGACACAGAAGTTGAAAAATTAGAATGTGTTGGCCATGTGCAAAAGCGTATGGGCACAAGGCTGAGAAACATTCTAAAAATGAGCAAAGGCATTAAGCTATCAGATGGGAAAAATATTTCGGGACGTGGACGGCTAACGCTTAAAGAAGTGGACTCAATCCAACATTATTACGGGCTAGCAATCCGTAAAAATTTGTCATCTGTGGAGGACGTGAAAAGAGTCATATGGGCTATTTATTTTCATAAACTAAGTACTGAGGATAATCCTCAACACGCTTTGTGTCCTCTTGGTGAGGATAGCTGGTGCGGTTATAACCGTAGCATTGTTACGGGGAATTTTATATTCACAAGCATTCTTTACCCGAGTCAATTTTATTGAAAGTGAAAAAAGTGTTTCGGGATCTCACAGAGAAGGACTTATTGAAAAAGTGCCTTCATGGAAGAACACAAAATCCCAATGAAAGTTTTAACAAATGTATTTGGGAGCGAATTCCTAAAACAGTTTTTGTTGGCATTGAAACTTTGAAATTTGGAGTTATGGATGCTGTAATTTGTTTTAATGATGGATATGTAAGTAGGATAAAAGTCTTTGAAGCTCTGGGCATTAAATCAGGATACAACACGGAACGTGCCTTACTTATAATTGATAACAAACGAATTTTTGAGGCTGAACGTATAGTAAATAAAGTGTCATTGGAAGCCAGAAATAAAGAAGGTCTTTAAAAAGGAAAATGGATAAACAGAATTTAGATGAAGAAAATGAATACCGATCAGGGAAATATTAATCAAATCTATAATGTAAGGAGAAATTTTTTGTTAAGTTTTATTATATTTTTTCTCGAATGTTTAATATTTTTAAATTTAGGTACACTTTAAAAACTATTGTAGCATATTGTTTGAAACCTTTTATATATCTAAACAGGATACATGTGCATACAGTGAACAAAATATCTTTTAGTATGTGTCTAATTTTTTTTTGAAAATTAGATTTTATATGTAAAAAAACAAAATTAAGATTTTCATAATTTTAAGGTTTTATGATTATTTTTAAGAAATTATGCAATTATATAAATATAATTAGTTAAAAAACAGATTCATTATGTTTAATATGTTACTTTATATATATTTGTAAATTTTTTTGTATATTCAAAGAATATTTTTGTAAGAAATGGTACCTATACATGAAAATATGTATTACAAGATCTCGAAAATTATGTTCATGTTAACTAAAACAAAGGGAAAAAAAAAACATATGAATTTAAAATTACTTTTGTAACTCTAGAAAATGGTTAAGGATTATTATTAGTCATATAAAAATAGGCAAGGAAATACTAATTAAGTGTATAATATGTGAAAATATTGTTTTTTTAGTTTTTTCACTTTTTCTCAAAAGCATATTTTTTTGCATTTAGGTACATTTTTAAAAAAAACTATTGCACTGTATGATTCCTGATTTTTTATACTTCTATACAAGATGCCTATGCATATAGTGAACCTAATTTTTCCTATTAAAATAGTGCCTAATTTTTTAAAAATTGTTTTATGCATAAAAAAAGCAGAAAAATAAAAAAAATTCAAATTTCAAAGTTTTATAATTTTTTTAAAGAAACTATACTAAAATTTTACTAAAAAAGGGTTTCACTGTATTTTATGTATTGTTTTATATATGTGTAAAAAATATTTTGCATAAAAAAGGATACTTTATTAAAAAATGGTACCTAAACATAAGTATATATTACGAGTTCTCAAAAATTATGTATTACTTTAATTAAGTAGTAAAAAAAAAACTTTTGGAGTAAAAAGTTATTTTTGTAGTTCTACAGAATAATTAAATTATCCTTATTATAGACATAAAAAAATCTAAGCTCTATTGGAAATTTTAAATGATATATGTCTCATAAACAAAGGGTCTTAATTTTGGCATTTTACTCTTTCGAGCATGTCCTGGTTCCCTTAAGATTTTTATATTACTTGTTTCTCTATTAAGTCGCTTTACTGAAATAACCGGTCACAGTTAGCGCTCTGGACTTTGGGAAATAGCAAATTATCTGTTGTCTTTTCTGATTTTTTATATTTCAATAGTGTTAAAATCTCTCTTTTCTTGTGGTTATATGTAAAATGTGTGACTCTAGTTGTTACTGCAGTATTCTGTATCTTCTATGATTTTCTTTGTTCTCTATTTATTATGAAATTAATTTTTATTATTTTGTCACAGATTGCGCGCGCTGATATGTATGTACGAGGGAAAGTCATTAAGTAAGTAACAATAATTTAACATAATAATCACTTGGAAATAATTTTTATTTTTCCACATAATCTCCAGCAACGTTGATGCACCTATTCCATCGTTTTATCAAAGCCTAAATTCCAGCTGCACAAAATTCTTTGGGTTGCTATGTCATCCGCAGTAGGACTTGTTTTGTAATAAATGCTTTTTTCATATTGTACCTTGCAATGATTTCCTGTGTTAATTATGAAAACTTTCAATCATAGATAATTTAATTCAGTCTGATTAGCAGTTTCACTCACGAAAAAGAAACAATTGTCGCGATAAAAATTTTAGCTCTATATTTCTCTGTTATGAATGATAGATGTTAAAAGACTTCGAAATATAAGTATACAATTTCAAAGAAAAGTACTGTTAAAAAATAAGCTGATAAATCGTTCATTTCTTTCAATTAAGGAATAAGGACTAAATAAAACAATTTTGGTACCGTTTCGTTGGGCGCAAATCTCGCCAAACGTACATTTTTAACGACGATGCAAAAAAACATGTACAAATAAAACCCCATTTATTATTAATTGTTACTAATTTTACTGAAAACTGCGAGAACGACGAGAAATATTTGTGATGTGCAATTTTTCTTCTGTACCCTGAAGCAATATATCGACAGTGTTCGGTAAACCCAACACTATCACAATTTTTTTTTCGTAAATTGCAGACCAAATAATAATTTTATATTTCATAAGAAAGATCAAGATTGACGCATTTTTCTTCTATCCTAAGTAAAAGTGTACGCCAAGTAAAATTAGTAAATATGTGAAGTTTGAATGATGTTGTAGTATTGCTATGTGTATCTATAACATCTGTACACATATTTCAGTACTCACGTATTATACCGTAGACCAATTTAACCTAATCAAAAGACGTCGCTGATCCAAAATTGGTCGCCAAATTTCGAATTTGGTTGCATGTCGCGGCGTTTGGCAACATCTTTTGATTTGACGAAATTGGTTGATTGTATACGTAAGTACCATATTTCTTAAATTAACATCATGGCATTAAATATCTTGGAATTAATAAAAATCTGAAATTTTTGGAGGTACAGGTGCTTATGTACTATTGCAACAATGTCAACGTTCAAGATAACTTGCCAAGTTGGCAACCCTGATTTCGCATGGGTAGAAAGGGCTGAATTGGCAACCAAGTGCTTGGTTTCACATGTCACCAATGAGGTTGCTCTAATACAGAAGTACTGGAGTACATTTATTTTTATAGTGGATATGTTCTGTGTGTTACATTGTGAAAAGAAAGAGAAGATTAAATTGAAAATGAACATTTAATGGTAAGTTGTTAAAAACAAAGACATTCATTAATAATAATACATTTCCAGTATTCATACAGTTAATAGAAGGCTCGCTAGTACTGAAAAATCTACTTGTAATGTTTCTAGAAAGCTATAGTCAAAGAGTTAACCAGAGTTCCACTGTCACTGACAATTAACCAGAGTTTTTTCACTTTTTTATACAATAAAAATCAGTTGCGATTATTTTGTTACAAATGCAGATAGTTGCGATGAAATCATTTTATTAGAATGTTTCCCGTTAAATAAGGCTCGGTAAAAATATATTTTGGAATACTTTTAGTACTTAAATAATAAAAACGTTTTAATGTTTCAAAATGGTAAATTTTTATCACATAATATAATATATATTTAAGTAATTTTTTATGAAGAATATTTTTTTCTCTTTTTCTTATTCAATCATTTAGTGTTTGAATTATCTTGCTATAAACAGTTTAAAGATTGTGATTCATTTATACACATAATCGATATACCTTTTTATATCATAATCTTAAGTCACCCGAGAATTTAAGGTATCCGACTACCCTAAAACCATGATTTTTTTTCAAAAATTGGCAAATTTTTTTATGACTATTTTATAGACCATTTTATTAACTTAATAACAATACCAAGTACTTTATTTTCCCTCCACTAGAACAAAAACTACAAGCGTTTTAGTAAAAGTAAATGCCATAACTTTACACAAGATGTCAAACTTTAAAATGCGTTTTACTCGAAATGTGTTTTTTTCGAAAAACTCAAACGGGGACCGCGATTGCTCAAAAAGTTTTGAAAATAATTAGCTGAAATTTTTTGCTTATGTTCTGCATAACAGTAGAAGTGTTTTGATCTTCAGATTTATCAATAACTGTTTTATTTCAAAATTTACAGTTATTTATGTGAATATAGTCAACGTTTTTTTAAGCAATTTCGTATAATGACTTAGATAAAGTGCTCTAGTTTTTGTAAAAATTAAAATATCTCTTATCGTGAAGGTCACTTCAAGCAGGAATAACAATGTAACACATCAAAATTGAAAAATTGAGAATTTGTTCATAAAATCTTTGTACAGAGCGGGCCCCGTTTAGGTAATTTTTCGTACATTTTTACTAGTTTTTTCCCATTTTAATAACAATAATTTTTTTTTCTTTTACCAATTTTAGGTTTTTTTTCTTAAAATATACTAAATAAATATAAAAATCACAAAAAGATCTCCATATCTCCTTTTTTTCAAAAAAAAGTTGTCGCAAGTAGTCGGATACCTTAATATCGCAAACTTTACTTTTAATCGGAATTTTTTTTTTTAAAATCGTTTGCATGAAGAGTAAATAAAAAAAAATTCAATTTGCTTATGGTAAAAATGTATGTAATACTTTTTTATGTGTAGAAATAAACATTAGTACAGCTATCAAATGAAACAAACTTCGTTTGAGATTTATGAAACTAGTTTCAAATTCATTTATATTATAAAAGAAAAATTATACTACGGAACTGCGATATACAACTCTATGCAACAAAATAAGCAATTGTTGCATTCTCATCCATTGCATTTTCACTGAGCCATTAAATTTTATGGTGAGTAATGTAGTTAAAAAAGGAATAATATTTGCAATTTCCAGACCCACCAGCAATAAGTATTATATAGTACAAACAGTTTTAAAAGATGGATCTGATTGGTGATGTTATTAGACATCTCTTAACATTATTAGTATATTCAAACTGTTTCCTTTATAAGACCATATATTTTCAAACAATCAATATTAAAGATTTTTTACTCACCAAGAATTACAATGTTTACGTAAAACAACTTAGAATTAGATCTTAATATAATTTATAATTCATTAAATAATATCTGTCATTATAAGCGTAGATGATCTCTTAAATTTTTTTTTTAAAATTTTAATGTCAAAAGAAATTTATATACAATTATGATTTTTGTTTTTTTCGATACACGAAATAATCAGTTCGTAAACGTTGCCAAATTTTTAAAAATAATGTGAAATTGAATTAAAGAAAAATTCTCACTCTTCTTATCTTGAATTTCATGGCTTTTCCAAACACTATTAATACAGAACTTTATAACTTTTCTGTTTTAGAACAATTGACGGCTAGATTTTTCCTTTACATAGAAAAAAATAATAAGGAGAGAATATTAAATTTTATTGTCAAGAAAGAAGTTTCAAAACTGTTTCCATGAATCTAGAACGACCTCATGCTATGCTTTGGTAAATAGGCATAAATGTTTTATATATAAGAAATAAAATACACATATATATTATCGTTCCACAGAGAGAAAGTACTTTTATATACATAAACATAAACTATTCATTATTTTTTTAAAATTTTGTTTAGAAAAAAAAATTAAGACATTTTTATTTTTAATAGTTTTGAAATGTTTTTGTGTTGTACTAATAACGATATTTATATCAATAATTGTTCGGTTTAAATATTTTGAAAAATTTAAACTTTTTAAATTACCTAACGAGTAAGAAATTTTACAGCTTCTTGAAATTTATTTCAATACAAATTATTCGTTTTTCACAATTTCTTACAGTTATGTTACACCATTTTGTAAAGTACAGGAATATAAAATTTACTATTCATTTTGGGAAAATGCTATTAGGTTTCTTTCACAACAATAAGATTTATACAAAAACCTTGGTTACTCTTCTGCATTTTATCTGAAAAGTCATTCTACAGCAAGTAGAGCTCTAATACATCCTCTATTTCAGTATAACATAAGTAAACATTCAGATTAAAGTAGAATGTAGTTGAGAGCCCCAACTTTACACATTTACACTTTAAAAAATTACTGAGACATATTTAAACTGTTTTATTTAAGTTTCCCACAAAAGTTGATCCTTTGCGGAAGTGATTTGTTGAATGATTATGTTGAATGGATTTTCTTTTTGCAGAGAAGGATATGCAAAATTTACCTCTCTTAATTCTAAACACACCAAAAACAATCTTTCTCACGACAAATTTTGCTCACATCTTTCAAAATACAAACACATAAATAGCATATTATTACATTCTGTTTTCAAATCATTTAACAACCATGCCTTTTCTTTTTTTGGATTATAAAATTTAAAAGGAATAATAATAAAAATCTATCCCAACTATTTTAGTGTTTTCTTTTAATGTCGCGAGATGGCACCACGAATTATGACTAGAGTTTGAAACAGAAGGAAATTGGTTGGATGAATAAAAAACAATAGGTTACCGAGAGAATTTTAAGTTTACTAACTTTATTTTTTAAGAATTAACAAACTAGTATTAATAAACTATACGTTTTTTTCTTCTGAAAATTGTAATAACTGGCAAATTAATCATTTTAGCAAACTTTTTCAAAAAATGAAAAATTAAATAAAAATTTGGAGCATGTTTAACAACAATTTAAAATGATTAAGAGTATAAAAACATAGGTATAAACAAATTATAATATATACCCAACTTCGATTTAAAATTGAAATTTGGCTTTCATGAATAATCTTACGTTTTTTTCTCTGAATAAACTGATGTTCCATAAGCCAGAACATTAATTCAAAATCCTAGTATAAAATAAAAATTCTAAATCAAATATTAACATAAACTGAATAGATGGCAATATGGAATTTTTGAATTATTTCTCAGCTTCGAGCCATTAGTGAAATTTATTTAAAAAAATAATCTTCTGAAGTATAAATGCCATAATTGCTCGGAATTCACTTAAAAAAAGAACAATTATTTTTAGAGTAAGAAAAAGTAAAAAAAAGAATAGTTGAAGCATTTAAGTATGAAGCTTCTACTTTATTTTCAGCAATGATAAGAAGCAAATGGTATTTTTCTCTAGCAATTTCGTTTCAACTGGCCATTCTGAGATTTTTTTTTTATTTTGGCACACATAGATTGTCTTATACACAAAAGAAAAACGGCTGCATATATCAATAAAAAGTATCTGAAGTCGAAATTACATTCCAGAGTTCGAATACAAATTTAATGTGTAATTAACTGAAAAATAAAATTAAAAAAAATTCAAATAGAAGTTTTTACAGTTTACCACACATTTTTAATTATTGTATTATTAAATAAACACAAATCGACATTAATTTGAACTTATTACGCATTATATTAAAAGCATTCAATTTTTGGTACTGTTCAGTTAACCAGACACAGGCGATAGACCGCCAAATATTGCCAACAACCGCAGACGAAATATCAATCATTGCAAACATTTACTGTCGTTCTCCACGTTATTTTCATCACGAATTCAGATAAATTAACAGCAACTAACACAGAAAGTATCTTTCATTTGCCAATATTTTGCAGCCCAAAGTGTCCGCCTGGAGAGATTCACGTTCAACTAATCGAACAGTACCCACTTTTTCGTTCTTTCTATATATCAAGACATACTACTTTCTTTATTTTTAAAAAAAGGAGCAAAATAAAACAATAATTGTTTCTATAATATTATAAAATCATTACAAATTAAATATCTCTAAAAATAATATAAGTAAAAGAAATTATACATGCAATATAACTTCCACTACTGAATTTGTTGGTATGCTCATGAAAGAAAGAAGCCAAGTTGAATGACGTGGCGACATATTTAAGAGCGAAATACAAGCCTTAAGTTCACTGTTTCTAAGAAATACATATGGATTTACTGTTTGGAGTATATTGATCCATAAGATTAATAGAACTGAAGCCAAGGAATCTTATAAAGCAATCAGTTTTATTCTTGTTGAACTTTATAACTTTGAACTAACTCACTTGATTATCGTGAGTCTCATGGGAACAATCATCAGTGGCGTGACGGAGAACATTTGGGCCCCCCTGCAAAGTCAGGGTTTAGGCCCCCAAGTTGGATTTTACAAAGGGTAGGTTAGGGGCAGTCTAGTAGTAGGTCAGGTGCAAGGGTTTACTTGGTGGCAGTCAGGCTTTTGGGCCCCCTATAACCCTGGGCCCTCCGCAATGCGGGGGTTGGGGTGTACATTACGCCACTGCCATTCATATAAAGAAGATTAAGGGATACCAAGAGTTAATACGTTTCTGCTTACATAGAGTGGATGAGTATCGAAAATTCGCTTCGATAGTTATTTAATTCCGTAAACATAAACAAAAACAACTAAACGCTACAAAAATATTCCAAAAAAATAAGCGAATATTAGTACCACAGAAACACTGCAAAGCAAATCGACTTCAGAAACTCGAAAATAAATAGATCTAAAATAATAATCCATTTCTGTACTGTGCACTGACAAAATCTGTTTTCCGATCAACCAACCTTTCGATTCAGAATCTCTACATAAAAGCATCTGAAAACCCTAGTGAAACACGACTGTGACAGTTCATGAGTTGCTACAAGTCTCCAGACGCTTGATCCATTTGAAAGATAGAGCATTGGCTGAGAGCACAGATCTCATCCACAGTCCGTGTTTAAATTTTTGTTATCTGTACAAAGAGATGTCTCTGATTATGAACATAAATAGATTTCCTATTAGAGGTGATATCGTTCCATTATGTCATCGTTTTCATCTATAGGTGCATCAAACGCCGTGTAGGCGGCGGAGAATCCTTTGGTGTTGATGGTGTCGTCCGAACGGAATCGAACCATGAGGGTGTCCCCGCTGGAATAGAACTCAGGAGGAACCTGCGCATAAAAGAAGATAAACAAGTAAATTTCAAGAACAAGAAGGTGAAATTTAGAAATCACAAATTGGATAAATTTAAGGTAGTAAATAAAATGTGTGTGCAAGAGGCAGTAGCATACAAAGGGGGGTGGGTATGGAGATCAACCCCACCACACAGACGAACAAATTTTTAATTTTTACCATAAAAATTACACTTCGGCGCTTTTGTCTCCGAGTTTTTTAGAATGTACCCCCTCCTCCTTGTAACGGGTCTATCCACTTTCTCTTAAATGTTAATCCTCTTGGGAAATATTGCGTCTTTAAAAAATATTATGTTATAAAGCTTCCTCTCGAAGAAGAAGATGTGACCATGCAAATTAAGACTTGTATATAAAGATTAAACTTTCAGGTTAGAAAGAGAAAGAGGTTAGAATGCTAACGCGGCTAGCAGTGATTGATTAAACGCGAAGTGAGATGCGGATACTTCGCTGCTGATTATTGTGACATTAAAGTTGACAATTTGCCCCTATAAGGAATCAAATTAGATAAGGTAGCTAAGAATTAGAAAATATTGCCTAGACGTAAGTGATCTGATTATTTAAAGTTTTCTCGTATCTCGCCTACCTCGTAATTGCTTTCCATGTTTGGTATTTGGGTGCATCTCTTAACTTAGTCAATTGACTTTGTGTTGTTCTTATCTGAGAATAAATTGAAGTTATTTTTAATATGATTAATCTTCCTTCCGACTCTCCCATATCAATGGATGTCGCGGGGCGACCCTTACATCCTTAAGAGAAGCTTGCTTTCGCCACTGATAAATCTGTAAAAGATGGTCTGTGTACGCCACTGGCAGCCGCATAAGAGTGGTCTATGTACGCCACTGACAACCCTACCCGTAAGAGAGATATGTATACGCTATTGAGGACGAGAAATTGGCGATTTGAAGACGACTTGCTGCTTTTTGAATGAATTCGAATACCGTTTCTCCCTCCTCAGTATTATAAGACGGCTTCTTTTTGTGCCTATAAAATTACTTCTTCCATATCATCGAACGATATCACGATAACCGCAAAAACTCTCCCTAAAATTAAAGGGTGTTTTTTATAGAGGTATAGAACTTTAAATTGCAATAAAACAACGATGTATTATTCGATTGACGTGAATTTTTTTTTATTCGAAAGATAATCTTGTGGCGTTACATTTTAAATATGATTTCTGGCATATGACTGCCACGGCTGGCTCGGATGTAGTCCAATCTGGACGTCCAATTTTCGATGACTTTTTCCAAAATTTGTAGCCGTATATCGGCAAAAACACACGGCGAATGTTGTCTTCCAAATGGTCAAGCGTTTGTGGCTTATCCGCATAGACCAATGACTTTACATAGCCCCGCGGAAAATAGTCTAGCGGTGTTAAATCACAAGATCTTGGAGGCCAATTCACAGGTCCAAAACGTGAAATTAGGCGGTCACCAAACGTGTCTTTCAATAAATCGATTGTGGCACGAGCTGTGTGACATGTTGCGCCGTCTTGTTGGAACCACAGCTTCTGGACATCATGATGGTTCAATTCAGGAATGAAAAAGTTAGTAATCATGGCTCTATACCGATCACCATTGACTGTAACGTTGTGGCCTTCATCGTTTTTGAAGAAGTACGGACCAATGATTCCACCAGCCCATAAAGCGCACCAAAAAGTCAGTTTTTCTTGTTGTAACGGTGTTTCGATATACACTTGTGGATTAGCTTCACTCCAAATGCGGCAGTTTTGTTTGTTGACGTAGCCATTCAACCAGAAGTGCGCTTCATCGCTAAACAAAATTCGCTTATGAAAATCGGGAACAACGGCAATCTCGTTTTGGGCCCATTCGACGAATCTACGCCTTGCTTGATGATCGTTTTGGTGAATTGCCAAACCAAACTGAGAATAAATCACATGACAGCTGTTAAATCGGTCGCCATTTTGGAAAGTAATGCCAACTTAAACTTCTATACCTGGAAAAAAAGCACTCTTTACAAGAATCATCATAAATAGCTAAGTGCTTTGGGACCAATCTTTTCATTTGACGTTCAGTCCAATAGCCAGGGACGTTTTAAGGCATAGGCCAACCAGGCCCTCGGTCTCTCTCTCTCTACTAGGGCTTAAGGGGTGTTGGAAAGCTAAAATCTTATTTTTTTGACAATTTGAGATTTTTACATTTTAAAATTGTATATATTTTAACCTTTCTAAAAATACCTTACTTTAACCTCTAGGGTATTTAGAAGCCCTTAAAACTTATTTTTAAATAATCGTTGAATTTGGACCACGCCTATTTTAATGGCGAAAATTATAAACAAATTACTTTGTTTTTGCTTAAAGGTTTAAGGACCGATATAAACCAAAACATGTATCTTTTATTTTAAATTGAGCCTTTTATTTTTTTAATTCCTAGCCGATTAGAAGTCTCACTGTATACATTAAAATCAATTTATCTCAAAATGTAAATTTTAATGTGCGATGTACCTTTTCTGAGAAACTACTGTTCACAGGTATGTAAATTTTTTTATGAATTATTTATAATGATGTCTAATATATACTAAAATGTGCCTTTTGTAAAATACTCAAAAATTTAATTTTTACAAATTTTTTAAGTAAAAAATGGGTCAAATTTCGCAAGGTTTGATAAAATATTTCATAATTTATTAAAAAATTCAAAATTAGCTAAAAGCTCATTTCAGTATAATGAGAGAGGTGTACTTTAATAGTATGAAAATTTTCAAGCATGTACATAAAACAGATTTTGAGAAAAGGTACATCGAAAACCGCCAATTTAACATTGTCAGCATAGAGGGAGAGAGAGGTTTCCAACTCCCCTTAATAAAATCCTGATTTGAATTATCTTAATCGTCGAAAAAGATTCGAGGACATATTCTCAGAAGAAAAGGGAATTTTGAGGTATATGCCAACTGGCAACAGTGGCATATAATCCATGACCATTATTCTGTCATGTCCGCGCCATCACTTTATATGTACAGACATCAAATTCGATGCAAGATCGCAGACGGGGAATTCTTTTGCATATTGGCCCAGGGCCTCAAGAAGTTCTAAGACCTCATATAGAATAGCCATAAATCTCAAACATCTTCACTGCACATTGAAGCTAATTTCAAGAGGAGGTTTGAGAAGTTTAAAAGAAACGCCACCGAGAAAGGGCAGTTCTTGACAGACTCGACTGATTCCTCAGGAAAAAGTAGACTTTGCGTGTTGCTTCCTTCTATCCAAATCCCTGATGTGTTTTGTAACTTGAAATCGTAGCTTTGACATAAATGTAAATTCTGTAAATAACAGTTGTATATAAACGAAACAATAAATAATCAAATTAGCTTCTTTTTTAGTGTCACGCTACTCAACTTTTCTCTCCATACGTTACAGAACTTTTCTGAGAACATCTTTTTGTTTCAGGGGGATATGTTTTCATTCTTCAACCAAACACATTACCAGTGCTTACAGCAGAGGCCTAGCTACCCCCGTATCAAAGATACGGGGCCTCCAAGCTACAGGGACCCCAACATGGGTAAGTATAGAATCGTCAATATTATCGAGAGACCCATTAACAAAACTCTCGTTTCCAAAAAAGAGTTCCCAGAGTATTTTGATACAGGGCCCACTAAGGACTAGCCTCGCCAGTGGCTTACAGCCATCATTCAAATTTAATAGATCCAAATGTCATACTACTTGCTTCCTAAAGATATCCATTGGATTTGCAAAAAATCCACTGGATGTATAATACATTTTTTGTTTGGATAAACGATACCTTTAGAAAATAAATGAGTTTATAGAATGTATTTACTTATATATATATATATATATATATATATATATATATATATATATATATATATATATATATATATATATATATATATATATATATATATATATATATATATATATATATATATGATGTTTGTATGAAAGATGTATATGTAAGATGTGTTTGCATGAAACCATTTCACCTTATGATAATAATACATACTTTGTGATGTAGTACCATTTTATCTTCGAAAAACCGGCACTTTTCCTTACACTTTCCAGATTTATATTCTATAAATGCCCACGCATAGAAATAAGATTTGGGAAAATGCATAAACAGAGGCATTTTAATGCAAAAGTTATACTCTAACGTTTTTTATATTAATGTAGAATATACTAATTGATGGTTTAATTTTTTCTTTTGAATTTAGGGCATGCATGCAAACGTATTTTTCTTGAAGTAGAATTCTGCATACGCGTAGTAAAAATTTTAGAAGAAAAAGGTATATAAACTATTACATACTTGACACGAAATTCTTTGGTTATAAAAATACATTAGATTTATCATCTAAAAAAAGAAATACAAAGAGAAATGAACCGTAGTTAAGTTTTTTCTCTTATTTCTTAAATTTAAGAAAAAATAGTTTCCTTATACAGAAACTTACAGCAGTATGGTTTTATACACCAATGTTTGAAAGTGAAATAACTGGAATATTTATATTGAAATGCATAAAATGGTACAACATTGGTTTCATAAAATATCTCAATAATTTATATTTCATGTAAAACTACACTTACAATTCATGTACAATTCTTTTTTTTTTCTTCTTATCCCTCATACAATGCAATAGAAGTTCCCCAAAATACGTTTGTTGTTTTCTGAAATTTTTATGCAGGATATTTAAAATAAAACTTAAGGCCTCTTTTTTCATCTTTTTATAAATCTTTTAACCTTCTTAACTTGAAAAATAAAAAGGCTTCCGTAAATCTTTCAAAAAAGCTACCTTTATTCCTTTTAAAAACCTTTACTTTAAAATACGAAAGGAAAGGGGAAAAGATTAAAAGATAAAAACAAATCTTTAATTCTACGAGGACTTTTTTCTCCCTTTAATATTTATTTACTTATTTGTAATTCATTGAATCAAAAGTTGAAAATCTAGTTTCACCATTGTCTGGACTCTAGAGTAAATAATATTATAATGATTGTAACAGAATTTTAAAGAACTCAATATATATAGAATGGAAAGGGATCTTTTGTAGAATTGTCGCCGGACAAAGTGAGCTATTTTATTTAGAATTTTTCGGTTATTTTAAACAACTGAAATAATCTTTTATAATGTTAATGAATTATTTCTTACACTTTAGTTCTGTACAAATTTGCATTGGTGAAAAAGATTTAAGAAAAATTAACTATAAAAAAAACTTAAATGAAAATATTTTTGCATAATTTTAACACTAAGGCGGTATTCTAGTCTAGAAGTTTGAAAAAAAACCCCAATTTTTATTGCTTTCCATATTTTCAAAGCTTAAAAATTCAAGAATATGTACTTAAGAGAATTTTTCAAAATCATAATTATGTTCGGAGAAATAGGTATATTAGTGACGTGGCATATAAACCGGCTCAGTCGGAACGAATCCAACATTATACGATAGAGATTAATACGACAGAGATACAATTCTTCCGTATACCTGCGATTGTGTTCCCTCGCAAAACCATTCCAATTGAGAGTACACTTAAAAATTGAGAGTACACTTAATTCCGAATTCACCATCGGATCACCAGGTGTAGAAATTAATACGCTATGTTAACGCACTTTTGTACATTCAAAATGCATACATTACTCTTCCAAATAACATTAAATGTAAGACATGGAAATTGGTTGAAACAAAAATATGAAGGTTTGAAAGAAAAACTACACCATTTTAATGTCACAAAATTGAGGGTACACTTCTTTAATCACTATGCAAAACTACCAGTAATTTTTTAAATATAAATTCGATAATAGATCTATAATAAAGGAAGGCTTTCAAAGGCTATCTGATAACAAATTTATGTTTGTGATTTGATGTCTTGATTAAAATGGAGAATCGGAAGGAAACAACGATCGAAGAGAGAAAACTTGTTATTAAACTGTCAAATGAAGGTGAATCCCAGCTGAATATTGCTAAAGTGGTTGGATGAAGTGTTAACTGCCTCCAAAAAATCCTGCAAAAATTTAAGAAGACTGGTATGCTGGCAAATAACGAAGGAAGAGGGAGAAAGAAAATTATGAGCTCCATAACCGAGCGAAGAGTTATACATCAAGTGAAGATTGATCCTAAAATTAGTGCTCCTAAAATTGCAGCCAGTACCTCTAATACCTTAGGTCGATCGGTTTCTGCAGAAACGGTACGAAGAGTCCTAAGAAAGGCTGGCTATAATGGTAGAGTAGCTCGAAAAAAGCCCTTAATTGGTAAGAGGAATAGAGTCAAGCGATTGAAATTCGCTAAAGAACACATTTTAAAGCCTCAACAGTTTTGGAACGATGTCATTTTCAGTGATGAGAGTAAGTTCAACATCTTCGGCAGTGACGGTCGTCGTATGGTGTCGCGTAAACCAAATACCTCACACCACCCAAAACACACAATTCCTACTGTGAAGCACGGAGGTGGGTCGGTGATGGTTTGGGGGTGTATGGCTGCGTAGGGGGTGGGAAAGCTAGTATTCATTGATGGAATCATGCACAAAAGATGGCTTATCTTAATATTCTGCAAAATAATTTGAAAGACAGTGCTGATAAATTGGGACACTGGGGTCGAATTTCATATTCCAGCAAGACAATGACCCCAAGCACACTGCGTTTGTTGTAGAAGAATGGCTGCTTTACTATTGTCGGAATCAACTTAATACACTTCCACAGTCTCCCGACTTAAATGTTATCGATCATCTGTGGTCCCACCTTGAGAGAGCTGTGCAAAAACATCAAATTACAAGCAAGGAACAATTGAAATCGGTATTGCAAGAAGAATGGCTGAATATTGCTCCCGAGACCACTAGACATCTTGTGGAATCGATGCCTCGGCGATTGGAAGCTGTCATATCAGCAAAAGGTTATGCTACTAAATATTAACTATTTATTATTCATGATTTATGCATTAAAATAGATGCATGTACTCTCAATTTTGTGGCTATTAATTTCTGTTTATTTTCTTTATAAGTTATTGTATGTATGTTTAAACTAAGAAATATTTTGTTTTATTATTCAAAATAAGGAATTATGATCTAATAAACGCATCTATGCTTAAAGGTTTTAATTATTTCCCTCATTTAATATAATTTTTTCATTCTAAACATTGATTCCCGTTTTAAAAGTAGGTGTACCCTCAATTTTGGGAGTAACTGTATATATATATTTTTTAAAATACAATAACCGAACACCTGAATTCATTATTTGGACTTTGCACCTAAACATAAACGGCAGAATACACACAATTGAAATTGTAACTTTTATAGCAATTTGCATTTTTAATGAAGACGTCATTCCCATTTTAAAAATGTTGATCCTTATGGGAATTAAAATCGGTCCAGAAGCTCATGCATTCACCATTAAACGGGACAATATCCTGACTAAGCGCTCAGAAATACGAGCTTCTGACGCTTCAAAGGAGGTCAAAACTACTCGTTTGGATGAAAGAACTTCGGAAAATGCATTTCTGGAAGTAGAGGAAGGCTCGATGTATGGAACAGAAATCGCAGATAAAAAAAAATGTATGCATAAAGTACCATTGCATGGCTCAGTCTACGCGTAACTTTAAGCTTTTTTTTCTCGAAACTACTTTTTTTCGAAACTCGTGTTAAGATATCCCAAGTTCTACTGAACCAATTTACTTGAAATTTGACGTGAGCCTTTTCTATACATTACTCTTTTGCACTCTCTCTAATTAAAGTATACTACAATTTCAATTTTTATTATTTTTAAAAAAATCTGCAAAGTAAAAAGACTGGTAAAAAATGACATTTTATTTCAGATAGCCGCTATTTGCCGGAATTTTCTTTTATTTTCAATTCAAAAATTAATGTTATTCTGGGCACGCCATTTTTTTGAGAAACACCACTTTGTCAGCCTGTAACTTTTTAATTTTTTCGTTCAATTTTTGTTTTTGTTTTTTGTATTGTTTAAACACACACACACATTAATAAGTATCTGATAAAATAATGGCTGGTTTTTTTATTGCACCTAATAAAACACGTAAAAATCATGCCTCTGGACTAGAATGCCCCCTTAAATATTTTATCACAATAGCTATATCGGTTTGCTATATTTATGGCGTTAAAATCTTACGTAAAAAAATCTCGTCTGTGTACGAAAATGATCAAGTTAAAAAAAATAAAGATAAAATAATTAATAATTTAATTGCACTGCAACCTTTATTACTCAACTCAGTTATTAACTAATTTCAAGAAAGCTTCCTTTTCAAATATACTACTAGATATACATATATTTTAAACATCCCAAAGATTCGGTTATTTAAACATGCAACTTTCGGAAATACGAATTATAAAGAAGTTACACAGCATCCGAAATGCAAACAAGTCACGTGGTTTTAGCGTGGAATAATAAAGAAAGAAGCGCGTGGCTGATAAACCAACAGTTGCCACTTTCTGTCGCCTGGGGAATCCACAACTCCATAAAGAAGTTATACGTCCTAAGAAACGCACGTGGAGAATAGTATCTGGATGACCGAAAGCAGTTCTGGCAATCGGATGATTTAACGAGGAGACAAATTGTAGTCTTCTTACATACAGTTAGTTGATCTTATAATCGGATCACTGCTGAAACTCACACACAAATGCATAGAATTTTGACTAGACAGATCGAAGATGAAATATAAATCGTCAAGACCAGGTCTATTTAAGCATACAGCAGCACTCACATATCAATCCCACAATATATATATAAATGACCTTACAATAAACTTTTCTCTACATTCTCTATTGAATGTTCAAGGAGCTTTGGAAGTTCCAAGATCCGAGAGAATAGTTCACGATGATTGGTAGAAAGGCCTTATACATCTTCCAACACTTAACGGGGAGTGTCATCGTTGTCAACCAACCGACATGAAAGATTCTGATGGATTCAAGACAGAGCCTCTTAAATGACTCAACGATAGAATATGATGTTCAGCGACACGTTTCGGATTTACTTTTGTCATCAACAGACATGCCTTACAGCATGTCCAGTTTCTTTCTTGACCTACAGCGTCCCATGTTATTTTATCTTTCGAACATATTTGGGATGTAACTGGCAGAGGCTTAATTTGTCCTATCCTCAATTGAGCTGAAGAATAGGGAAAAATTGAAAACACATGGGCTTCCATCCTTCACTATCTGCAGGTTAATTCAATCTGTATCACGAAGGGTTAATGCTTGCGTTACGGCGAGAAATAGTCCTACTTCCCATTGATCTTCTGCATTTCCATAGTTTTGAGTTAAAATTATATTGTAAATAAAATTTCTTATTAGCATATACATTCCCTGTCCGTGTATCAATTTTCATCCCATTCTATCCACTTTGTTATGATGTCAGATTTCTACATCGGACGGGGGCTGTGGTAGCCCTGTGGTCAAGGTATCGGATCATGGCAGGCATGTCCTGAGTTCGAGCCCAGTACCATTAAAGACCCGCCGTATAGGGCAGAGATGCACGTTAAATCTGTCCAAAGCTGAAACGTTCTCCCGTTGGTGTGGTGTGGAAGTTAGGAGAAGTGGTGCCAGCTCAGGTGTCGTCCACGTCACTTGATCATGGTTCAAAATTACGTGGTACGTCGCCAAAAGCCCTCGTGTAGCTGAACAGAGCGACGTTAATATTCCCTCACTCACTATATTGGACGGTGTACGAATTGAAAACTGTTGAAATTTTTAATATATTTTAGTTTTTTAAATAATTTTTTTTCAATGATAGGTGTCAATCTTTATAAGGTTAATTCAGTTTAAACCTGTATTCATAAAGTTACATATTTCCGTATGATACCTGTTGACGCCTGCGTAATGATGACTGCGAGTATGACGTATGCGTGAAGATGCCTGCGTGCGCACCTGCCAGCCGGATGATATATATTCGGAGAAGCTGAAGGATTTGTGTTATTGCTGACGTGGGTAATAACTAGTTTACATCGAAACCCACAATAACTTATGTTACATTTTTGTTTTTATTAAAATTTTAGTCGGAAAGACTTGGTCCGTCATATTATTTAAACTCTCGTGACACTCACAAACATTTTTTGGTCCGTCGAGCCGGAGTCACGAACTAAAGCGCGATGGATATTTTAAAATTATATATAAACAAAGCTAAAACTTCCTTAAAAGGAAGTATTACTAGAATTGCAACCTTCATGGACAACGCGTCCGAACATGTTGACATAACTGAGCTGGAGGTCAAACTCAAGAAAACTGACCACCTCCAGAGGAAAATTGAAGAATTGAAAGAGCTACTTTTTGGATTAGAAACCGCAAAACCAACAGAAGAAGCGGAATTCGAAGAAGATTTATACAAATGTGAAACACGTCTGGACGATTTGGAGGTAAGAGTTAAAAAATTGATTAACTCTATTAATGTATCATTGTCTGTGACTGCAGTTGAAAAAAACAAATACGAAAACGGAACTTTTGCTCAAACAAAAATTCCACCTATAATACTTCCCACCTTTTCGGGAAAATATGAACAATTTAGTAACTTTAAATCCCAGTTTGACGATTTAATTACAACAAACGAACAACTGACTCAGTCACAGAAATTGTATTATTTAAATTCCTGTCTATCAAATGAAGTTAAAGAATTTGCCTCCACTTTTGATACATTTTCTTCATTGTATGAAGCACTCGAATCCCGATATGATAACAAAAGATTTATTGTCGATATTCATGTGCAACAAATATTAAATTTTAAGATAGAACGTGAGAATCCGAAAGAAATTTGTGAAATGATTGATTGCATTAAAAAAAAACTTACGGGCTCTAAAATTACTAAACTATGAACAAAATAATTTATTTAATGTATTTTTATTAAATATTATGCTAAAGAAATTGGATAATGAATCACGAAAAAATTTCGAACGGAGTTTAAAAGCAAAAGATGTTCCCACATTTGAATTTATTGCATTTTTAGAACAACTCGAAACCATTCTTTTATCCGTAGATAAAAATTGTATTGTCGAAACAAAAACGATATTAAGAAAACCTAACTTATCCTTTAAGACAAAAACCAACCTTTTAATGAATCAATCTGTTGAAAACAAGAGTTGCATAGTTTGTAAGGATAAAACTTCACATCCGATATTTAGATGCAAAAAGTTTCTAGAATTGAACCCCGAAAAACGATTAGATCTAGTCCGTCTGCATATGTTATGTGAACTGTGTTTGCGAAAAAACCACAAAAGGATGCAATGTACTTCGACGTATATGTGCCCATGTGGCAAAAAAACATTCTCACTCTCTCTATACTGCGGCAATAGGTGACCGAAGAAAATGGGTTATTCCCTCCGTCGAACTTCCAGTACTAACAAACCCAGGGGACCGGGAATCTAATGTGGTGGATTCTTCCACACAGAACACAGTTTTGAGTAGCACTGCTTCTCAACATAGAAAGAACGTGTTAATATCGACTGGTAGCGTTTTCTTACGAAATAATGAAAACCGAGAACTAAAATGTCCCGTCATTTTTGACTCACGTCTAACATTAATATTATATCCAGAAAAATGTGATTTTCTTGGTAATGAAATAGAAAAAATAAATTCCTCAGTTTCAGGACTCAATTCATTGAAACAAAACTTAAAGGGAAAAACTAATACTTTAATTTCTAATAAAAGTGGTACTTTTAGAGAAAACGTAGAATTTTTTTTTTTGTGACTAAAAATTACCGGGTTGACACCAAGTGTTACGTTAGATGTTTCGGAAATAAAAATTCCTGAATTTTTAGAATTACCAGATCCCTATTTTTACGAAGCTAAGGAAATTCACGCTTTACTGAATGCGCGGATATTTTCTTTAGAATAATTAAAGATAACGTATATAAAGTAAATAAAGAATTGTTGTTCAGGGAAACTGAATTTGGATGGATTGCTGGTGGACGACTCCAGGGAACCAATACTAATAACTTTTCATGTTACTTTCTTAAAGATAATGATTCTGTTGAGGATACATTAAAGCTGTTTTTTGAGCTCGAATCCCTTGGCATAAAAGATGACCCATGCTATCGGAAAGATGACCAAGCTATGAATATTTTTAAGGAAACTGTACAATATATATAATAATAATCGGTATGTGGTTGAATTACCTTTTCGTAAACATTGGAACGAATTGTCGAATAACATTTCTGTGGCAAAACAACGTTTCCAGAGTTTATGGCGAAGGTTACGAAGGAATAAAACGCTTTACACTCAATACAAAGAAACGATTCAAGATTATTTGAATCAAGGAATCATAGAAAAAGTCAAAGATACTGAAATTAATGTACACAAACCAATGTATTACTTACCACACCAAGCGATAAAAAAGGAGGGTCGTGTTACTACTTCTACTCGTATTGTTTTTGATGCAGCTTCACACCAAGCTATGGGGCTGCGGTAGCCCAGTGGTTAAGGTATCCAACCATGGCAGGCATGTCATGAGTTCGATCCCAGTACCACTAAAGACCCGCCGTGTAGGGCAGCGATGCACGTTAAATCTGTCGAGAGCTGAAACGTCCTCCCGTTGGTGTGGTGTGGTAGTTAGGAGAGGGGGGGTGCCAGCTCAGGTGTCGTCCACGTCACTTGACCATGGTTCAAAATTACGTGGTCCGTCGCCAAAAGCCCTCGTGTAGCTGAACAGTGCGACGTTAATATTAACTCACTCACTCACATTCACACCAAGCTAACGAACTATCACTGAACGATTGCTTGTGGCCTGGACCTAATTTGAATCCTAATCTTTTAGATGTTTTAATTAATTTCAGGCTAAATCGAGTTGCAATATCATCGGATATTCGTCAGGCTTTTCTTCAAATTTGCTTGGCGGATAAACATAAAGATTTTGTACGGTTTTTATGGACAGATAGTAATCCACGTATATTGGGGAAAGCTCACTTTGCAAGTTTATAGATTTAACAGGGTGATATATATATTTGGAGTTAATTCTAGTCCATTTCTACTAGCAGCAACAATCAAATATCACATTGAGAAATATAACGAAATTCATCCCATAACTGTACAACATTTAGATTCTTTCATGTATGTGGATGATTGGATTACGGGACAGGATACTCGAGAGGAAGCTCTTTTCATGTCTCGCCACGCTAAGAATATTATGAAAGAAGCAGGAATGGAAGTGAGAAAATGGATCAGCAATGATACCGTTTTAATGGCTCAGTGGGCGGCTGAAGGTTTCGACACGCATCCTATAGATGCATCCATCAGGTTAGGAACAAACAAAACAAAAGTGTTAGGCATGGCTTGGCAAACTCTAGATGACTGTCTGACGTTGGATACTAAAGGTTTGCTGGAATTCGTTTCGATAAACGAAAATACTAAAAGATTTATGTTACAAACAATAGGGAAGATATTTGATCCCCTGGGATTGCTCTCACCTTTTACTATAAGAATAAAATGTCTCACATACAGGAACTTTGGATAAAAAAAATAACTTGGGATGAAATTTTACCCCCAAAATTAAAGGAAAAGTGGTTAATTTGGTGTAAAGAACTGCCCCTATTAGATCATCTTAGAATTCCAAGGTTAGTTCTTGATTCAACGAATGATGAGGTAAGTGATCTCATTGAAATTCACATATTCTGTGATGCCTCTAAACTCGCTTATGGAGCAGCAGCTTACGTGAAAGTAAGAAAACAAAATGAAGTGCTCGTAAATCTCATCACTTCAAAAACGAGGGTGGCACCCCTGAAAGCAGTTACTTTGCCTCGACTTGAGCTCCTGGGAGCTTTAGTAGCAGCTCGATTGAGTTCAAGGGTGCAAGAAATCGTCCGCAAGAAAAAGGAGTGCAAAGTGTTCCACTGGACAGACTCCAAAATAGTCCTATTGTGGATTAAAGGCTCTTCTAAAAGATGGAAACAATTCGTGGCTAAGAGTGCAGGAGATCTACAAGTTAACTGATCCTGATTCTTGGTTTCATTGCTCAGGACAAGACAATCCCTCAGATTTCTTGTCTAGGGGACTTAGTGTTGATACATTTATTTCCAACAACAAGTGGTGGACTGGTCCAGCCTTCCTAAGAACTAACGAACTCCCAGAAACTGTCTCTGAGTGCCCGGAACTGAATGAAGTAGATTATTTGCCTGAACTAAAATCAAAGGACTCTAAAGAACATACTGTATTGACTTTAAACTTTAATCAAACATTTTTGATCATTTACTTTCTCGTAGTAATAGGTTTCTAACTATCGTTCGAGTGTTAAGTTTTCTTTACAGGTTTCTATTTAACTTTAGAAATCCAACTAACAAGAAAAGGGGACCTCTTACTTCAGATGAGATGGAGGAAGCAGAAATTTATTTAATGAAACAAGTACAGCTTAGCTCATTCTATACGGAAATTAGAGCTATGCAAAATGGTGATGACATTTGTAATAAAAGTAAGATTTTAAATTTATCACCATTTTTAGATAAGGGAATCATTCGAGTAGGTGGAAGACTGAAATACTCTCTGCTTCCTTATTCGAGTAAACATCCTATATTGCTTCCTGCGAAAAGTAAACTAACTGAAATTATCGTTAAATACTACCATGAGAAATATTTTCATCTTGGGCTCCAGCATTTACTTTATCAGGTTAGACTTAAATATTGGCCAATTCACGGGCGAAATATTTGCAGAAAAGTTGTGCATAACTGTGTAATTTGCTTTGAATTTAATCCTAAAATTTGTTCTCAAAAAATGGGCGATTTGCCAAAAGAAAGAATAACTCCCGATAAGGTCTTTAATTCAACTGGAATTGATTTGTGTGTGTGGACCCTTCTTTATCAAAAATAAATATCAGAGGAAAGGTCCTGAAATTAAAGTTTATGTTTGTATATTTATTTGCCTTGTAACAAAGGCCATTCACTTAGAGATAATCAGTGACTTAACTTCGCAAGCTTTAATTGCTGCATTGAAAAGATTTATTTCAAGAAGGGGTAAGTGTCATAAAATATTTTCGGATAATGGTACTAACATGATAGGCGCTAATCGAGAAATAAAAGCTTTGTCTAAATTAGTAAGAGATAGAGAAGAGTCTTTATTTGCATTTTTCGCAGAAGGCATTGAATGGTCATTTATTCCCCCTAGAAGCCCAAATTGGGGAGGTCTATGGGAGGCTAATATAAAATCTTTAAAATATCATTTTAAACGCGTTGCAGGAAACTCAAAATTTAGTTATGAAGAATTATTGACTTTAATAACGCAAATTGAAGCAATTTTGAACTCTCGACCTCTTACACCACTTTCATCTGACGTAGATGATTTGGAGGTTTTAACCCCAGCTCACTTTTTAATCGGGAGACCGATCACAGCTATAGTGGAACCGTCTCTGTTGCAATGTGAATCAAATCGTTTAAATGTTTGGCAAAGAATAACTAAATCAGTTAAAACGATCTGGAAAGGGTGGAGCCTTTCATATTTAAATAGTCTGCAACAACGAAAGAAATGGATTGTTAATAAAGAAAATCTCAAATTGGGAGATATGGTTTTAATAAGAAGAAAATCTTCCTCCTTGTAAATGGTTATTGGGACGTGTTGTTAAAATATACATGGGGAAGAATAAGAAAGTTAGAGTTGTAGATATTAAAACTGGTAAAGGTCTTTATAAAAGGTCTATCAATAGGTTGAGCATACTGCATATTGAAAATTAAATATGTATGGTTATTTATGATATTATTAACTTGGAATTTATTGTTAGAATTTTTGGTATTATCTCGTGTATCAAATTACTTACTATATATTACAATTTTCTTTGTATTATGTATTTTATTATTTGAGAACTTAAGCTAATTCTCTCTGCTGAAATTTGATATTCAATTATATATTCACTTAATATTTATTAGTATTAATTCATGTTTAAAATTTATTGCTTATTTTATATTAAGATACAAATTGTTAAGTTCTTGCATGTGGACATAGCAAGGCGGGGCGGGATGTTGACGCCTGCGTAATGATGACTGTGGGTATGACGTATGCGTGAAGATGCCTGTGTGCGCACCTGCCAGCCGGATGATATATATTCGGAGAAGCTGAAGGATTTGTGTTATTGCTGACGTGGGTAATAACTAGTTTACATCGAAACCCACAATAACTTATGTTACCTTTTTGTTTTTATTAAAATTTTAGTCGGAAAGACTTGGTCCGTCATATTATTTAAACTCGTGACACTCACGAACAATACCTTTTATTGACACTCACGAACAATACCTTTTATACCTATCTGTTACCAGTGTTTTGTTTAGCAAAATAATTTTTACCAAATGTAGTAGATA